>NWSH02000008.1:7217666-7255596 GCA_002382865.2 Heliothis virescens
ATGCTCATAACTCAAAAGTGACTTTATGTGGCCTGAGTCCTTTCTGCTTGACTACGTCCATTTCAATTAACAAAGAGTCAATTTTGATACGTAATTGATATAATTAATTTATCTTACGTAATGTATCTTGAGGAAACTCTAGTTCACGATGTTTTGTTTATTTACTGACTCAAGTTGTCATTACATGACGGCCAAAACAGTTGTCTGGTAAGAATTTTACTTGTGAGAAGAAGTCAGTCATATGAGAATGGAAGAAGAAGGAACCTTGCGCTAGCCCCAAATAAAATTGCTTTTAAGGACTCTTCGCTATCGGTATTATTGAATATAGACTTCATCCAAAGTCTAGAACTATGAACTTCAATCATATTTCAAAATATTCTCATCAAATGTAACTCCCCGAAAGAATGAGTCCCTAACAGTTCAATACCCCACCGGACATAAAGCACATCAATTATCCTTTAACACGTGAGCTGCTTATTAATAATTTTAATGAATTACAGGTTTTAATCAAATATGTTAACAAATGACGACGTTACGAGCGAACTCCTAAACTCCGAGTTATTACCGCCACAGGTAACGCAAGGGTCGCCATTCACTGTCGCCCTGTTTTGTTTATTAATGAGGGGTAGACATAGAGATTTACTATCGTATTAACCTCATAAATAAAGATTGTTAATTGAACTGTTATTGGTTACTCTTCGTTGTGTGGTGAGTGAATCGATGAATATGGTGATTAAGGAACCGATTTGAATGATTCACACATAGTATTGGATATTTTAATTAGTAGGCCAGCTTGTTACTTTGTAGGTAGTGTGACAACTGAGTTGGCTTTGTAAGAATTTATTGGAAGTGCCAGTTTCACAGGATTTAAAAAGCTATTTGACAGATAATGCCAAATATATATTTTAAATTTTGACAACTTTTCTATGGCATGCTAGATATCTAGATCTTCATCTGGAATCTGTGAAACTGGCCGCTAAACTTCTGGTCTTTATTGTTCAGTGTTATAGGAAAGTATGAAAAATAAGGTACAGTCAACAAACTCACTACGTACGATGTGAATGCGTCCATACGCATGGTAATTTACGTCCAGAAACTTGACGTTTTCATTTTGTGTGACGCGATAACATTGGACGCACGTCTACGCGCGAAATCGGATCTCGACCACATTTCATATTTAACTAAGCAGAGATTTAATGTTCCCGCATAGTACAGATTAAACAGTCGGCCGACAGTTGATTTTTTAAAGAAAATCGTGAATCCATAGACAGTTTTTAGTCAGTCTTATGCCAGCAAAATACCTAATCATTGTAATGCGCCGAAGCCCGAACCAACTGTCGACCGACTAAGCCCTAGTTCAGACATGCGGGAGCCGTGCATTTTTCTGGTGGTAATGTCGGAACGATTACTTAATAGGTAACTCGTACAAATAAGACCCGCGTGATAAGAATCGCATGGAAATCGCGCGGTTCCCGCCGTGTCTGAACGAGCCCTAAGTGTCTGCAGTGAACCTAAGTACAGGAATAAAATATTTTTAACATGACTGTATTTTATGCAGTTTCAAATAAAAAAATTGTACTACCTCATCACATTTTTTTTTCCAGATAATACTGACATGTTGTGCTAAAGACTTAAGTAATAAGATACAAATTAAAATAGCTCTGCAACAATACAACCAAACAATAAAGCAGTAATGAACTTTAGTCCCAAATAGTAATAAGTCAATGTCTAGGCTCTAAAGTATTCACGCTGTAATTAAAGTAAATCACTCTTTATACCTAAATAAAACGTGGTTAGAAAATTGAATGAGGTCTAACAAAGAGATACCAAGTAAGGACCACTAAGAAAAAAATCAGAATGATGAAAATCTTTTGGTATCTCAAAACTGATTTGATCTAAAGTCGTTTTATCTAAGTGCATAAAATATATAGCATATTGACAATAGATAGTTTTAAATGTATAATTCCAATAAAATTATATATTTTCCGCGCTACAATAATAAATAAAGGATTATTAATCTCTTGAGTAAATTATATTGACACGAATCCGAGAGTTATGGCTAACGAGCCGAACAATCAACTATGATTTAATGCAACAAACGAGATGGTAAATTAATTCCGTTGTTCTCATCGCATTATTTTCAAGACGTGGAAATTAATTAAGGCGGTACACTTGTTACAAATGTTTGCTTTTATTGTTGAAAATTATCTGGGGAGCTTTGTAAATCTACTATCTATACTAATATTATAAAGAGGAACACTTTGTTTGTTTGGTTGTAATGAATAGGCTCAAAAACTACTGGACCGATTTAAAAAATTCTTTCACCATTCGAAAGCTACATTATCCACGAGTGACATAGGCTATATTTTATCCGGGTACGGGCAGTAATTCCCACGGGATACGAGTGAAACCGCGGGAAAACGGCTAGTAACTTATAAATAAACTGACGTATGTTCTGTACAAAGTCACAATAACTACCTCTAAATACAGACTTGTTAGAAAATTGAACAATTTCAAACGAGATTATTATCCATCTATTTTTATGTGCACCGTTTCATTTCATCAAGTGGAAAAAATTGGAGTCTTTTTAAAATTGCAATTTATATGCAAAGCAGTTGTTATTAACATGAAAACCAGACGAGAACCGATTCAACCCGCAAATGACAACGTTACAATACCTTTTGCGTCATACAAATTAAATGCCTAACCTACTGACGTAACAAAGGGCTTAATTGAATGTGACATTTAAACGGAATCGCCTACACGCATTGCTAAGTAGCTTATAAAATTATAATACAACGAAATCCGCTGTGTTCGCTTTGAGCACTGTGACACGTTACCGAAACTTCGGCACGGCGAATTTTTATGAGTGTCGCCTCCGCACGACACACCAGGGACCCGGTGGCTTTTGAAACGACTGGTAGTCAAAGAGAAATGGAGATTTCCCAGTTACAAATGTGGAAGCAGTAGGTAGAGGCTGTATTTCTTCGCGGATTACTTTCTCGAAAGCACACTTGTAACGCGCGTGCCGGAATTTTTATTACTCGCGGTTCCCAGAGGTACAGTTTCACGACAGAGATACATTCGAATCATTATGTTTTGTAGCGACTGTACACGTTGCTTCGGAATATGACTTTAAATAAAGAAACAGCTACTTTATACAGGCGAGCTCACAATGCCTTAGATATAACAAATTTTACTACACCTTAACAATATATTTAACTTCAGGACGTTTCGTTTTATTGGAATGGATTTATGGTGCAACTTATTTAGGATTAATTATATCAGACGTGTCAATTGATTCTAGAATTGTGGAGCATATTAATCAGTTAACTGATAGCGCATCAATTAACATCCTAATGCATCGTTTATTGTTTGATCATTGCCGAATAATATAACAGCGTTTATGTAACTAAATTACGAATTACTTATTAGTACTATATAATTGTCATAACACTCATATTGCAAATGTCACCGTAAATAAAAAAAATACTTTTTCCATTTAAACATCAAAAATGCGTTTTTAGTCAACGGTGGGCGGGCCAAGCATCATTCAAATATAATCCAGTTTCAATTAACCCTCGCAAAAAATCTCTAAATTTTATAAGTTTCTTTTTTACGGTTAAACATAGTTTCGAGAGGTAAAACATTTACATTTCAACGCTAAAGCAGTTTCACTATACACGAAGTTACGAGTATGTCTTTATTGAACAGCTACTGGCAGCGACCGCGATATCCCTAAAGTGCTATAAGATTGCAACCCGTGTTAAATCACACATAAAACATGGTTCCCGCCACTTACCTCGAACATAACGCTCACTAGGTCGTGTGTCTGCCGTGTTCCGGCGGGACACCGGCCCGGCACTCCGGCACCCGTGCCCATGCTCTAATAAGTAAAATCGCCCCGAAGCTCCATTACCCCTAAATCTTATCATACAAAATTTCATAACAAGTAGGTGCAGTGCCCTTGTTACGTAGTTACTCCCTCCCGACGCCCCGGCCTGCCTTTATTAAGGCTTGATGAAAACTTTACATCATCATATTTTCTGGATCGTTCACCTAAATTAAAGGTAATTTATATCCCAATGTACACAGGCGGTGCCCGTTTGAGCTTTATTAAACAAATAAAGTAATGAATTGGTGAGCTTTCATAAACAAGCGTGCAGAATTTTGAAACTTTATTATTTACGGACGGTAAAAGACACAATGCTAAAATAAATGAAGGGTTTCAGTAATGGCTTCGTAAGGTTTGTTCAGAGTATTTACTGTGGCTAGACTTTTGAAAGTTGGGGTGTTTGTCGAGTTAACAACATAATTTTGGTTCTATATTTTGCTTGAATAGGAGAAACTTTTGCGTCAGCTATAACGTGAAATGATAACATAAAATAAGTTAATCAGATAAATTCAGAGTTCAATTAGGCAAAACGGAACGTAAAAGTCTGGGCGTATCGCTGGCTTCACGAATGTGGCACAGCGCGGCTGCGACTAGTAGCGGCGTCGAATCGCACCCGTGATGCGGGTCTGGGTTCAATAGACTGTGATAGTAGCCTGAGTGAGCGCAATGAAAGTTTGGCTGTGTACCAAAAATATTAACACAAATTTTAGTATAATCCCTGTGTGCGGAGTAGCGTGAAATTAAAAATATAAATATTGTGAGACACCCGCAGCTGGTATTAATCCGAAGCGGCGAGATTACCTACAGCATGAAGAATAATCGTCCAGGCGCCCGCGCCTCTTCATAATATCACTAACGATATTAGCCGCCAAGCTACACCGAAATGTGTCGTTAAATATTAAACAACCGCATCGTACATATTAATAACAACCAGATTCAGTCTTATTAGCATGTTATCCTTGGGTGTTTCAACTTAAGGTGAACGAGGCAAAGTAGCTGTCACCTTGGACATTTATGGAAGAGGCGCCGAAGTAGTAGATCAGCAGCAAACCGATACTTGGCAATCCATTACAAAAACCAACAAGTATTAAATCTGCGGTGGACTACTTTTAGTTTTGACAGTTATCATAAGGGTCATAGCTCATTAGAGCCACCCGGCACCCACCCTGCACCGCCTCGTCGCGCGGCGTCCTCTCGCTGTCGACAGGTGGTCCACGGGTGGACACCGTGTTATCACTAATAAACGTCGCGCGGTCAACCAGTGGACCCCGCGCTGACCGCTGGTGGACGCCGCGTGGTCTACGACTGGAGACCGGTTAATCCAGGAATTTTCGTGTAGTCTGTTAACAATTGGCACTAAGTATACACCTGTGCTTCATAATGTTAAATTTTACAAACCGTGAATTGGCACTCATAGCTGTCGAGCTTGATGATGCAGAAAATGAAAGACACAAGAGAAAAAAATGGAAAGGCTGGGAATGAAGGGAGGGAGGGAGCGGCGCATCGCCAACGTACCGTCCTAACGTGATCCACTCGCGGGCAGCGCGCATTCAACGCAAGGCAAGCGGGCGAGCAGCATGTTTTCACCGAGTGGTTCACCCGCCGTCCGCACGTGGAGGGCTTGCGACTAAGGCGATGCGGTGTTGCTACGTAGTTGATGTAGTGAGCGCATACTCATACAAGTTCATGTAAAGAATACTAACCGTACGAGGCGAGGCGTTGCGGAGTTGGTGCCGGGTGGCTCTAATGAGCTATGACCCTAATAATATAAAATCTAAGACAAACATCTAGATGTATGCAACAACAACGACGCGAGCGACAGGATAACATATGTTAACAAGTATCGTAATCACCCTGCTAATACGCTAATAAGTTTTTCTGTTTGTACACGCTAATCTCAGGAACCATTGGATGGATTTTGATGAAACTTAGCAGACATATAGCTTATATATCAGAATAACATGTAGGCTACTTTTTATCCGGGCACGGGAAATAGTCCCCTCGGGAAATGGGCGAAGCCGCCGGCAAAAGCTAGTAATTAATATAGCTGCTTCTAACTTCTCCTGAGAAAATAAAATCCTTTCCATATGTTAAAACAAATGACACGTCAGTAACGTCATGCACGAAATGACAAAGACAACAATATTCGACTAGGCGCTCTGTCTCTCTCTCTCACTAGTAAAAATGCTTTCAAATAATTAAAAACAAATGACATGTCAATGACGTCATGCACAAAATGACAAAGACAACAATATTCAACTAGGCGTTCTGTCTCTCTCTCTCACTTATAAAAATGCTTTCAAATAATTAAAAACAAATGACATGTCAATGACGTCACGCACAAAATGACAAAGACAACAATATTGAAATAGGCGCTCTTTCTCTCTCTCTCACTTATAAAAATGCTTTGAATTTCTTAAAAACAAATGACACCTCAATGACGTCACGCACGAAATGACAAAGACAAAAATATTGCAATAGGTACTCTGTCTCTCTCACTCACGTATATAAATGCATTCAAATTGTTAAAAACAAATGACACGTCAATGACGTCACGCGCGAAATGACAAAGACGACAACATTCCACCAGGCGCTCTGTCTCTCTCTTTCATAAAATGCTTTCAAATATTGTTAATGTATTTGTTATTGTACCAGGACAACATATCTTACATAAACATACTAACAATCGAGTGTCGATGATACTGCTAACTATATACCAGGACAGCATAAAATGTTTAAACTACATACCCCGGGACGCGGGTGAAACCGCGAGGAACAGTTAAAAATAAATTAATTCATTAAGCTGAAGTTTCAAACTATATTTTATACTAGCTTCTGCCAGCGGCTTCGTCCGCTTTCCGAGGGAACTATATGTTATTCTGATATATAAGCTATATGTCTGCCAAGTTTCATCAAAATCCGTCTAGCGGATCCTGAGATTAGCGTGTGCAAACAGACAAACTTACAAAAAGACAATTTTTTTGTCGAATTCTTACTCTTTCTTCATTCCTTAATAACCCTACATATATTGTTTTGTAAAATATTTAATGTACAGACACGATTTTTTTACTGTTTTATTATATGTATAGATGACACAAACATACCTTTCTGTTTTGAAGATATAGGTATATTTGTGGAAATGTCATGATGACCATTAGCTCACAAATGCTTATGAAGTTATGACAAAGAACATCCGACAGCAAAGAGCATCAATGTTCTATTGAATGTTAATGGTACGTCTATATTATGTATGAATTAGTTAGTGCATCTGTCAAACGCAATGATTATTGCTCCTCTATAGCAACGACGTCTATTGGCAACTAGACATTGAATTGATATTATTGTACATATTATTTACGTAATGCAAGCAATCTATTAATATAATGGCATTTTGTGGCTGTTTTAATTCTAGTAAGTTGCAAATTATCGTCATTATTGGCAACTCTTACCAAAATATTTCGATGTTAGACTACGTATCATACATATACATAAAAATATAGGTATAAATATTTTTTAACATTCTAGGATATCTAAATACCTGGAAACGTTTTTAATTTTTTAATAATCATACTTTTTTGTGGCACTAAGGTCTCTATCACGACTATAATTTTAAAGTTCCCGCTTAATTTAAACACTGGTCGAAATTTTCACGAAAAAGATGAAAGAATCTTAATCAAAGCGCATCATATCAAATTATTACTAGAGCCCGCTTTGCGGCTAATAAATGACGTAATATATCACCATGTATTAAACGCTATGCTCAAGCGACACTGCAGGTGCGATTAAGTCGGTGCGATGTACAATCCTGCCTCTTGATTTATACCCCACCTCTGTGGATGCTCTCGCCTCGCCTTACTTTATTATGAATCACAATACACAATGCATGTGTCACCGAGCTTATCATTCTAAGTTTGGTAGGTGGGGATTACACTCGCTCTTTGATGTTGTTCAAAACTTTGGTGTTGCTAAATTGGATGTGGTTAATTATACTTAAATAACAAAGGTTGAAAATCAATCGTCACCTTCATACTTTGTAAATATTCACTGTTCCTACCACTGGCAGTACCTATTTAGGTATTAAAATTGATAATAATGTTAGTGACTTGGTTTTTTCTTACTCCAATATAATTTACCGATCCTTGCCAATTAAAAGGTTCTATAAGAATCAATATTGCTGAAAGTATCTTGGTATCGTCTTTAAATAAGCCACAGTTTATTGGTTTTTCCCTGTATTGCTTTCAAAGTGGGGAGACATTATGAATTAAACATTTATATCCCTATCCCTAGAAAACTGGGACTACGTTCCTAAAAACCTTTATTAAGTTTTGGGATTCAGAAGATATATTTTTTGTATTTTATTCATAGAGATAAAAAGCAGGACTTAACGAGTTTTCCCCGGACTTTTTATTTTAAAAGAATGTTATGAGCTCGTATCATCACGCCAAGACTTCAAAGAGAATGTCAGTTGTAGAGGGAGCACAACTAATTAAAAGTGCAGTTTCATAAAATTTTAAGCCACGAAATATGCCAAATGTGGTTTCAAGCAGTGCTTGGCACTAATTGTAACACTTCATTAACATTTATAATTATTCCAAACAGAAACTACGAAAACTGCTTCCATATAAATATGGTTTTATTATTCCACCTCGGATAACGAGTCGGCGTTTCATGCCGAACATAATTTATATATGTATTTCGAAAGTTGTTGTACTTTTTAATATTGCTTCGTGGAAATACCACAGCAACGGGCAAAAGAGCTTCAAGTTTTGAGAAGTCTCAGAGATTCACAATTTCTTCGCGAAACTTTGCCTCGTTTCCAAGATTTCCGCGGTTAAATTACCCGCGCTTTCACATCTTTTTCTTGGTCCTTTTAAAGGTTTCGGAAGGTGGTTGCGCAACCCATACAATACGTTTCCCCGTCTCTCTATCAGAGGTAGTTTATATTCACATGAAACCTTTGCATGTGTTTGAAATATTTACATTGTTGTGTGAAGATGACGCAGTCCACAATTTCATATTTTCATATCGCATAGAATGCAAAATATTTATACTTTAGTAAAATCGACAATACCCGAAGAAGGAAATATCCATTAAGAATCTATCTTTATTTATTTTTACCGATAAATTTTTAAACATAATTTAGTGTCTTTTTGGAAAAGGCTAGAAGAAACTTCACTAGTGGCTAATTACTGAGGCTCTGTCTGAATTGAACTTGTTCAGATATTTAAACTTAAAACCAAAATAAACTCACGAAGTTTTACTTGATCGTCAGCTACTGTAACTTATCCCAAAACTTTTAAATATATGTATTATTGATTCTTAGATAGATTTCGAACTAGCGGAGGCGAATTGCAAACTGAAAAAACCGTGCAAAAATCCTTTAGTATGAAAGCTTTATTTATTGGACATTATGTAAGAGAAAAGTGACTGCATGTCCAATACAAACAGCAAATGATTATTATTTGTATTGCGTACGTTGTATTACGACGTTAGATAAAATACAGTATCTTTAAGAAAATCAATAAAATAAGCCTAGATACATAAATATATAAAATCAAGGCTGTGGGTAGCGGTGAGCCTTGAATAAAATCACACTTTCCAACAAAAGTAATATAAGATTTCCCCAACTACACAAAGTTGCTAACTGAGATTAATCATTAATAAGACTAACTTCTGTAATAGGTTTCAATCCTACTAGATGCCTAAATGATTATAATATAATATATATCTATATAATATATATGGGGACACCTTTTCACACACGGTCGGTTAACCCCATGTTAAGCTATTAATTAGCTTGTATTATGGGTGCTAACACAACTGATAAACTACATATAATTACGTATATATTTTTACAAATAGATACATATTATAACACCCAGACCACAGCCAACAAACATGCTCATCACACAAATGTTCACTGTTCCGGGAATCGAACCCGGGACCATCAGTTCGGCAGTCCGGCATGGTAACCATTGCGCCATCGAGGTCGATCATAAAAATATTTTTGTGTAATCACATTTTTGTAGCACTTGATTTAATAAGAAATTATTAGGTACTACTTACTTTTACGTTGTATAAAAAGGAACAAATTATTTATTTACGTGACATGAAATGGGAAATGACGACCGCTTGTAAAAGTACACAAGTAAGATGTATCTGCAAAAAATAATATAAATAGATAAAATTCTGCCTTTGACTTTAATATAGTGTTGGGGAAACACATCCGTAGTAATATTTTTTTTCCAGTGAGCATAATAAATACATGAGGCGATTGTCTTCGAGCGCCGCACGCTTCCTCAATAACCGAGTTCCTTTTTAACAATAACTTGATAAATATCTCAGATGAAATGGCGGAGAAAAGTAAGTTCCAAAACATTTATTACAGTCTGTTAACCAGCAAGGCTTTCCTCAAAGTTATCCCAACGCTAATTGAATCGATACTGTCTGTACAAGTATTATATCGATTAGAATTGTGTGACTTATACAAACTCGGGGAAACTTATCGAATATATTTTCGTCGTGCAAAATGGAGTTATCTTTTGTGTACTGTAAACGGATTGGTAGGTATTTTCACGGTTGAGTGGGTTTTTGGCGGGAGCAGAGATACTTTATTAGGTGTCAATCATAGTCGTGAGAGACTGGCAGCCGATATGACGCGTCTGTTTGTGAAGCCAACTAGCTATTCTGATTATTGGCGAAGCGATGACTTATAAGTAGGTCGAGATCGTGATGTTATCGTCTCGAGAGGAATCTTTTATCTCCTCTTTGGACAGATGAGAGAAATCCACTTCGTAATGATAGGATTTTTTATAGCTGGTTGTGTTCCCGTGCGCACTTCAACAGCTGGACCAGAGTAACCCGACAATGAGAACGATCTATCGAGACTATGATCTTAAAAATAAACCGCTGATGAAATCGATCATCATTTTGTTAAAATATAAAATTTTACCTCTCCGTATACATATTTTTATAAGCATTGTTCATTTCTTTAACTTAACCTATTATTTACGTTTGTAATAATGATCACTATTTTAAAATACAGAGCACAGGTTGCAGACGATAGCGTTGGCATTTATCCGATACGTTCGCCACACACTAATGTAGCCACGAAGATGCTACGCGTGTAGCGCCGTAGCACCGTAGACAGCTGCTACGTGTTCTACGACATTCGGAAAATGAGCGTGCTACGCCACCAATACCGTACACTTATTAACGCTGAACGAGAAATACCTTTACATAAATTAAACTACTATTCATTTCAGTCTTTTTAGGGTTCCGTAGCCGAATGGCAAAAAACGGAACCCTTATAGATTCGTCATGTCTGTCTGTCTGTCTGTCCGTCCGTCCGTATGTCACAGCCACTTTATTCCAAAACTATTAAGACTACACAATTCAAATTTGGTAAGTAGATGTATTACATTGACCGCTTTACGATTCTTATGCAAAAATAAAAAAAAATATAATATTAGAGGGGGGCTCCCCATACATGGAACTGAAACTAAAAAAAAATTTTTTCATCTAACCTATACTTGTGTGTATTTATTTTTTTGTCAAACCTATACGTGTGGGGTGTCTATAGATAGGTCTTTAAAAATGAGACTGAGGTTTCTAAAACCATTTTTCGCAAAGCCAATCATTTCAGAGTAAGACACTTTCAAAGTGCTAAAATGTGTGTCCCCCCCTATAATTTCTAAACTACCATAGTGAAAAATCTAAAAAAAATATATGTTGTAGATCTTAATAAAAACTATCAACCAAAATTAGTTTGAACGAAATACAGTCAGTAGTTTTTGAGTTATAGCACTTTTTCAGTAACCGCAAATCATAACTTTGTTATTCATATATTTGTATAAAAAACTAAATTATTTTTGAAGTGAAAACTTCTTTAGCGGCGTTGAGCACTTTTTGTATGGGGAAAAATATATAAACTCGCGACAGGTATCACGTGACCGAAATGTGAAACCCGAAATCGTGAAACCCAAAATCGTGATACCCGAAATCGTGAAACCCGAAATTCTATAGAAATTCCGTAAGTACAGGTCGGTAAGATATTTTATGACGTTTCAAACATGTGAAATTTGACAATAGGGTCAGGCTTAGTAATTATCATTTTAAATCATAGATGGAGTTTGGATTTTTATTTTTATAAAATGAAATGGTGCCGGAGTATCTTCAGGGTAGCATCCAGGCCACAGCAATAAACTCAAAATATATATTTGAATAATTTTAGCTCAACCAGAACCCTCAAAATCGAGGAAAGACATGTGAGAAAAAATGTGTTGCGCCATCTATAATTTTTCAAAGTCAAGTAGTTAGTCAAGTATGAAAGTACGAGTATAGTTTTTATTCTTCAAAATCATAGATGGAGTCGCGCTTAAATTTTGATTATATTTAATCGTGTTGGGGTATCTTTAGTTTACCTTCCAGTACTATATACAGTATACAGTCATAGGGACAAAAGATTTTTTTGAGAAACTCTCAATATCGAGGGCAAGTGATGACAGTAAAAAGTAGTTGTGCTCTTTCTTCATTTAATATTCATGTTTTCACTTCTGCCAGCACTCCCGGAGTGCAACCCGGCGTTTTTTTTTTGTTATCGAGAAATGTTCGTGTTTTGGCTAATTGTAGGTAGTAGGTAGGTTTATTTTTCATGGATAATGGAACGGAACCCTTCGTGCGTGAGTCCGACTCGCACTTGGCCGGTTTTTTTTTGTTTATTTCAGCGCAGGTGTGCTAATTAGTCATTTAACATAAAGCGACTCAGTACCAACAATTATTTTTGCTGCAGCTTACACAAAACGCAGGCGTACATTTCGTATCACATTTCAATGTAAATAGTTGCTATGTAATCATTCTGGCACTTGTTAATTAGTGCTTACTTCGGAGGCAGAGAATTTATGTTTATATAACAACGCAACGGTCGGAATAGCAAGATGAGAAACAAGAACAGTGTCTGTAATTAACATAGTAATTATAGGCGTCTAATTGGCTCACTGTTCATGCCTTGAGTATCAAACGGGCGTGACAGGACTAAAGAGTGGCGGGCTTCGGCGTGCCAGTATAATAGCTACGACATTTAATTAAGTAGATACCGTGCCATCAATGCGTTGACGGCTCCAGAACGTGATTGCGCTTAACGCCAAAATATTAATTAATATAAGCCGACGATAATGTGACATTGACATCATTCTACGAAATTTTCCGAGATACAGCCAGATGTTATCTCATAAAATATTTCGTCACATACAACGAGATTGCCAAATTTTTGTGATAAGTAGGAATAATTAATTACATTTTCAGTACCATTGAAACCTCACATATCCATATAAATGCTATACAGTCACAACTAATTGCTATATTAACATTCTGGTCTCCAAAACTAGCTTACTCCAACTTTTCAGAAATATAACTGGCAATAAACGCCATGAAACATTCTTAATAAATGCCAACATTTGATAACAGTTATCCAAACTAATTCACACAAGCACCACATAAGAACAAGTCAGTAATAACTGAATTTTCCTTGTCCCACAATCTAGAATGTTCCAAGACAGTTGAAAATCGAACGTCATAAATTACAATCGAGCGTTCATTCGCTGTTCAACTCTTCATTCGTTCTCTTCGAAATTCAAAGTTCAATAATTCATATTGCCTCAATCAAAACTACGGACAGGCTAAGACTTCTTACTTTTGTAATAGTTCCTTGCCTTTGGTGAATGGCCCACATTTAAACTTTACTTACTTCATCAGACGAGCAACTGAGAGCTGGCTGCTAAGAAAATAGACTTACATTGTGATGTCGGCGGTTTTAAAAACGAATTGTTTATTTTGTAGATAAAAAAAATACAAACATCTGAACTGAGAATCTTCTCCTTTTTAGGAACTAGGGTAAACGCAAAGTTTAATTTGACGTGTAGGTACTTTTAATTATATTATAAATAAAAGTACGAATAGAAAAGTGGCACATGATTTTTTTCGTTTCGTTTATCACGCAAAATTTTTTAGATTAATGTTTTTGAGTTCTAAAAGCTTACTATAGACTTAAAAGCTACATTTTTTGTCTGAAAAGCGATTCAACTTGATATATTGGTACATAAAGTGGGCTCTAATATTGCCTTTTAATAAACGCCCAAGGGGTATCGTTTTAAAATCACGAACCTTTCTATAAAACAGTACTGAGTGATATGAAGATGAATAGGAGACCATATTAAATTGGATCCCGTGGTTCATTGATTTTCAATTTGTATGGGACGTGCAATGTTCGTCGGGTAGAACATTTGGGTCTCAAATAGGGAAATAAATCTGTGTACTACGCACTAGTGTTGCGAAACAAACCACTTTGCGAAACTATTAAGCTAGGCCAGCTATTAAACGATTTAACAACAACGTAGATTGAGTTATAAATACCTAGCTATTATGTACGCCGAATGGTTTCTCGCCAAATCACGGGCGGAGCTGGGAGTGAAGCTATATTTGCATCGGTCAGACTTTGGATGGTTTGGAACTTTGCACTCTAGATACAGAATGTTCTATTTTTAGGTGTAAGTGCTTTTATTACTTCGTGCCTAACTATTAACGACCAATAGTAAAAAAATAGCTTCTGCTTATACTTACTGCTTTTCATGCACTTACAATTATTTGACGTCACTGTAAGACAACGTCAGACTGAGACTTACAGAAAACAAAGCAGGTTGTATCGACGACTAATAAAATTGACTTATGCCCGGTTTCTGAAGGCGTCGGTTATGTTCAAAATAGTTGTTGGTTTAATAAAGTTATGCATAAGATAAACCTCGATTAACTTTCATTGCGTTTCTGAATACGCAACGAGCCTTTCAATAACTATGTAACGGATAGTAAGTTCCTTAATTTGCCAATAGATGGGGCTTTTAATGATAACAACTAAAACTTTACTTCTCTATTCTATTTCAGCTTTATGACATGTTTTATTACTTTAAATATATTTTGTCAAAGTTAATCAAGTTACCAAAATCTATTTCATTTAAAAAGTAATGATAATTCCTTAGAGCATACATTATGTAACCTAGATAATTCGTTATTTAAAGCAGTGGCTGTATTGAACGCCGTCAGCAAAATGTCAACATTAAAAAAAAGAAACGTCAAATAATGTTTGCTGTAGTCTCGCGCATGCGCATTAATAAATATTTTTTTTACCACCACAAAAATGGAATACATATTTTGATTGACATTCAAAACGTCAAATAAAGTTATCGAACCGATAAACGGCAAAAAATTACGAGTTAAGATAACTTTAGTTTAAACCGAGTTTATCTGACAATGCGATGTTCAGAAACGCATTTCTAAGAGTTATCGAACCAAAATAAATGAATCTCAGAAACCGGGCATTAGTGATGATGATGAAAATATCTAAAATATAGGTATTATAAAATATTTCAGATGGTGGAATACCCTTTCAATATTATGTTTATTATGATATTCCAAAAATAGAAAGGACAGTTTACTCCAAAGGTGTAAATAAATAACGTAACGTCATGAATAAAATAATTACGATTAATCAGATTACAAGTTAGACAGTATAATGTAAACTTTTTCAGTTCAGTAGCTGTGTAGAATCTTTAAATGTTGATTATTTGATTGTGGGTTAAAAATACATACTAGATTTTATTTTCAATTTCCTTGACGTCCTGTTCTAACAACCCACTGGTTCACCTACGCGGCCATGTCTAATTGTTATTTAACTTCAATTAGAGAAAACCGTGACATTTACTCTTAAGATTAACAATATAATCTGGTGATATTGTTGCCTTAAACATTGATTCCGTTTATTTTGAAGATTAGTTTTAGGTTACAAATAAAACCGACTCAGATTATTTTTTTTGTACAAAAAAGCCCACACAGGCTTATTAGGTCTTTTACACTTAGTGAGTACCAAAAGTTATTTATTGATGGATGTGTGATGGTTCTACTCATCTTGAACTTATCACGCTGTCAAACAAACATAACTTTATAATTACCTCCAACGCGTCATCGAACATTCATTGCTCCTGTGACAGAAAGTAAACACAAGTACGCAGGTTACAAATAAATTAGTTTGAAAATGCATTATTTTAACCAATAAACACGTAGAAGATTTATAAAAGGACTTATTATAATGAACAAAAGAATAGAATGTGGTTAAACAAGAACCTTATCAGAGTAAAGAAGCAGGATGCGTGGTCCAATACCCGGCACAGACTGATGCAATATACGTCGCATTAGCAATATCTTCCGGACTCCTGCTCGCCTGGTAATCGAAAAGCCAGACAAGTGCTACACGGACTCACGTACGAAGGGTTCTGTATCATTAATCGTATATAAAAGGAGCAAAAAAAATACGTTAGTTGTATTGGGACCCCAAAATATTTATTTTGTTCTAGTATTTGTTCTTACAGCAGCAACAATATACATCATCTCTGAAAATTTCCACCTTCTAGCTATCATAGTTGATGAGATAAAGCCTGGCCATACGGAAAGACTATACAATATATAGTGCTGGGGTCCTGTTATACCTTCTGGAACCCTAAAAATAAGTTTGACGACGATATTGGATATAGACTACAATCGTAAGACTCTGTATGTAGGTATTTCATTACTGAACGCTTCATGGAATCGAATAAGTATTGTACGAACGCATATTGGCGGAGCTCTTATTAAATATCACAGATATTTAATTTTGTTTTTCATATCAATATCGTTTCATGATTCTTTTTTTGTTTAGGTTAATAGTTTTGGTTTGTTACACGAAAATATGACATATTATTTGTGTCACATTGTTGACAATAAAGCCAATAATAAATAAATAAAAAGACAATATATGACTTTGGCAGTCGTTACGGGTAGTCAGAAGCTAGAAAGCCTGACAACCAGTCTTACCAATGGGTATCGAGTTGCCTGCGTAACTGGGTTGTGGAGATCAGACAGGCAGTGGCTCCATATAAAACACTCGTTCTCAGCTGCAATGTGATGTTGAAAATAAAGCTTGTTCTTAGCATTACCAAGTTCTAACTTTATTTTTCACTGATTGAGTAAAATAATACTGTTGAATTATACAGTCGAAAATATTTAATTACATATTGACAAACATGCTTTACTAGTACAAAAACCTTTCAGTATTCTCCCCTCGGTACATATCGGTACAGTCTACACGAAAAGTGTATTTGGTGCAGCGAGCATGCATTGTCACCGTCCGCACGTACCGAGTCATCGGTTCGCTGGCCAGCACTGGCCAGATGTATTGGTAACCTAACAGGATGTCTCGCAAATAGAATGCGGGTTGCATACTGAATACCAACATTGAACCAACAAACTGTACGCGAAATTACCTAGCTTAAACGGGAAATTTTAATAATGCCTTCTGTTTGTAAGTGTACTTTATGTAAATTCGTAATTGAAATATGGGAATGAGTATTGTTCATATTTGGCCTTTTATAAGGAAAGGCAAAAGTATTAGCATTGCTTTTCTGGGAAATTAAATGGATTGTGAGATAAAATAGGTAGTTTGAAACTACTTATCCCTTTTAAGAACTTTCTTCTTGGATTAAGACAATTCTGATTATAGATGGAAAAATACGAGTATTGTGGTGTACCATTTTGTGGTAGTAATAAAATGAAAATTATAAACCGAGTCCCTTCTGAAATCTAATCAATGGAAATCAGTCATATTGTCCTGCTTCATTTCAAAAACTCATTCAAAAAACCTGGGCTTACAAATATATTAACTCAAATATATTGTCCTGAAATGATTGCAAATTATGACTTTAAAAAGGACTTATCTACATATAAACAACCATTTATTTAAAGCCAAAATTAGAAGACTAATAAAGAAAACTCAATCTAAAAACAAGTAAGAAAGCCCAACAAACGCCATCTACGTGCTAATAGAAGAACGTCCCAGCCGAACTAAATTGAAAGTTACGCGTAAAACCGCCGAGAACACGCATAGCTCCGCATTAAACAAAGTTGTAAATAACATTTATTCACTTGCGCCTCGCTGAATTACCTGCATGATTTCTAATTACCGATTTTACGCGTAATATCCGCGCAATATAAACGTATTTGGCGTTCGCAGATGTGATATACGGCTTATTCTGTTTACCTATGTTGTTTATGGGTGCAGATTTTACAGCTTAGTACAAAAGCTGTGGGTATACTTTTAAATCTCGAGTTTATTCTGAACAGGGGACGGTAAGGCCAACTTTTTAAGACTGTACACATATAGGTGAGAGTGTGGAGCCGCGGTGCCGCCACAACGCGGCTCGTCCCCTGACGGTCATTTCGCCCCAACATCCGAAAATTGTCACCTCTCTCCCGTCTTCATTTGCAACAAATATAGAGCCCGAGGCTGAGCAATAAATTGCTAAATTTACTTTGCCTCCTTTTCCTCAGACGTGCTATTTTTCAGGCTCTTTGTTACGTTACAAAAAAGGACACTTAGCATCAATTCTCTTGCCGGAATTGCGTTTATACGGACGCTGCAGAAGTAATAATGTACATACCATTTGTATTTTTAGATAAATTCGAAAGTCAGAGAGGAGTTTATGAGCAAGCTTTTACAGGCGGTTATTGAAATAAGTTCAATAAACAGTAAAACTTGTATGTGAGCTAAAATAAAATATGTCAACATGAAGCGAGCGTAAGTCCGTGTGTAGATTGACGCGTGACATGCGCCTTAAGTGCTTTCGTATTATATCGTAATGTATATTTATTTCGTCGCCATCAGTCATGTCTTGAATTAAACCTTTCATTTCTCCATTACCACATAAACTTATATTAGCTGCCGAATAAACTAGTGTATAAAAATAAGTAAATTATGAGTCGTTAAGTTTAAAGCATGTTCTTATGGCTGATATAGGAATTTATGACACATGAATTTCATTCACAAATGAAGTTATTTATTGTGAAATAGGCTATTTGCTTGCAAGTACTTAAATAATGGCTGGACCGGTGAAAGGACTTTTATCAAACCAAGGGTCGGTACTAAATCGAAGTGTCAGCAACAGAGCCCTTGTACTTGACAATAAAGGGAATATACAGTCTCTTTGTTTTGCGCTAGGGTAGGTTAATGTCACAGAAAAAAATATTTAAAAAATTTAGGTCGGCTGTCACCAACTACCGGGCGACTTGTTAAGGCTTCATTTGACACACAAGGTTTCACATGATCGTAAACATAACAATAACATAATATCCCAATTTTCACAGAATGATTTAATGCACCATGGAATGATTAAGAAAACAGCACCGTAAGTTAAAACAGCATTAAAATATTATTATGACTAAACAACGTAGACTACGTAACGCTAATTGAAGTGTAACCGACCAACTCGACTTTATAGGCCCCAAATAACCGTTACTAAGAGTTCAAAATTCAGATAACAACAATAAATCAGACAAATAAACTGTATTCAGAAACGCCTATGAAGAAAAGTAAAAAAAATTTTAGGAAACACATTGTTTCCCCCACCAGCGGAAACCTAAAAACTGTAATAGTAGAATAATTTAAGTTGGATCGAGTTGGCACTGTTCCAATTGTTAAACTACCTATAATTATGTATGTTAATACGTGCGAGGTGGTTCAGATACCGCCTAACGACTTCCTTTGATAAAAATAAAGTTGCGTTGAAATTTTAGTTCCGTAGTTGCAAGTTTATTGCCGAATTGCGTGCGAAGTCTTGCAATCAACGGTTTGCCATCGCCCTTTATATAGACATTGATTTAATTTACATAGGAATGTGATGGAGATGATAGCAGCGATCGAGATGTTGTCAGTTGTAATGGATACGTTTCAATTTACTTTTGTGGTGAGTCACCATTTTTACACTTGTTGCTCGAATAAGTCTAATTTAAAATTTCAAGTTTTCAGTTTTTTTTGTTAATTTTTTTTTTTTAGTTATATTTTTTTTTCTATTTTTTTTACTAGATTTTATTTCGCATTTCATTCATGGTTCCTAATAGTAGTCAATATCCATAATGAATACTGTATGTTTAATATGTACAGTCGTAAGATTTTATTATTTATTTAATGATTTGAAAAAGTTTTGCTCTATTAGGTACGCTAACGGACATTTTTTTATCAGAATTTCTGAAAACGGCTAAATTATTTTCAAAAGACTCGCATAAACCTTGTTTACAGTAAATAATTTTACTCGTTGCTGCACTTCTTTTAATTATAGATCTATCCACTTACACACGTATTAGTAAAATATATAGTTGTAGCAAATACGAAAAAAATAGTAGCCAATCGAATTATAAAATACATAACAGACTTTTTTTTATTAAAAATTGCACTTCATATTTCATATTTTGTTATAAAATACATGGAAAAACTCAATAGTTAATTTTAAAAGAGCAAACCATTATCGGATCAGTAAAAGAATACTCTTTCATTTCACGCAGTAATATACACATTCTATATACAAAATGTCCAAAAATACTAGTGGCCAGTTTGTCAGGTTAGATAGCTGATATCTGACATATACAGACATAAAAAAGTAGTCAAAATTAAAATAGTTCTATGGCAGTATCTGTCAGAAAACTGTCTGGAACTTTATCGTGAGCCTGTGAAACTGGCGTTAAGGGTTCTTCCAAATAAAAGAACGCGTTGCCTAAGGAGCAGTTAAGATACCGCGCTGTTGCTGCACCGCACTTATTGTATAGTAACGCGCCGGACGGTAAACGCACTGTTTTCGTACAGCAATCATTACCATTGAAACCATTATCGATTCCCTATTATTATTATTGTGTAATAAGCAAAGAGCTTTCAATTAAAATATTACTTTAAACAAAGCCCGGAGCGGCCCAAAGCGATTACATTTAAACATTTCAATTGGGATTCGGAAGCTTGATTTCCTTTCGAAATCTCGATTAATACGCAAAGAGGTATATAAAAGGTGTTCGGCCCTCTCTAGTGGATCGTTAACAAAGATTTTGTGGCGTCGACCTCAGTTACACTGTTTCATATTTAATGTTGTTTACTCTTTTACAAGCAGACAATGTGGTAATTTGTTAAAGGATAATATTTGAGCTCGTTTATGAGAGCGTGATGTGGCCGTATTTGTTTGTTGCTCTGCACCAACAATACGGGGCTATCAAAGTCAAAGTCAAAGTCAAAGTCAAATCATTTATTTCATTTAGGCCTTTACAAGCACTTATGAATGTCAAAAAAATATAACTAGAGTTGATTCTAATTGCCCATTCCAAAAGTAGCTTCCTATGGAGAAGAACGGGCAAGAAACTCCATGGTTACTCTTTTTAAAAATAGAATTACAGTTTTATGTATTCATACACAGAATAATAGCATGCGAAGATCATGTAGAATCACAAAAGTAGTATGAGAGTAAAATATTAAAAAAGAAATTGCTACATGGTATTCACATTCACAAATCGATTAATATTTTGGTACAAACTTACATATTGATATTGTCAGTACCTATGTCCTATGGAGCAGGACCAGCATGTTTCCAAGCATTTTTATCTTGTATGTAGTCTTCTAGTTTATAATATGCTTGCTTACAAAGTGTGGCTTTTATGTGAGTTTTAAACCTCTTCTCACTCAATTTTAGAATGTTATCTGGTATTTTGTTATAACATTTGACACAGTATCCCATGAAGGATGTATGTACTTTAGACAGTCTAAACTGCGGAACAGCTATTTTATTTTTATTTCTAGTGTTATAATTATGTCTATCACTTATCTTATCAAATAAATGTGGGTTTTTCCTAACATACATTATATTTTCGTAAATAAATTGGCAAGGTACGGTCATAATATTAATGTTTTTAAACAGTTCTCTAAGAGATTCACGACCACGTAAGTTATACATAGCTCTGACAGCTCGCTTTTGCAAGACAAATATGCATTCAATGTCAGCAGCTCGTCCCCACAGCAAAATGCCATACGACATGATGCTGTGGAAGTAACTAAAATATACCAGTCTAGCTGTTTCTACATCCGTTAGCTGCCTTATCTTTCTTATAGCGTAAACTGCCGAGCTAAGACGACCCGCAAGAGATGTAATGTGGGGTCCCCATTGTAGTTTTTTGTCAAGAGTGATTCCTAGGAAAACTGTCTGATTTATAAATTCTAGTTTTTGATTATTGAGTACAATGTCACATTCACTACTTTTTACGTTTGGCAATGAAAATCGAATGCATTTTGTTTTTTTTGCATTAAGAGCCAAGTTATTCGCGTTAAACCAATTTTGAACCTGGAGAATGGAATTGTTTACGTCGTCAAGGCTACGGCTACGTCGGTCAATATTAAAAATAAGAGAAGTATCATCGGCAAACAACACCATCTTAGGTTGATTTTCAAATAAGTGGGGCAAATCATTAATGTAAACCAAAAAGAGGAACGGACCTAATATAGAACCTTGTGGTACACCCATTGCCATCATTGAGCCCAGTGAGTTTACGCCGTTGACTTGAACTTTAAGCTGTCGACCATTTAGATACGATTTCAATAACTCGAGAGCCGTATCTTTTACACCGTAATGCTCCAGCTTCCGCAAAAGCGTTTCGTGATTTACGCAATCAAACGCTTTTGAGAGATCGCAGAAAATTCCAATAGAGTCCTCAGCTTTCTCCCAAGCGTTAAAGATGTGCTTGATCAAAGTTACACCGGCGTCAGTTGTACAACGCCCTTTAGTGAATCCGTATTGTTCTCCATGAAAGATGGAGTTTTTATTGAAATGGCGCAACATTTGAGCAAGCATCAGCTTTTCGAATACCTTACTGAGAACCGGTAAGACAGACACCGGTCTATAGTTATTTGATTCCCTGCTATTTCCCGATTTAAACAAAGGTACTACTTTGCTGTGTTTCATAAGGTCAGGAAACACGCCTTGATCTACGCTAGTATTAAAAATGAAAGCTAAATAAGGTGCAATTGTTTCAATAATTGACCTGCATACCTTCACAGACATACCCCAAAGATCTTCTGTTGATTTAATTTTAAGATCTTTAAAGGCTTTAATAACAGCCTGGGGGCTGGTATGCTGAAACTTAAATCCCGTAGAGCATGGTTTAACATGTTTCTTAAGTAAATCAATTGAATCGGCGGTTGAGGAATTTAGAGCTTTTGTAGTTTCGAAAGGTATTTTAGTGAAGAATGCTTCAAACTCTTGTGCTACTGCAAGGTTACCGTTTATAGGACCATGATCAGTATCTAAGCTAAAATCGGTTCTGCGAACTTTTCGTCTTCCTGTTTCGTTGTTAATTACAGTCCAGGTAGTTTTGATTTTATCATCAGCATATTTTATTTTATTTTTAATATAAATAGATTTTGCCTGTTTACAAACGTTTTTAAATATATTCGAATATTTTGAGACATATTCCCGAAAGCTTGAATTGGTGTCGTAAGGCTTTAGGCCATAAAGCTCAAACAACTTTTGTCTACTTTTGCGAATACCCGGAGTCGCCCAGTCACTAAATAAGAACTTAGAATGAATAATTTTACTTTTGACTGGAAAGGCAATGTTGAATTGTTCGTTTAATACTGAGAAAAAATCGGCGTAAATTTCACTAGAATTTTTAAAATTAAAGCTGTGTGCACACAGTTTATCCTCTAAAGTCTGATTTAGTTTATCAATTTTTTTAGAAGTAAATGCTCTAAACTTGATTTGTGTTTTCTCTACTGGAGAGTAACTGCGAAAGGTAACTACTTGTCCACAGTGATCAGAAGGCAAGTAATTCACTATAGCCTTATGTAGGTGATCACAGCTGCAAAAGATATTATCTATACAGGTAGCAGTAGATGACGTTATTCTAGTAGGTTCTTCGAAAACATTATTTAAATTAAACGATTTAAAAAGACTTAAAAAACACGAACTTGTAACATTATTTTCCAAAATATTAATATTGAAATCGCCACATACAATGACTGACTTACTACTGCTACTGATTTTTTTCAAGACATCTTCCATGACAGAATCAAATACACAAAGATTCTGGTGTCGTGGTGGTCTATAGACACACACTATCACATGCTTATCTAGCTCAACACAGGACAATTCAATATTGTGTTCCACTGACATTTCAACTATATCCTTTCGTTCTTTATATTTAATAGGATTCTTGACTAATATTAAGGTGCCACCATGTATCATGGATTTTCGACAAAAGTAACTAGCTACACAATAGTTCTCAAAATTAATGGATTCTACTTGATAGTTTTTCAGCCAATGTTCTGTAATACAAATTACATCAAACTTGGTTTGTTCTAAAACTAATTCTATTTCAAGAAGTTTAGAGGAGCAACCTTGAATATTTTGATTGAATAGTTTTAAAATGTGTTGCTCACACCTTTGTTTTTTTTTGTTATAAATTAAGTCGCCAGAAGATAACTTACTTCTATCTTTACAATCATTAAATACCTGGATATCTTCTGTTGTCTTACAAATTAGTTTAAATTATTTGTATCAGGAGTATTCTCCACAAATGGAATAACATGCATAGAAGAATCTATGCTACCCGTCTGTTCAATATGATTAGAATGTTCTAACATATTGGTGGTGGCTTTAGCAGATGTACATAGTATTTGTGGACCCCCCATCGTACATGACGTCATCATACAACAATCTATCAGTGTGTTGTTAGTGTAACTATACAACACACTTTCGTCCCTTATGCTATAGTTCGTTATATTTGCTATAACGTCGTTAATATTATATGCTATCAACATAGCAATAGTGTGTCTACAAATACCAGGAACAGATACTGCTCCCTTGGTCAATGTAAATTCATGTCATCTGTCAAGCTCAACTGGCGACAATATGTACAAACGGACGACGAATAAATTGCCCATCATTTATATTGATGAGTGACGTCGGCGTTATTTTAATATATTATATAAATATACCGTACTGGAGGTGCGAATATTCGTTTTTTACAATAATGGTAATAATAAGTACAGGTAATTGTTATCGGCATGTGTCATAGTTCCCGTAGTTTTCCCCATTTCCTAGTCCACTAACATCCCATCACAATAGCCCAAGTAGTTTATTCCATAGTTAGCAATAGTTTAGCACAGAACCGGGGATTGTCCTTGGGTACATTTCTATAGTGTATACAGGGATAATCGTCGGTTTTGTGTCACCATCTCATTAAAATTGTCTCAAAAGGGCTTCAGCGTGTTGGCTCCGGCCCCACGTTCGCCTTCCAAAATTCCGGGACTCTGTAGTCCCGTGGTCTGGTAGTGAAGTGAAAGAGAAGAACAATGCCAGGCTCTGTTATGAAATAACAGGAAAAATGTATCGCGTTAATCTGTTGACCGAAGTATTGTTTTTCTTTTTACTAACTCACATAAAAAACACCTTGTGTGTATTATGGATGTAATTTAGTGGCTACATTGACTACTATCCAATGGATATCAACCAGTCGGTAAAATGGCTTTGCTCGTGGGTTTTACGTTATCAATTTCTGATTCAAATTTCAAAGGTTTCCTAATTCAAAAGGTTAAAAGGATTATTTTTAAAAAAACTCGGTCTATGAAATTTCCTCGGTATTCAGGCTTTTAGCAGTGAATGGAAAAGGTTCGTTGACCACTGAAAGAGTGCGTGTGGTTTTGTTGGTACCTACTCATATTGGATTTATATTTCAGTTTTAAAACATGCTGTTGCCAAGAATTATTTATTAACATATTGCAAATCTCCACCAAATCCACAGGCAAAAATACAGTGTCATGACTCCACACTTTGCTTAGGAGTTGTATTAATTACTAGCTTCTGCCAGCGGTTTCACCCGCGTCCCGTGGGAACTACTAGGCGTACCCAAATAAAAAGTTTGACACTGAAAGATTTTTTAAATCGGACCAGTAGATCCTGAGATTAGCGCGTTCAAACAAACAAACTCTTCAGCTTCATAATATCAGTATAGATATAGAAGTACGAACAAATAGCACGAAGTTATACAATATCAGGTTCGAACACACGACTCAGAACTCGTTAGTCGTGATAATATCATTCGACTGTCATAGATGTTTTATATGACAGCGAAACCTAAGAACTACCTGTACATGTAGTTACCATGCTCTCTGAGGCACCTAGCAGTTACAATTTGCAGATAGATATATCTATTGATTGCTCTTAGTAGTGCAGGGTTACCGAAAGATGGAACAAAGCAGCAAATTAATTTCTACCAGAGCGTAAGATTGTTTTAAATGTTTATCATTTCTGAAGACGAATCCAGCGCTCATTTTTGACTAAAGAGAATACTAACTTAGTAAGGAAACCTTAGTTTTAATTAGTAGTTATTTTTCCAAAAAATGTATCATATTAAAAACTATAATTTTACACAGATATTTGGCTCTCATGTGATGTTAATATTTCTGATCTTATCTCTGTTAAGTGTCAATATGTTTTTGAGTAAATATCCGTATTACATATTTCTCGATTTAATGCTACTAAATAACTTGGTTTTATTAAATGACTGATATTTCTTAATAAGCAATTAACTGAAGCAAGTTTCTTCCAACAAACAAAATTCATTTGAAACTAACGGAGAAGATAATATATTAAATCTTAGTTAAATACTTGTAATTAAAACCGAAACTGTGACCACAAAACTTTTCATTAATATTAACTTGGTTGTTCTATCTACTCATTGTCATGTAGGCTGGCATTAATGTCTGGCCAAAGTAATTATGAAACTTAGCGTATAAACAGAAATCGTACAGCATGATTGCTTCGGAATTTAACTAATAAAGGAGCTTGAGAACAATCGGCTCACATATATCCGTGTTGAACGTAGCACATTACATTTGAGACAATCACGATATGAAATCACATTGTGAGTGAGAACATTCCTGCTGAATATCACACCTTTTGTCGACGAACTCAACAATTACAGTAAATAGCAATTAATATTCGTAAGAGTACATACTATACAACAAACGAAATATTTCCTGTTTTCCCGGTTTCATTGAAAAAGGATTCCATAACATTCCACATACGCGCCCTATAAAATTCGCAACGTCTGTAAAAAACAAGCAAAGCTCGTGTAGTTTCATTAACTGAAAAGCCTTCAATCTCATTATGGTTGCTGCCAAACAAAGAATTTAAGGAAACCCGCACTCCCATTTTACCCACAGAGTAATGCTAAAACGCATTTCACTTTGATTAATTTAGAACAGCAAAAAAATCTAATGTCCTCCGAAGACTTTCTTGTTTCGTCGAAAAGAAAAAAATAAAGCAGATTAATCGTGGAACCCTTATTAACAAAGCAATTGTTACTGGGGCTTAATTTTGAAAACCAACAATGGAAAATAAAAATGGAGTGGAGTGCGCTGCGTCCTCTCGTCCTAATGAATGAGGAGTAATTTCAGTTTAAATAAAAGAGAGAACAATAAAATACCCATTTTAAAAACAGTACGATGAGCAAATTGCCGCGGCATCCAATTTATAGACAATGAGGGAGAACTGTTAACATTGCTATTCCCATTAAGAATAGCGAGCGCGGAACACTGTTACAGTTCGTGGTCCAGCTTTTTGTTCACCGTGCACCACACAATCAAACAAAGAAAATATTCAACGTACAGCTGCGTGAAAATAACTGAACCGTCTATGCAAATTCAGATGTTTGACAAAAATAAAATATCGGAGAATTCATTTAATCCATACATTTGCATGAATTACGCGAAGCAATATTATCTTGTACAACGTCAGCAGTGGAATACGTCACAGTTGTACGCATCCAATACCGGTCGGGTATTTTACATATATGAACATACTAAATGACAGAAGGGGAGATTTTTTCATTAAGTCCCTAAATTGCTACGAAATATTTCATTTCGATCGAATGATTGGCTCGTGCCCAACTGTGTGACTCGACGGATGCCGACAGACTTACGACGTTCACTATCAGATGTTCGAAGTATATGCTATTTTTCTCCGTAAGAATACAAATGTCTTGCCAAATTGTCTACCGCCGAACTAGTCCAATTTAGAAAGCAATTTCGCAACCAATTCGTTTTGTAAGCGGATCAAGAGGCCAACCTTAAATATGGCCATTAAATCGTTTGCGCCGAACCCACATTCGTCTTTTTAATGCGAACTTCCAACGCTAACAAATAAGAAACTCTTATCGCCGCTAACTTATCACGTGTACGGAACGTTTCAGATATTTGGGGGCACGGCAGTGCCCCCGCCAAGTCGAGCGCAAAGCAAACACTGCCGTACCATCCTTTACTGGAACCATTTCGACGCATTTTCAGGGCTCTGTTTGAGAACCTCTGGATAATACCAGAACGCCGAAATTTTCATCATCCAGAAAACTATAATCACATACGTAAAAACCAGAATTTCAAGTCTGTAGGTCCTTTAATTTCGAAGTTAAGCGAAAGCAAAGTTTCGTATTTTCGACACTCACTCACTCATGATCATCAAAATAGAACTAGTACTTCCAATAAAGTCAGAGAGCTGAAATTTGGAACAGAGTTAGGATTTAATGACACACATAGGGAAAACTATAAAACTAGGATAATCGAAGATCTGGAGTACCTGGTGACCCTGATTAGAAAACACAAAAGCCCAACCAAACTATTAGAGGAATCAACATAACGCCTTAGGTAGATATCAATAAGCTCACGTTTCTACAAAAAGAAGTGAAATCCCACCAAAAACATACTGTAAAAAACTAGCCAAGTCTCTATGGAACTGCTTGTTGATCTCTAAAAAGTAATGAAATCTAGACAAAGTCGTGCTGAGTCTTAGGTTTCTGACTGCGATTTTTTTACTGCAACAGTTATTGTGATATGACTGGCCGTTGAACATTCTTTATAAGTAATTGGGTACAAGTCAACGGCCAGTTATATAACATTAACTGTTATAGTAAAGAAATCGCAGTAAGGAACCTAAGACTCAGCACGACTTTGTCTAGATTTCATTACTTTTTAGAGATCAACAAGCAGTTCCATAGAGACTTGGCTAGTTTTTTACAGTATGTTTTTGGTGGGATATACATATACTATTTTATAAATAAGTAAGAAAATGACCAAGTCAACTCCCACATGCGGAAAACCTCGTTATATTCGTACCGGTGTTTTTCCTTATTATTTTTTCATGGTTTTGTTGAGTGTACAAATAGTACTTAATAATACGTTTTTTTTAGGGTTCCGTAGCCGAATGGCAAAAAACTGAACCCTTATAGATTCGTCATGTCTGTCTATCTGTCTGTCTTTCTGTCTGTCCGTCCGTCCGTATGTCACAGCCACTTTATTCCGAAACTATTAGGGCTACACAGTTAAAACTTGGTAGATAGATGTATTATGTTAACCGCTTTACGATTTTTGTACAAAAATAAAAAAAAATAATAATATTAAGGGGGGCTCCCCATACATGAAACTGAAACTAAAAAAAAATTTTTAATCATTCCTATACGTGTGGGGTGTCTATAGATAGGTCTTAAAAAATGGTACCAAGGTTTCTAAAACCATTTATTCCTAAAATCAATCATTTTAGAGTAAGACACTCCCAAAGTGCCAAAATGTGTGTCCCCCCCCCTGTAATTCTTAAACTACCAAAGTGAAAAATCTGAAAAAAATATATGTTATAGATCTCAATAAAAACTACCAACCAAAATTGGTTTGAATAAGATACAGTCAGTGGTTTTTCAGAGATAGCACTTTTTCAGTAACCGCAAATTATAACTTTGTTATTCATATATTTGTATGAAAAACAAAGTTATTTTTTGTTGTTGAGAAAACCTTGTGTTTTGGCTAATTTTAGGTAATAAGTACGTTTATTTTTAATAAATTATGGAACGGAACCCTTCGTGTGCGAGTCCGACTCGCACTTGGCCGGTTTTGTTTGTATTATCTCTCTCGACGACAGTTGCAGTTATTTGTATTCACGAGAAGAAGGATACATTAAGAGAAATACTAATTGTAATTAAATATTATTACATTTCACTGTTCTGTTACTTTGAATTTTCAAATAAAAACACTTTGATCTTCTTAAGGAAATCATAAAATAATAATTTAATGTTTTTCAGGACGGACATGTGCAAGTAAAGACTTGGAAGCTACTGCAAGTATCACAATTATGTATGAGCGTACATTGTATACGTATAGTGACTTATTAAATATTCTTTTGTTCCTGTATTCTAGCATCGCAGCCTTCGTTTTGTAGAGCAAAGAGCATAAAATTAAATAATGCTATGTCTTCTGGTAAAACCATGTGAGGCCCACGCGTAGCTAATGTATATTATATCGATAGGTACAGTTGACAGGGGACTTTCGACTCGCCTCACATAAAAGAGCTGTGTGAAATGTTATGAATAGCATTTTGTTGACGTGAATGTGTTCTAACGAGCGAAGTTCTGGCGTGATTGAAACCGTCGCCTTCCGATAGTCATCGCACCCTTTCATTCAAAGCTGACCCTCGGATCCCGAGCAGCAAACATCCTGTATCCCTCATATTTGATAAAATGGCTTAATTAAAACTTTGCATAGTTTCGGCCGGACGACGAATGGAACATGTTTGTAACACACCAGATAAGATCCTTTTAATTACGCAGGATTTGAGTTAATTAAGCCAAATGTGGTTTTGTGTGATGTAGGTATAACATACCGCGTAGGCATGAATATGGAAACACATGTCATCCTTTTCATCAATAACTTTAATTACTCAGAACTGTGTTCCCTTGGTTTGGTTCCCATGCGGTGGAAAGCGAATGAATTATTGATGGATCTGTTAATTTAGAAACTCATGTGTAGGCTATAATTTAAAGCTTATTTTTAGTATTTAAAATATTGTAACTTACTCACATAAGTTTATTAATTCTTTTCATAAGGCTTATTAAGGCTTAAACGTCCTTTACGTACATGAGTCTTCAATGTGTTTTAGAAAACATTGTTATATTAAGATTAAAGCGAGACTGTATTGAAATTCTTATTCAATTTTAAGTTAAGCTTGATATCTGTCATATGATCTCATCAATCAAACAAAAATATAGCAATTCTATAGGCTACTTTGTTAGATAAAATTATACAAAACTATAAAAGAATGGATGATGGCTCTTCGACAATCAATATCAGTTAAAATGTTGGAGCAAAAGGAAAGTTATGGGAGAAATATGTGTGGTTTAATAACTTCTCTTCATAGAATTGAATTTTGAAACTTTGCAGTCTTGTCTAACTTTAGTAAATGATGGAATTTGATTTTGAACTCGACTATGAACCAATTTCTGTCGGATCGGTAGGCGAGGGGATTGCTAGGACGAAATTAATCTTTCTGAAATCGGTTGCCATAGTCACGCTCAATTCCAGTTCGCTTTTAGCTACTAGACAAAAAATAATATAGTCGTAGTAAGTAACAGGATAATTCAGTCGTGTATCGCATGTAGATGTAGTTATTTAAGAACCTGCCTAGTTATGTAGTATCGATGAAATTGTATCTAAATTAAACTTTAACGTGAGTGCTCATTTGATAGCAATGGACCCACCTCTGAACTGAATCTTCTACTACAAAGAATACGACGTTATGTCATGATAAATAAAATATCAAACTTTACGTATTCATCCTTTTTCACAGGCAATCGTGCTCAAACAAAAGCCGGTATACTAAACCAATGCGATTACCGCGCAATACGCACCATTCCGTATTCGGCACATAGTTGACATTGTATGCTGAGAGCGATCGAAGTTTGATTCGATATCACAGCCAAGCGAGCCGCGCCAGCAGTAAGGTAGCCGTCGCACGTTGGCAAAGCAAACTTGCGGGACGTGAGGTACATAAACTTGTAGATCAAGCCAGAACCCTCGCAGGACATATTGGTCACGTATTTTCACCAACTGCTTTTATTATCTCTCCGTCGTCGCTTTTAATTTTCTGCCAAAGTTAATCGCCGCTAAGCCGACTAACTGCCGTATTCTTCGTAGTTGGTTTTATGTCTCGCTTAATGACTCGATGTCTCGAACTTCTGCGAGCGTCAAACTTTATTAAAGGAATTATTAGAAATTCGTGAGTTACGATTATAGGTGTTATATTTTCGTAATTGGAAAATGTTATGGTCAAAGTTCGTTTAATATACTGTTAAAACAAAGTTGTCGGCATTTTTTTTATATTTATGATACTTAGATGATGACAGTTACCTACCGGCTTAAAAAACACTACTTAATCAACATAGAATTTAATTCGGTAAACCATTTTTTTCAATAATCTTTTATTAAAGCAACACATTGTTTAGCATAGTTCTAAAGTAGGAAAACTATAAAAATCTATACTAATATTATAAAGCTGAAGAGTTTGTTTGTTTGTTTGTTTGAACGCGCTAATCTCAGGAACTACTGGTCCGATTTGAAAAATTCTTTCAGTGTTAGATAGCCCATTTATCGAGGAAGGCTTTAGGCTATATAACATCACGCTGCAACTATTAGGAGCGAAGAAATAATGGAAAATGTGGAAAAAACGGGAAAAATTATTCATCCTTGAGGGCTTTCGTTGCGTGCGCTGCGAAAACGGTTCAAGATACCAAAAATATATATTACAAAAGAATTATTCCCCTTAAAATAAGCTAAAAAAATGTCCGCGACAGTATATGTCTATCTTTTAAGATTAACTCTCTAGAACCGTTTTATCGTAATCTTTGGTGAATGAATGCATTATTTGTTAAAAGTTGTATCAACGTAATAATATTAATCTTTATCCAAATAAATAATTAATATTGTTGTTGATTAAGAGTATATTTTAATCTATCTTTAATATTATAAAGCTGAAGAGTTTATTTGTTTGTTTGTTTGAACGCGCTAATCTCAAGGAACTACTGTCCGATTTGAAAAATTTCTTTCAGTGTTGGATAGCAATCATTTATCGAGGAAGGGTTTATTTTTATCCGGGTGCGTCGAGTAGTCTTCTATCTTCTTCTTCTTCTTCTATCTTCGTCTTCTTCTATTATATAAATAAAACTCTAAGTCCTGACTGATTCACTGAGTCAACATCGCACGGCCCAAACCCGTGAACCTATAAAGCTGATTTTTTTTACAGAGGTTCATCTTAAGACTCTGACGCGTGTTAAGAAAGGATTTTTTGAAATTCGTGTCCTAAGGGGTTGAAATAGGGGTTGAAACTTTGTATGGCGAATGAATATTAATTACGAATTTCATCATGAAACTTGGTGAAGTTACTCCTTGAAATAAATAAGTAAACACGTATTTCACATTTTTTTGAAATAAATCCATTAAAATCGGGTTGACAATTTGTATGGTGAACTAATCAACGCAAGGCCCAAACCCGTAAACCAATAAAGCTGAAATTTTGCACAGAGGTTCATCATAAGAGTTTCACGCGAGATAAGAAACGATTTTTTAAATTCGTCTCCTCAGGGGTTGATAGGTAGGGGTTGAAATTTGTATGGCGAACCAATATTAATAACGAATTTCGACATAAAACTTCGTGAAGTTATTCTAAAATTTTTTCCACGTGATGAAATTTTTCTACTGAGATATTAAATTTGAAGATCTAGAACACCTTATGTGGAACTTCAAGAGCCCAGCTATACTATAACACGTGTAGGAATGATGTCTTAGCAAAAGTTGTTTAGCCTGGTGGGTTGACTTACAAAAATGAAAGTTCTGAATCGCCTCGCATATTCAGTCGCTACCGGGCTCTTAGAATACGACATCAGATGCATCAGATCTTTGATTTTGACGACCCCGTTGTCGCTGGCATAAGCGACATGATCCGCGTACGAAGTCGCGGGCAGAAGCTAGTATGTTATATAACTACAAATATAAAGTCAATCTTATATTTTATTTTCTGAAATCGCAAGTATAACTTGTTGCCTGTACTAATTCTCACCCAATACAAGTACTGAAGTAATAACGTAAAGGGTGTGTGAGGAGGCTCCTCGGAGAATAGCCGAAACTATTCGCGGTTCCTGCCAGATGGCGCTGCTTCTGAACTAAATATTTAATTTCTAATAAGGCGTTAAAATATGGGGTTACATTTATTTTGAGAGTATCCATGACTCTTGGTGGGAGTGCTTTTTGCTTGTGAGTGCGTTACTTGAACTGTATTTTTTTTTACTGATAAAAGACGAGTTGTGGATGTCTTTTTCGTCCAAAAATGTTTATAATCAACGTCGTAAAAAACTTTTTATTTTAAGTTTTTTATTCTATAGTAAACCATGTTGGATAGTTCTAGTAATGTAAGGGTAAAATACTAATACTATCGAGCTAAAGAGTTTATTTGTTTGAATGCTGTAATCGTAAGTAATTCTGTGTCATTGCTGCTTATTAAAAGTTTATCGAGAACATAAATTACAAATAAAAAAACAACCTAACGTGTTTACTCAAGTAGGTCCAAATAAACATGTTTTCGTCTACATTTCAACTCGTTATCCTAAGTTTCTATAGAGATAAAGCCAAACGCTTATTTGTGAAAGTCGTTCATCTTATTAGGTACATCTTGTATCTATTAAGGGATCTGTTTATATGAAAATAATACGTATTACAGCGCTTTCACACTTGCGGATTTTTTAAGTGGATCACACGTGCGCGAATATTGTACGTACGAAAATTTTTTTGCAGCATGGAATGTGTCGTGCATACAACAGATTAGAAAATCCTTGTGTATCGGTTATTTGCAATTTTCAGATTACTGTTTATTTGATAAGTCTTCACTGTAATCTAGTCGGCAAGATTCATTAACATACAATTTTCATATAGGTAAACAAGACCCTGAAAAAAATTACAAGCTCAGTATTAAAACTAGATTAGAAAAAAAAACTTATTAATTCATAAAAAAAATACAGATAAAAATACCTTTCTAGATACTCTTTTTCTTACGTTACAAGTTTTGATCGAAATAATCCGATAAATTAATGAATTGTATATGAAAACCCTGTTATAAAAAATGTAACAAAGGTCTTTACATAAATATACCTATCGTAAAAATACATTGATGTGACGAACGGCTGTACATGTAAAATGGAGCAGAGACTTAATACTTTAATATATTTGCCTTTCGTCTTTATCAGGCATTGTTTTGAACGGCGAAATGAGCTTACACTGGATTACATTCTAACATAATCTTCTACAGCAAAATCAATCGTCTTATTATTATGACTTACAGGACTTTATTTAATAAAATCTTCATTTATCGTTTTGTGTCAAAAACAATTACTTGAATAAAAACTTTTATGAAACTACGAAGACAGTAACGTAATTATGAATTTACAGATAAATTACTTTCCAGCCTTTGTTTCAAATGCAAAATATTTTGAGGCGTAATTGTTATCTACTTACTCGGTTTCAGTGAACTTGGTAAGCGTCATGAGACCCCGACTTATGTCTACGTGTCTCCAGTAGCATATGAATTCAACACCTAAGGTCGTACGACACACGACATTAATAAATTTAATGTAAAACATTCCCAACTGAGACATTATACACAGCCATTTGTGTCATACTTGCGTACGTGTGTGAATATAAATAGAAAAACTCGTTTCACCTCGCAGCATGGTCCCTTGTGAATAACCAGGATTAATAAAAATTATTATTGTGACAGTCGAGTGCTTCGTGTCACAACCAGAGCAATACAACTCCTTGCTTTTCCACTTGATTACTTTCGTACAATCGGTGAACAAACAATAATATAACCTCGGGTACCATTGTGAAAGAGAAATAATTTAAGTTACCAGCAGTCCCCGTTGTCCGCAGCTGTACGATGTCATTCGGATTTTTCCTTCCATTAACAGCATTTTTAATGCTCCGCTGAAAACAAGCAATGAATTCGCTCTGTATCCCGATTCTGTATGAGCGATTATAATTACCGTATTCGATATTCGACACATTTAACAGCAATCAGAATATATCAAATAAATAACAGTTATAAAATATATAACGGTCTAGAACTGCGTATAATTAATCCTGCAGCTATCGAAAATTGTATTGGAGATCGTGTAGTAAACTAATTAAAAATAAATAAAGTCCATAAATACGTTTAAACACGTGTTCGAATGAGACGACATAAATGGCCATCGTAACATGCTCAGGGTTGTAAAATTGTACCATAAAATAAATTTAATATAAATCCAGAGTAGAGGCGACACATAAAATTGGAGTAAATCACCGAAAGTCAGGCGCTGGAGACGTTTACAGCCTCCGAGGCTGTTAGTTCAGAAAGTGTGTCGGGATCGCGGGTACCACTCAAAACGCGCAATAACCAGATATTTATGTCGCAACTGCACTTAACGTGTTTGCCAGTCTTTCTATTTTTACGTTTCCAAAATTTTTGTTTCATGTTAATATGAAGTTTAATTTTCAGCGTGTGTAAATTGTAAGCTAGTTAAGTTAATTTCGAACGAGTAACTTTCTTATTTGCATTTGCTTATAAAGTGTAAATTTACAAACAGTTTAGCTCATATTTCTGTTAAATTGAATGGACTTCATCAGCCTGGAATCTATAATGATAAGAATATAATTGGTGAATTGCGCATTACCTATAATGTATTTAGAATTAATCTTATTTAAATAACGTTTTGTTCGTCTTTAATTATAAATGGAGCTTTATGAACGAGTACAGAACTACATTAAAGTTTAAAGCAAAAGGTGGCTATTTTATCATCTATCTAATATTTCATTTGCAAATATTGTCGTATTTTTTTTACTTCAGGTTTTTTTACAATGTGCGTGAAGCTCTTAAATTATACGAAAGACGGTTTTAATAGCGCATGGTTGTATGATTAATATATTAAAGGCCTGTTTCTGTGTATTTAGTATACTCAAAAATAATTTGTTTCTATTGATTTTGTTCTATGCTCATACAAAAACTATCAAAAGTAAATATCAATATTTATCTTTTCTCATTATTTTTTTAACAACTATGACTAAACTAACTACTCAAAGTTAATATAAAAAAACTTTAAAAGTATTTATTGCTGATCTACAAGATCAATACAAATGACGAAAATATAACAATATCAGTTGCTTAAAAAAAAAATCACCTTTGGACGAAGTTATGTAGATATAAAATCATAATATTATCTATGTATTATGTAGGTACTCCTTGATAAACAATGATTTATGAAGGCACATAAATAACTATAACTGTATACATACATCCAATTAGAATAATACAAACCGACTTAAAATTAATTATTCCTTAATTTGCCAAAAGGCACAAACAATGGACTGAATAACAGGCGCCAAATTAAATCGAATGACCGCAGTTCATTGCAACATTCATTAAGAATAGCTCGTTTTAATAACAGTAAACAGAAGAAAACATAGGAATGTTTTGTAACAGATATTTTAGTACAAAACTGTCAACTTCTCACAGTTATAGCTTGAAGCAATACTGCTATGTTATTATTTGGGGCGTTTACACCGCTAAGCCTGACATATGGACCATTTGCCATTGATTAAAAAAAAACCCAAGATAGACAGTCTCGAACAAAAGTAACGCACGAAAGTGTCCCCAAACACTGTTTCTGTCTCTTTCTACACATTATTTCTTTCAACAAACATGTGTTATTGCAAGTTCAACTTTACGCCAATCATTTAAAGTCGTTATTACAACGCAGTACCTAAAGCAATAAAATTTTACGACCGAATTTGGTCGGCTAGGACAAGGCATTGAGTGGAGCCGACATGACTTTATTTTTTCATTATTAGTCAATATTTTAAGTTTGTAGAATTGTGTTAAAAACACATAAAAATACTTTTATTTTTGCATAAATATGGTTTTGGGTAGCCTATGGCTATATATATAAAAAAAAACAAATAGTTACTGTTATAATTGTTTATTTAAATATTTTATTAACAAACGCGACGCTTGAATTTCGGCTTAAAAAAATCTTCTCGCCTTTGTTGACTGACGATTGATGTCCATTCTCCACATCGTATTGAATCACGAGGAAAACTGAAATAAAGAAATTTGTAAATATCATAATATTTAAAAAAAAAATACCGCCATCATCAAATCGACACTCGTACTTTAATGTACGAAACGTAAATATAATTGTCAAAACCTACATACCAAAAAGTTCTAAGTACATAAATATATTAACAAAAAAAAA
>NWSH02000008.1:7257971-7280416 GCA_002382865.2 Heliothis virescens
AAAAAAAAACACAAACAAAAAAAAACGACTCCACTTATATTAGAACAGGGTCACTTTTATAATGCGACGGAAATAAGAAGGTCGGTGTAGTGCGTCGTTCTAACACTGAACAAGCGGCCATTGAAGTTAGCCGTGTTATAATTTGAGCGTTGAATTAAACTTTTTAGAAAAATAAATCAAATTCACATATTGCTCGCTATAATCAGTCATAAAAACGGCAAAAACTAATCAATGAACTATTTTACTTACCGATAATACGATATTCCATCCTTTTTTAATCTTCTAGACGTGATATTTTTACAATTTTTTGGAGAACACTTCGACATTTTTAACGACTACTTGCGGACACGAGCGACGCGAGACTATTTGAAATGAGCGCACAATTTGGAATGTTGCGCTCATTTTGTGCGGACGTTTTTGAGACGTTGAGTGTGGGTCTTGGCTTTTTTAGTACGTCAATGCCATTTGCCGACAGAATCGTGTGAACCGCTTCACGTTATTCATGGGCGACGCATTAATATCGTCCAAATGTGCACTTACGTCCAAAAATTAAAGTGATACCAATGTTTATTCGTTCCGACGATTGTCCCGTTATATATGGCTGTAATTCATCATAAACAATAAATGTATGCTATAGTCGTATAGAAATCTATATATATAAAACTCTTCCGTTACTGAGTGACTGACTGACAGACAACGCACAGTCGAAACTACTGGTCGTAGACAGCTGAAATTTGGAATGTAGGTTCCTTGGGATATGTAGGGGAGCACTAAGAAAGGATTTCCCGAAATTCCCAAGGGAACGGGAAAAAACGGGATTTTAAGTTTTACGCGGGCGAAGCCGCTGGCAGAAGCTAGTCATGGATAAATGTAAAGTATCAAATTAGAATTAAAGCAAAAATGAAAATGGCGACAGTTGGTTCATAGCTTTTTTGCAATAAATCGATACAAATAATACACGGTGTTAGTTATAAGTATTAAGAAATAAACAACAAAGTATTAATAAATTATAATAACTGAGGATAACGGTAACGTATTGTTGATCCCTTTCCATTACAATCAGAAAAGTATGTCTCTTCTGAGAAATTGAACACAACATTTGCTAATGAACAATACGGTTACCTACACGTGGAATATGTTTTAAACCAACCTATTTATTCAGACGACAATAACATTTCCAAGAAAGCTTCACAAAACATCAAGGTAAAAATAATGGAAATTTGAATATAATAGTATAAAAGAAATAATAGTTCTAGATTTTTGAATAAAAATAAGGAGATTGCTACATTTGCGTCTGAATATGTATCTAGTTTTCCCTCATGTGTGAGAAATCGTAATTATACAATTGCTAGGTGAACTTGATGATGTGACAACATGACAACCTCTCTAACGAGTGTTCTGCTTTTGCTCCCTTCACGCAATTGATGTGCAATATAAGGTCGTCTTCAACAGCCAACGTAGACTATGAATCCGCACAATAAGTTTAAATTGCAACAGAACTAGTAATTACAGTTGAAAACTCATCATTTACGAGCGTCCTACTTTAAACGAGCTGCGTGTTGAAAGTTACCAACTCAACCGCAACATTTCTTTCTTAAGTTTATCTTTTTAAAAATATTTAATATTAGTAAGATTTCACTGTGATGTTCAACATAGGTAGGTACTTATATAATAAGGATTATATATTATGTACCTACGGTTGTAGATAGCAGTCAGGCTAGTTAATAGGCTCGTCTCCTATTACGTAAGACCTAATCATAATAACTATGTATGTATGAACATTAATTATACATGTCTGACGCTTTGGGAGTACACTCGAGGTCAATTTGTAATTGAGGTTGACCGTTCGTGGTACACCACTATGTTATACCACAAATAATAGACAGTATTGCAAAATTTAATTAAACAACCTATCATTAGATAAGTAGATAAAGAAAAACAAAACATGTTATCAGAATTTAAACTTCGACAAGAAAAGAAGATTGATCTGAACATCGAAAATTATATTGTTATTCCAACCTGTTGGTTTGTGTGTTATATTATTTTCATCTAAAATCTAAGAACTGTTTTCAGTAAGAGTCAAACCGCAGGCAAAAGTTAGTGAGTTATAAATCATAAGTGTGCGAACCTTGCTCCGGTACAATTTATGTATAAGGCCCAATGGGTAGCTTACCTCGCTTTGATTGATAGCATGAAGAAGACCTTACTGTAAGTGCTAAAATACGTACATACAATGGCTTCTGATTTCAGAATATTGTATCGACTGAGAGCCTTCAACATCAGAGGCACGTTTTTCGACTTCTAAATACCTTATTCAATTTAGTAAGGTGGCCATGACAAAAATTTAAAACCTTATTTGGCAAAGTGTGTTCAATTAGTCAGATATGTTTAACCACAGGTATAATTAATGTAGATATCTAAGGCGATTGTGTTCAGTGAAAATAATAATAGATCTTCATACATAGGTACCACACATGCCTGGATTTATTTATGGTAGGTTGGCCCCTACTTACCTATGTTGTTTACCACTTCATGTATCTACAGATAGATATAGTCATACATTGTATATTCAACGATACACAACATTTCCCCCTTCTAACTTCGAAAGTATTGCCAAGTCACCCAAAACGCTTTCAAATAGTCATGACTTCGAAAAAAAGGAAAATATATTATCTGTACCTTCCACGCCAAATAAGTTTGGTAGCGCGCAAGAATTTGGTTCTGCAGCTATTGAAATGCAACAGCTGGTACTCAATATCAATTTAAAAAGTCGTTAAACATGTCGGTACAAAATTGAAAGCGTTTTATTGTTGTAAAAAATGTGATAAACCTCCCTAATGTTTGTTTGTGAAGGACATTTCAATTGTAAAAAAAAACTTTTATTATTTGTAAGCTTTCCATACGAACGTTCCATTTTTGTCCAATAATAATTTTAATAAGTAGAGAAAATATTTTTGTCTGAACCAAATTAAATGGTTACAGTGTGCAAGTTTTATTTCCAAAGAGACTTCAACTACCAATAAGTGTAGATAATCCAAATCACTAAACGGATGATTAATGTGTTTCAACCTTGCATAATTTATGATCAGCTAAAAACCGAGTAAGTAAAAAACTGTTGATGACAACTGCAATAACATAATATTATATTTAATGAAAAACTAGCACGATATATAATTAAAACATCCACAAGAACTTCGCAAGAAATATTTTTGCATTTAGCGTATCATGCTATAGGATTTCACCCCTTGACCTTCATCGGCTGTCTTATTAATTACTATATTAACAATGACGTCATAACAGAGGCCTCGCAATCTAATACGACGTGGAAGCGCTTTCTTTATCTGACGTGTTGTTTGGCGTCAGACGGAATATATAGCTTTGTCCGGCCAGTCAAAGTGTTTTCCTAGATTACATAGGTACTAGAACGATGACGATAAACAAAGGCGTTTGTACGAGTATACGAATAATGAAATATCGCTCGCTCAAGTTTTTAAACAGATATCCTTTATTGTCCATAGAAATCGATAACCAAAAGAATTTCCGTCAACAAAACACCGCTTCGAGCGTGTATAGAAAAATCTTTTCACATAATTTTCAATTCTCACGCCTTCCGTTTATCCAATGGAAGAATTCGCGAGCTCGTTTAATTGAATTTTTTCACTTTGACAGATATTGATCGTCGGCAGTTTCAATACCTTTCTGTTTTATTCCACAAATACTTAGAAGCAGTATAATAAATCACTGAAAGTGAAAGCTGTTTTTTAAGCCTTTGAAAGTCTATAAATCATATAATAAATGAGGAGCCTCCGAACTATTCATTTTATTTTTTTATAAACTTGGGCGTATTTTAGCGGTCTTTTATTGAAATCAGTGCACTACACTGTAAAACCATTAGCTATTGAGTGATTAAGGTACGAAATATAAATGTTCAGTATTTTAAATGTTACGACATTATTTATTAAACATTTTGAGTTTTAGTTTTCTAAATCAATGAACAATAAATTAACTGCTGTTTTATTTTAAATGTTTTATAGTAGCTGATATAAATATTTTATTTAGCCGATGTCTGAATATTTTTAAAGTTATTTTTATTTCTGAAATCGACTATTTTAGATTGGAATGTATAGTAAAGTACCTATAGATCAGATGGAATAGGGGCATAGGCAGGATCATTTGATAACTTTTAGATCTCAGTATGTCGGAAAAAAATGGCTCTTTCTATGAAAAAATATTTTCAGGGTTCGAAGGACGCTCGAAGAAAAATGATGTAAGAACTATCTAGATTATCCGTTGACACTTTGTATACCTATAATTAAGTTAGTAAGCTGTAATAGTGTATTGTTCAGGGTTCAATTTGAGAATCGGGCATACTATGATTAAGGATTTATGCATGGCCGAGATACGAAAGGCCGATAAATGGCGATAAGCTTGGCTCTATAGCTTTGAGACCTAATATTGTCATTGGCGAACAAAGGATGTTCAGAAGAGCATGGTGTGAACTGTACCCCTGTTGCCACGTATAGGTACTATCTACATTGTTATTTGCCACCGTAACAATGGACGATCATCGGGCGGCGTTATCGCTTTACTGTTAATTAGGTTTCTTGTATACCTATGCATGGGTTAAGCCCAATCATCGAGTAATTTTTTATGATTCAATATTTTGAGGGTTATGTATAAAGTACTTTCGTCAGGATTTTGGGAAATAATCGCTATTTGAAAAATAAAAACAATTTCACACCTAAATTAGTAAATTGTTTTTGTGAAAACTAGCAGTATATACCAATTAGACTATTTGATACACAGCGTGCAATATTCATTTAAAATATTTATCTGTATCACTTATTTTTTGTTCAAATATTTTTACTAAATGTACAAAAAAAGGCATTGTAAAAATCATGACACGAATACTTTGGTTTATATTTATTGTGGTATCATTAAGAAAATTGCGATTCATGATGTTAAAGAGCGTATACACGATGTTGTAATTAAATTCTAAAAAAAATCGCAACTCATTCTCCTTCAACGAATGTAAAAATGTATTATCTAATATAAAATTGTTGAATAAGTGGAAAAAGCCATCTAAAATTCATATATTCTTTAAATTGGGATAACAGAAGAATAATATCAATACACAGAAATCTTAATGTAAACTTTTAACACACTAGTAAATGTTGACAAAGTACATTAATAGATTACGTATACCAAGAAACATACCTATGCAACTATGTATGTTTATTTAATTTCACCTGAAATGCAATAGCGCAAAAAAAACAAAAGTCATGTCCCGAACCATTAAGCCAGCGACATCCCGTGATAGTGTGCATTCTCTCCAAGTTGTTCCCCTCGTCACAGCTGGCCGGAACCACTCAAAATAATTACAATCCCACAAAAATGTCACAAGCTCGACTCCTAACAACAAAGTACAGCTGAATAAGTGATGAAGCGAACCAATGATATTTATGATTGATGACTGTAAGTCTAACATTGCGCAGCCGGCGGGCGAAAAAACGTTAATTGAATTATAAATGTTAATTTCGAATTAGATTGGATTTCAGCACACAAGGGGTGCCAAATAATTAATTCAAGTAAGGGACGCTATATTTTAAATTTAAATTGAATTTAAAAGAAAATGTTGCAGAAAAAAAATGTATCATCTTTCTTATTTTGAAACCACTTTGTAGGTATAATGACAATGCACCTGAGTTTCATCAAACCCAACTTTACCCAAGCAGCACTTTATTCAGAGTCACGAAACTGTGCTTCAATTAATGTTTTAGTATCCTATCAAAATTTTTCCTCATAGGTACTCGTATATAACATCTTCGGCACTTATTGAGATTCCAATTTCAGTAAATGTAATTAAATGTTTCGTGTAATTTCACTCACAAGAATGAAGGAGTTAAGGAATATTACAGGGTTATAAATAGGGATAGAAAATACACTCACGTCAAGTTTTCGAAGCTGGCGAAGTAGGTAAGAGTTGCTAAAGTCAAACTCTTAGAGTTTGGCTCACTTTATTGTAACTGGGTAGCGGGTGTCGGTGCCATACGTCACGTTCACAGCCCGCCAATTTGTCTGTCATTTGCCAAATCCGAACGCGCCTTGAATGTAGACCGAATATCTACTAAATATGTATTCAGTGTTGCCACATGCCTATTATAATTTCACATACATTAGATTATGCTTCGTATCCATGTAGGTAATTTTTAGGACCAACATTATATTAGGTGTGCTCTTTTTGCGAGAGATGAGAACTGATTTGTATTCAAACGTTGGTGTCACGGGAAATTGAGTATTTTTTTTTAATAAAATATGAAGAAAATATCACGATGAAGTCACGCACATAGCTGCTTATTAAATCAAAATATGCTTTTACGCCATACCCATGTAAATTTTGTGTTTACTGAAGAAAATTGGAATTCATATTGAACTACGTCTTGCTTTCCATAGAACCTGTTAATTAATAGTAATATCATTAAACAAGGCTGGTGAATGGATTAGTTATATACTGGCAGCCACGCGTGTCACCGTCAAGTTCAAGTAAAGGACTAGGAATGTCTATTAATGTTCTCGAATCAATTCTGAATCTTGATTAATTTTATTCTAGGATCAATTTTCTACCCAGACTTGTAATCCTTGTTGATTACATGGCCATAATGGTAGTGTTATCACTAGTTATTTAAATGGAACAGCTCTATGTTTTTATCTTCTTACAAATTAATTGGTAATAAAGTCCTGCTGAAGAACAACTTGAGCCAATTTTTTTTGTTCTTTGGCTGAGTAAAATACATCAAATAAAAAAATACCCAGCATTTTTCGTTTAAACGTAATTTATAGTTAACGAAGTTAAGGACCACAATTAGACAAAGTTTATGTTTAAAAAGGTTTCAGTATTTTATAGTCTAATAAAAATAGCTTGTTCCTCCTCTGTAGAGTACTTAGCATACCAAATAGGTAACAAATTTATAAACTTAACTAATTAGGCGCTCGCTGGACTGAGTTTCATGTTTGCTCTGAACATCGTAAACTTCTTCTAACTTCCTAATTTGGAACGGCTGTAATTATTGTTTATCTGAATCATTTACAAACTTTGTAACCCATAGAGAAAAGTGGCAATTAAACTCTCTAACATGTGGGCCACAGCCCTTGCATGTTTAGTTATAAAATATATAGTGAAGTTACATACACTCTTACGTGTGCATACAAAAAACTAGTCAAGTAGGTTTTACTTTCAGAAAGGCAACATAACAGTAGGTAAAAACTAGCGAATAAAAATAATTTAAAATAAGAATTGAAAAAAAAAGTAAAATGATAATACCGGTCAACAAGACGAAGGTACTGTCAGTTTCCATTATTCTGAATTCTAAAAGTAACTGACGTTATAAATGTGAATAAGAATTCTTATTTCAACCTTCAATGAAAGCTGTGAGTAGATCTTAGGTCTAGTAAGGAATAAAAGAAAGACGTAGAAAATTCCATTCTGATTTGTTACCACATTTCGCCACAGTTTTATTTGAATTTCATCTTATACCTATCTACGCAACGTATTCATTCCCTATTTGTATTTTGACAGATTGTTGAAATATAGCTTTCCACGACTGACCTTTATGAAATCGGCGAAAAAGGTAGCAACTACTCGTAGATATCTATAAGGATTTCAGCATGAAAAAACGTTAATACTAGATAGTTTTATCTTTATTGCATTATTTAATATGAAGGATTCCGTCTATTAAACATTGCCACCTTACAAAAGTATAAAAAACTGGCCATGTGCGAGTTGGACTCGCGCACGAAGGGTTTCATACCATCTATGAAAAATTAACGTATCTATTACCTACTAGCCAAAATACAAATATTTTTCGGGATCAAAAAATTACTTTGTTTTTCATACAAATATATGAATAACAAAGTTATAATTTGAGATTTCACACGCTTACTGTATGGGGACCCCCTTAATATAATTTTTTGTATTTGTTGTTAGAGCGGCAACGGAAATACATAATTTGTGAAAATTTCAGCTTTTTAGCTTATGAGATACAGCCTAGAGATAAAAAGACAGACAACGGAGTCTTAGTAATAGGGCCCCGTTTTACCCTTTGGGTACGGAACCCTAAAAATGTGTAGGTTTATGTAAATTTTATAGTATCCTATTGGGATTTAATACTGTATTACTTTAATACAGTACTGTGCAGTTTATTACTAATATATGTACGAAACATAAATAAAACAACGCACTGAGGTTAATACAAAGCTGTGGCGGCGCCTAAATATGTAGTTTGGATCCCTTTATACCAGAAATTATCAAAGCTTTCGCATTAAATATTAGCAAGGATGTTGTGCCCCAGTCACCCTATAGCCATTATTAGCGAGTGACACGTTATTTTTGTGAGATACGTACATACGTAATAAAGGCCGGGTAGACGGACCCGCTAGACGGACATGAGCAAATTGATAAGGGTCACATCGGAACATTACCCCGACGGACAAGCTAAGCCTCTTTTTTACCTAAATTAGTTAAGCGAAACGTAACTCAATAATATATTTTCAACTCCCCTCCGGAAGTTTCGTTATTAATTTTTTCCGGGAAAACTTTAACTTTTTTTTAATTAGCACCAGGAAACTTGTATCGAAATACCTTTAGCTTTTTCATTACTCTTTATTTGTTCCTCCTGAAAAATCTATCCTTCAGGATTAATTACGTATTTATTTATTTTGCTGATGAATCCCGTGCGTACACACCAATATTCAATCAATCTTCCAGCTTTTGATGAAGGAAATCAGAGCTCAATTAAAATTCATTGATCGGAAATTTAACGAATGCAACGTGGAATAATTTATCAATATTTTTTCAATTTACTAAGCACTCCTCAGCCCAAGAAAGATAGCTTCCAATCAAACTTAATGACTTTCTTCACGCTGATTGGCCGTGAGCAAAGTACTAACGAGTCTTGATTTCAACAAACTTCGCAAATTGTTTGCTTATTCAACGTAAGGTAATAACAGTTGGGACACACGGTCGTAAATTTCAGCAAGCGAGGTATAAAACATTCAGGTTCGCACTATACCCGCTATCGATCTCTTTTGTAATTATTGTGCTCTACATATTTTACACTTTATGGGAGTTTGGTATCGAGTTGTGATTACAATCAACAATTTCGCATGTGTAATGCGGATTTATTTTTAACTCGTGTAAAGTACGAGTGTGCTCGAATTTATTAAACATTCTCGGTACGCTCCAATATTTTAAATATTTTTAATTTCTTTGTTTTACTTTTACACTGCAGTGGGTATTCACTTATAAAACGCAATGGAGTGTATTCCTGATAGTGCCTTTAATTTTTCTATAAGTACCAATTTTGTTAACTCAAATCCCAAAGTGTTTTTGTTTTTCCTTCGAGCTACTTTATGGTACAAAATAACGATTCTTTGTATACTAAAGACAACAAATTACAAGACCGCATAATGTTTGTTTATTTTATACTTATAATTTTTTTTATTAAAATATATGTTAGTCACAGTATTCGATCTTGTGTACGGCCCAAGATATTGAACAGGAGTAATAAAGATTTTTTCCAAACTTCGGAGAATGGCGATTACGGACCATTGAAATACGTCAAACTTGAAGTGATTGGACCTTTGAATTTAAAAACGCTTTATCGACAAAATTAATAATGGCCGCTTGTCCTACGTCATCATGCAAATGATTAAAATACATATTTTTGCCGTAAAAGTAAAATTTTATGAAAAAATGTGATTCCATCAAGAACAATTTGATTAAAGTTAGTAGTCAGCTTGTTCTTACCTAAAATTCTTTCATTTTTCATGATTACAATAAATGTCATTGTTTTATGAAACTCACACTAGGCACAATTAATTTTATTAAAATGAGACTGGGGTATTACACTGTACCTAGTTATTATAGTAATATGAAGCAAGATTAATATTAATATTCTAAAATAAATCAAGTTACTTACATTTAAAATAAGCTTCCGGTACCTTTTTATAATTACAAACAAAATGGTGTACTGTACATGCTGTTGTATTTCAGTAATCTACTTCAACCTCTTTATTAGTTTTATTCTTATAATAATCACCAAAATAATAACACTTCTTTGATTTTTCAAAATATGCCTTTAAAATAGACCCTTATCATATTTAAAACGTTAATCAGGCATATAAGTCAGTCTACTGCTTCAGTGAAGTGAAACCCTAATATACTTTTCACCCTTAGTAACCTAATAACTAACGGCAGACTGGCGTGTAACAGAGATATTGAAATCATGACGCTATCACAAATTATACTGCCAAGTTCAGTGATCATAAAATTATTCCCTTTAGAAATAATATAGGCTAAGGTTTAAGAGAGGCTGGAAAGCGAATAAGCGGTTACATAAATTAATATCAAAATGTGCAAATAAACTGTTCCAAAATTAGTATTCGTAACTATCGGGCTGGTTAGGTTAAATGTCGAACTGTGGTAAACGAAGCCTGTCAAAATAAACTCATTGGCAGCAAGTAATCGTCGAGTTAACTAGTCGTGCACTAAACGTTCCGTTGGGAGTCAGCGAGCTCAATGTATTTGACGATTACTAATTACGGTTCGTTAGCCAGTAATCGCCTTGTTTCGATAACATGTATGACGTTGGCACATGAGTAGAAAAACGGAACAGAGACTAAGCTTCAAACAACCGCGCGAATCGATTGCACTACTACAAGTACGCGGGGCATGTGTGTGTGACCACTGGCCGCTTGTCGCGTACGCAGCGATTCTGGGAAAAGACCGGTTTGCGCTTGCACAGGCAGTTGACAATCTCAGGGTCGGTGCGACGCACGTTATCTGTTTTTTTAGTTGCAAGTTTGAATATTTTAATATTAAACGTAATATTTTGTTAAAAATGGTGGTTTATTGTACTGTGTGTATGAATAACACTAGAAAAACTAAAAATATATCATACTTCAACTATCCCAAGGAGTACGATAGGTGAGTAAATATTTTGATTATTACTTTTTCAAGTACCCACTTGTGTTTATTTTATTAGGTCCTTTTTTAACAAGAAGAGAATTGTACACGGTTTGTTTTTACCTTTCATTATTATGACAAGTTTAGCGTTTGTAAGTATGTATGTATTGGAAGTGTGTACATACCAACCTACTACAACCCAACCCACCCAGGTTGGGTTAAGTTTAAGTATTGTAAGTAAAGATTTGAACTTATTCCCGACGTCTGATTAAGCTGAATTTTTTATACCTGCGTCTTTTAACCGACTTCAAAAAAAGGAGGAGGTTCAATCCGACTGCTTTTTATGTTTGTTGCGTTATAACTTTTAATAAAACTATTTAACAAATGTTTTGTTTAATTTGTCTTAACCTATTGTGACAACCCTACCAAAATAGGTAACAATTTTGCGCGTTCTTAAGAAGCTTAGTCTCTGTTCCGTTTTTCTACTCATGTGACGTTGGTCTAGTGGTCGCCTCGTTGGTCTAGTGGTCGCATAGCGCGACTGCCGATCACAGGTCTCGGGTTCGATTCCCGGGTCAGGCCGAAATCGCTTTGTGGGTTTTAGAAACTTTCACAAAGCAGCCTGGAGTTTGGAAGTTGGCGGTGTTACACCCCCGTGCCTGGGAGGGCACGTAAAGCCGGCGTCCTCGAATGCTACTCAGTAGCAGTCGTATATAAATCCACGTCAGAGGCCGTCAGGCGGATTTGAGAAAACTCTGACACTAGGGCTTGTTAGGTGATTAAACCTGCAGCTCACTCGATAAGAAGAAGATAACATGTATTGTTAGTGTATACGGTACTTCCTAGAAGATTTTCCAGAAATATTACTATATATTAAATTACTAGCTATTATAAACAGAACTGTGGCATTTATTTTCAAAGTTATCATCCACTCGTATAATTATAATATAATTTAAAAAAAAATGTTTTGTTCACAAGTAAATAAAATAATTACGAAAAATAGTTTGGTTGTGATTATGACATAAAACTGAAAATTTTCTCATTGTCATTAGACTTAAACTTTAATAAATTTCAAGCGATTAATAAGCTTAAATTGTTTAACAGGATCTTCAGTGTACACAAAGGCGCTACTCTTTAACAACAAACTTTGCTTAGCCTGAGCTAAGGCTTGCCATTATAACTTCGTTATTCTCAAAGTGTACTTTACAGAAGTGCAATGAGTATCGTAAAAGCGTAGCGGTGAATCTGGCTTCAGGATATCAGTGTAAATATAATTATTTAAAGCAAACTTGATTATTTATGAATACAGTAAAAGCATTTGGTGTTATTAGAAAATTTGTTTGATATTGGAAGACAAAAAGTGTACACAAATAAATTGTTTGCTTTCGGCTCATGTTTACGTAGGATGAACGCTAGCACACATGTGGCGGAGACGTGGCGTGACGTGGCATACACGGAGCAGCGATGTGACTTGCTAACTTTTATTTCCTTGATTATGAAGTCTACTAAGGCTGTTAGAACAGATTTAACATTAAAATTAAATTATTATAGAGGGAATACCCAACTTTGGTATGCTTAATCATTTGTGTGGATCAAAGAGCCATCTAATGTCATAGAGTCCGACGGTATTCGGTGTTCACCATGGACGCACGTCGTTCCTTTTTAATAAAAGCCTTTCCAGGCCCAGCTATACGTCAGATTCAATGAACTGAGTGGGTGAGGTTTAGCTAGAGGTACCGCCTACTGCGAGGCGCTGCTAATGCTTTCGCCGATACAAAAACAGTCGAAAACCGATTTTTTTACATACCTCGATTCTTTTACTGTGTTAAGTGGTTGGAATGAGTAAGTTAGTTGTAGTAAATTAGTAACATTAATAGTTTTGACTTAAATTATATCTTCTATCTATACTTATAATAAATCTGTAGAGAGAACAAATTCTGTACATGAAATATATTTCCGAAATAACTATCAGGGGGTGATTAGGGATCGATACTGATGCCAAAAATGCAATCAGTAGAATTTTTGTCTGTCTGTCTGTCTGTATAACCGTTATAGAAACAAAAACTACTGGACGGATTTTAACCAAACTTGGTACAATTATTATTCATACTCCTGAGCTGGTTATAGTATACCTTTCATCACACTACATTCAATAGAAGCAGAGCAGTGAAGGAAAAGATCTTTGATTATGACGACCCGTTGTCGCTGGCAAAAGCGACATGATCCGTAACATTCTTCCTAGCCATATCGACTTACACACAATATTTCCATTGCTTCTTTGGTTTTCCCCTTCCACAATATCTATCTACATTCATGCTCAAAACCTTCATCACAGCATGATCCTCATTCCTCCAAATCACATGCCCATAAAATGCCAGCCGGTTCTCACATAATTTTTCGGTGACCGGTGCCACTTTCAAACTTCTTCTTATATACTCATTCTTCACTCGATCCATCCGCGTAACAGTTAGGCTGAGGCCAAACGAGCGAAATTTTTTGAGTCGTGAGTCCCAGAATTTCGGTCGCAGAAAATCGTCACAAACAAAGAAGACAACTCATTTTGCGTTGCCGTGTGAATCAAATAGAACTTTAGTATGAAACCGAATGTAACAGATTTTCTGCGACCGAAATACTGCTACCCACCACTCACAAAATTACGCTCGTTTGGCTTCACCCTAACACCACATCATGTTTGTGGTTAAAAATAGCGATCGATTTTTAATGAAAGCCAATAAAGTCAAAAATCGTTTCATTTCAAAAAAATATGTCAAAGAGCACCAGTTTAAGTAGGTACTTAGGCCTTTTGGTAACATCTACCCAGAAGGACGATGCAGACAGAACGGGAGCGAAGGGCGTTGTTGGTCAGAGCGTTACATTTACGCCTTTTAGAGCATACTGCACTACGCTGTACACCTTCAGCCAAAGCCTGACTACACGCAAAGAGAAGTACGCCTTTCGTGAGGCGGTGCGGGGGAGCAACAAAATGCTGGCGACGCTTGTTTATAGACTTGATTGTTCTGTTGTAATTCGTAAATCGATTTTGTTACCGGCATGTGACGGGTTTAGCTTAAAATTACTTTTAGGTGCAGTTGGGTGGATGCAGCTATGTTTATTTTGCCACTGACTTCTAGACCGATGCAACTGGAAGTTTTTTTACTAATTTTTAATGTTTTTAGAAGTCGGTTATTTTTTTTTGTAAAAAGTTTTTAGTGTTTTTTGAAGTCTATTTTAGCTTTTCAGTGATTAGGAAGTCTTTCAGTGACTTATCAAACCTATTTTAGGGTAAGTTTCTCGTCAATACAAATATTTTTTTATCCCATGCATGTCTACAATTTTCGAGAGTTGCCTTCGATTTCTCAGGGTTTCCGTCATAGAACCTCGACATGAGACAATGAGAACATTTGGGTAAGGGTACCTTTTTAAACAAAAATAAATTGTTCAAATCAGCTAGTAAACGACCGACGAAGGTATGCACGAACAAACGTAAAAAAAGCCCAGAGTTTGGAAGTCTGTGATTGATACATCTTGTGCACTGTAATATGTCCTGCAAAGCTGGCTGATCGCCTTTTATGAGAATTTGGAAGCCATTATCATTATTAAAATAAATCAAATAGGTAAGTTTATTTATGAACACAGAAACTACAAACACAAAATATTCAAACAGCCCTTTCAATACGAGCCCAGCTAAGTGCTTCATGTATGTGTATAACATGATTTTTTCGAATTTGTATAGCATCATTTTCTTTGTTTCACCGCTTCCAAAAAATCACTATGTGATTTTTCGATGAGATTTATTTTCTTCTAACTTTCTGGTTTTGGTTCCATAGTGCTTTTACGAGTAGTCCCGTACGAGCAAACACAAATAACTACCTATTAGACTGAAGAATGATGACGTTTGCTGAAATTCAAATAATTTGTTCTGTATTATGTTAATATTACCCTCGACTGGTTGACATTAAACCTTATATCCTTCCTTAAAATTTTTACTAATTACTGAATAATTATATTTTAGATATTTTCGATGTTTTCATAGAAATTATTAATTTTTACTATCATAAACCAAATTATTTTTCTTCCAAAAAAAAAAAAACAAACATTACCCTCTTTCTGGCGCAGTCGAGTAATGACAATTTAAATTTGGTTACTAGGACGACTAGTTTTCGTGATGAACAATCAAATAATCTAATACAAATATACATTAGATTTAATGAATCGAATCACATATTCCTTTACCTGAGGTCTATGGTCATTATCTTCGAATTACCATTTTTTAAGACCAGTTTACGAACCCTAGAATTATGATCATTTTGTTCCAACAGTAAAATACCCACAACTTCCCTAAACACCATACCGGTAGCTTAGTAAATATAATAGGATTTTATGACAAATATGTTTTTATGATAATTTTGGGAATACGGAGGTTGAAATGTCATCGGATGACAAAGCGACATAGACCACCCGCCTCTACGGCGGAACGCCGTCTGGCAGATGAATAAGGTTTATACAAAAGAGTCAGGTAGAAAAGAGATGCCAAACCTAGAATTCATGAAATGAAAATTTCTATTCAATTTTAACGGTTTTTAGGGTTCCGTACCCAAAGGGTAAAAACGGAACCCTATTACTAAGACTTCGCTGTCTGTCTGTCTGTCTGTCTGTCTGTCTGTCTGTCTGTCTGTCTCCACGCTGTATCTCATTTACCGTGATAGCTAGAAAGCCGAAATTTTCACAAATGATGTACTTTCGTTGCCGCTATAACAACAAATACTAAAAATTAAGAAAGTTATATATTAAGGGGGGTCCCCATACAATAAATTATAAAGACAGTGCAATTTGAATACAACGCCATCTGTTACTCAATCGTGGAACTACAGCTTGGTACGGAACCCTTCGCGCGCGAGTCCAACTCGCACTTGGCCGGTTTTTTTATTTTTTTCTCCAAATGTATGTGCTATGGAATCAAATATTATGATATGTGTCTTTAGTTTATTAAATTTCCTACCGTTTAGTGGAAAAGAATGTGGTGGTCATCATTGAATATTTTGAGATCTTTGCGCAGAAAAATTTTTTCGAAACGCTATTTCAAGTTTTTTTTTTCAATGTGTAAGACTATTTTGAATATATTTTTTTTTTATGCTAATCACTGCATCATATCCTTGACTACTCGCAGTATTAACTTTCAAGCCTGTAGCATGTACCGAATGGCTCAGATTATGCGACCAAAAAAACCCTTTTTTCGAGTTACGGCCAATCACCAATCAAATCACAGCAAGACTTCTTGTAATGAATTTAAAAAAATCGTTTCCCTGGCCGCGTTTCTTGGGTTCAGCTCATGAAGGTATAAACGTTCTAACATAGTCTCCAAAATGTCTTGTCATTAGCAGATATCCAATCTAAAATTATGCATTAATTGTTTATGGAACTCATGATTGCTTGACATTACCTGAACGTTATTTGCACTTCTCAATTGCGAGGATGATGCATTGATTGGAAATCAATAATATGTATATGTCGCAGCCAACTAGTTGAATTAGCCAGCCAATTGGACGCCTAGGCGGTTAATAAAACGTCGACATCCAATGAATTAGCGGAAAATCAACTAGGCAAGTGACTGAAGACAACGTTTAACAAGATGGCCAAACGTCATTTAGCCATTAGGTATTGGCTAGCTAATTCAACCAGTTGGCTGCGACATGTACTCGTATATGTCGCAGTCGAATGGTAGGTATAATCCGCCGTATTACCTTACGGCCAGCCGTTATTAAAAGCAGGGCCGTTATGTATTTACGGAGTTATTAGTCCTAAATTGTAGATTGTGAACTCGTAGTTTTATGCAGCAGGCATGATTTCTGTCACGGCTTCCGGCGCTGCGGGGCTCCGGCGGTCCCACGCGAGTTTATCGTCGCAGATAGGTTTAACGCTCACCACCGCAGCTTCGGCTTGCTGGCCGGCGGTGCCGGCCAGCCTCAGCCGCGGTGGCGAGTGTTACAACCACCTGCTCCTCAACTCGCGGCCCGCCTCGCCCCTCCGCGCCTACGCGATTTTGAATTACACTCTAGGGGTAGGGCAGACAAGACTGCGTGAAGTCGGATTTACCACAATTCGTTTCTGCCATTAAAACCTAACTTCCACCAATTTTTTTTTCATAAGTAATAAGTTCGAAATAATACGCATTATTTAATACAATACTTAGGACAATTTCGAACTTTATGGTTAGGTACTGAAGTAAGAAAATCATAACGGCCCTATTTTTGATATCGGCTGGCCGTAATGTAATACGGCGGATTATACGAACAGACAGCGACATATACTTGGCGGGATGGAATTTAGTCATTTTAAAAGGGCTGATTTTCAATAAGCCAAGTTGTTAAACGTTGAATGATTCTAGTTCAATCAACTATCGGTCTAGGCGTACAGTTGGATGTCGACGTTTTATTAACCGCCTAGGCGCCCAATTGGCTGGCTAATTCAACTAGTTGGCTGCGACATATATATTACCATACCATATACCTAGCTTATGAGGCGCTTAATGGATTTACGTTGGACTGCTCTAAATGGAAATCATCACGAAATTCAAGTTAACGTATTTTGACGATAACGTCTAAATTCAAGCCAGTTACGTCAAATATTACCGTATTAGGCTATGCACGCATCTAAAATAGGATCAATTTTCTGACCGTTTTTTACATTTATATATAGAATTTCCTCTTTTATCTCAGATATTTCTATAACAGTTAGCGGGAAATACTGACTTTCGTGACTTATAAAGGTTCTTTTCACAGAAACAAAATCCCTTGAGTTACTTGCACGCATTGTAGACAAAAGTCGACGTCATATGAATAATCTTTTACGCATTAGATCCAATATTGCCTCAACTAAAAGTCCATCATATACGGATTTCTATAGAAATATCCTATTTCTTCTTTATATCACGAAGAAACTATACCAAAAAATCAAAATCTCTGTCGGCTCTACGCTCTAACGCATATTTTATGAAGTGTCGCCGGCACCTCTGTGGGCTTTATACAATAACCACGTAAAATATTCGCGAAACCCACATACAGACTAGCGGCTGATAGCTGATAAATTGAAGCCTGTACGTGACCGTCCGCCAGCCTTTCAGGAGATGGGATCATGCTGAGTCAGCGATGTCGCGAGTACGAACACCCACGCACGAACTCCACACTACATGATATTCGATACAGAATTGATGCCTAACTGTCAGTGGAAATGAAAATGAAATACTTGATATACGACTTGCTAAGGGACGCAGTATGGACATAAATCTTGAATATTTATGAAATTTATTATAGGATAGAATTACTCCGTTTCTTTTTTATGGTGACATTTGTGCAAGATGTCGTTCGACTATTATTAGGGCTGTCACTGGAATGGGAAGAATATGAGTGACTTCGTCTTTTAGGTTTAGTTTAATACGTTAGAAAAGATCTATGCTCAATGAACATCAGATACTTTTTGAAATATGCTGTTACACAGCCTTGTCTATTACAGGTTATAGAAATATTAACATGAGAATCTACTCTCCACATTTGATATTTTGCGTCAAACCTAATACTCTACATTCGTAGTAATTTACGTCGCTATAATACAACCAAAAATGGAAGTAGTTCTGCGCTGTAAAATAATACCACATGAAAAAGCCTGCACCGTATTTTACCTCAAACTGTAAAAGAAAATTTCTCGAAAACTCCATCATATTGTGGCTGGTCGTCATTCGTCATAACCGCAGCGCACTCAGATTAAACGTGAAGAGATTCACACCAATAGCATTTCGTGTCGTGGTCGTTTAATATTACTACATAACAATTCTATTGGCGAAAATGTTATTCAGTTTTGTAATCTTTCAAATAACGAAAGTTTTATGTATAAAGGTTAGCCTGCGACATCTTTTTCACAAGTTTCGTTTCATAAAAAAATAAGCATAATTTGACTAATAGTAAAAGACTAACTTTTTTTAGTTATAGGTGTTTATGTAACTTAAATAGATTAGTGCGATTAGATTAGGACTAACTTAAATAATAATTAAATAACTTAGTAGTAGATTCATATCATATCTTATTAGAAGCATTCAACTTTTCAATTAGTTCAGGCAGACGTCTTTTCTAGGAATGCAATCTGCTGAAACGTAGTGGCTGAAGTGAATAACGAAAATATAATTGAATTTAGTAAGGCGAGTGTATCAAACAAACTCAGGGGCGGGCACATAGTGGTATGATTTAGATAAGTCGCCCGCTCTGCACGTTTAGACGTTTTCCTTTTAGGACCTGCTATTTTTAAGATATTTTATTACTACAACTTTAATGTAAATTATTAAGTCGTGAAGATTACTTAATTAAAAATAAAGACCACATCACTAGAAAAACTGCTCCAATAACATTTTGGTATACCTAGTTTCATTACCCGCAGGAAGTTCCATTGCAATAATTATTTTAAAAATCTAAAATAAAACCCTTTTCAATTTAAAAAAATAATGCACCAAATAATTTTATCTTGTGATATTTTTGTTTCACCCTGAACGTGCCAACACAATGATCTGTTGATCGCAACTAAAGAACGGGGTTCAATCAGCGGGTCGTGTGCGGAACACATCGGTCGCAGTCGCTCAGTTTCTGGTCCAACTAGTCCTCACACGGTGCATTACCCTCGGCCACCGCATTCGAGAGCTATTTGCTGCCCGGGATCAGATTAATGTTGCCACTTTTCTACTTGTCGTAACCACCAAACTTTGGCTCGACCGCCTTTGCCCACTCTATTGTATTCCAAAGGGAATTATTTCTGTTGAGTACGTAGGTAGCTCGTGGTTTTGAGGAAATAATAGGGCTGTACTCGTAAAAGAATAATAGTGACTTATTGCCGGTTAGTCACTCATTATTTATTTTTAATATCCCTTACAGGAAAATACGTATTCTATTTTACTACCTATTTACTATACTATTTTTTCTATTAACAACATAATATAATTTGTATTTTTTTTTCATTTTCGCACTGGTATATTTTATTATGTAATTAAATTGTTCGGTTTATTTAATCAATAGGTGCTTTTGTACAGATAGACACATAATAACGCTTAGTAATAACCTTTTTAGGCGGGCTCCTTTTTAATCAAGATAATGAACTTTGTGAAGGCAAGTGAAAACATTACGATCGTGTCTTAAGATTTAATTCCAGATTTTATAATCGTATTTTGTAGGACAAGTGGAATGCGAGACCCTTAAATGTGCTTTATGAACAAAGGTCCGCTCAACAAAAATAGATAAGGTTTTATGATTGTAGTAAAATGTACCAATATCCAGAGGAACTTTTGTAGTAAAATATTTTCAATATCCATAGAAGCTACATCATAATATTTTATTTAAAGAAAAGTAGGAACCAATTAAATGAAATAACACTCGGTAAGATATAAAGCAATAAATACATTTCCTACAAATACCTCGTTTAAATATTCCACATACACATAAGTATAAGTATGTATGTACAGTAACCACATCAGATAAGCTATCTAATAAAAGAGGAATAAGACACCTCCAATAAACTCCCTCCTTATTATACGAAACATATTAAACGAAATCCACTTATAAGAAGAATTCGGGAGTCCCTATTACATTCCCCCGACGACAATAACCCCAAAACATTAAAATGAAAAGTTTTATCAAATAAAATACAATTCAGCCGTGCGTACCGCGTAGGGTAAAAATGCGGTAAAAGGTGGTAAAAGTAGATACATTCCCTTTACCTCTTGCTTCCGTTCACGCGCACAAAATATTACGTGGAGGTGTAAACGAGCCCCGGCAAGGCCGTTATTGCCGTCGTTAAGTTAAAATTTTCTCTCTTGAATAGCAAAGCGAATGCGAGACATAAACACAGACATTTATGTTATTTGCAAACGAACATCGCGATGAATATTATGTAAAATAAAGGTGTGTCGGAAAATACGATATCCCTTGTAAAGAAATGAGCTGGGTAATAATATGTTCGTTTATTTATTTGCTTTTGTTTTTGTTGTCAGTACAGTCTAATTAAAATGAATAAAGAAAACGAAATATTTGATTTATTTTCTCAAAAGTATATTGCTATTATTTGTAGAATTTGCATTGCATAAGCTTTCCCCGAAAAACAAACATTTTCCGATTGATAATAGAGTTTCCATATCGTTGATAAGAACAATTATACACTTTTCCCGTTCACGTACACAATTGGCCGGAAATTTACTTTTAAAAGTTCCAAGAACTGGATTTTTTCGTTTATTCTCTTTTATTTTTAAAGCCCAAATGTTTGTGTCGTGGGTATAAAACACAGAAAAGTATCAACGCAATCGTGCAGAAAAAATAGTCACTAAATTCTTTGTTCATCGTTCAATTCACTGAGTCAACTCGTATTACCGTTAAAGAATAATAAGTTGTTTCATTTGGTACATTCGGTTGGCTAACAAACGTCAGCTGAACAAAACAAGCTGGCAATAGAATAGATTTCCCTAAGGACTCCTATATTACGACTTTCCATAGAGGAAATGTACGTAAGTGTTCTGAAAAAGTGGGGGCGTTAGTTATTTGATGGTCGAATTATTTTTATGACGGAGTGACACTTCTGTTTCCGAGTTATTGTCTTTGTAACATTGTTGTAGGTGACAACTTAAACACTTATTTAGAAGCAGAGGATTTAGCTGGCAGTGTACGTAGCGAGATATCGCTGATGTGTTTGTCACAAACTGTTACAATTGTGTTATATAGTAATTTAAAGCACTTTTATTTAGTAATATTTATCGAAAATTAGAGTTGTTCATGGCAAATGGCAAACAAAAGTTATTATTTTGTTTCTTATATCATAGGTCAGCTAAATAAAGATTTCAGTTTTCTTAGTAAATAACAGTTTTCATTATATTTTTAACATAGAGTAAACATATACTAGAGAGGCAAACCTCGTTCGAATGCGTCGTAAGAAGCGATGCCATTTTTTAGACGCAACGACGTAGCTTTGAAACTTTTGACATCCAAATGACATTTGAACAAAAAACGTATATCTGTCTCTGTCACACAAGTCACAAATACATAACTGTCACTTTGATTAGACAAAGATGGCAATCTAAGCTTCCAATGGCGATATGGGGTGGCCTACCCATGTGAAATGTTACCCATTTTTTTTAAATATAAAAATAATTGATAAATATAAATTTAATATTTTACTCATGAATTTCTGATGGGATGAATGAGAATTTTATTATTAGTGAAATTATTGAGATAATCTCATTTTGAATACTTATTATTTATTATAAATCATACTTCGCTTTGCTAAATCATATATTTCTAAACGGAAGTTCTATTAGTTCCACTCATTTAATACGGCAAGCTGCATCTTCATCCTATAGTGTGATTATTGTTACAAAAATATTTAAAATCACTTATTCAATAAATAATCATCATCTCCCACAAATGTGGGAAACTCAAACGACCCTTCTTAGTGGTAACAC
>NWSH02000008.1:7303521-7323232 GCA_002382865.2 Heliothis virescens
CAATAATCGTACAAAACAAACATATTATACAGATAACATACAAAATTTCTAATACATAAATCTAATGTGAGGTAACTGTTGCCATAAAATGTAACTCTAAATATTTTTATGTAATCATTATATGCACAAACTCACCTGCAGCTCTGGGAAAAAATCGCCATGTTTAACTATTGCGATTGTAACCAGACCAGTTACTCAAAACATTTATAAGCGTTCCAATAATATCGTTCGATACGATAAGAAATCGAATTCCCGTAATCTGTGAGGGAATGATTTTTATTTGGAGGGACAAATTAAAAATGGAATTTTCTTTTGTATCAATTAGTCGTTGGTAAAAAGAAAGTTTTTAAGAGAAAATAACACACATTTCTCATATATATTAGAAATATTTTATTAATGCAAATATTTTTTCCTTCGAGATACACCGGTATTTCAGTTGTTTTTTGGGCTAAGGGACATGGTGAGGGAATGATTTTCAGGGTATAAAACTAGCCATATCTTTTTATCTTTAGCGACTATGGTTTTTCTTTTGCTAGCAAAAGTAGTATAGACAGCGTACATTGAAATAAAAAATACACAACATAGTTAACCTAATAGGACACGGCACCGTCAACTCAGGAATCAAATTTCGGAATTTTTTGACATTTACCCATATATCATTACTAGCATCGAATCATAAGTATAATTCACGAATAGTTTAAGGTGTCTAAGTAGTTTTGTGATTTGATAATCTTTGATTCACCCTTTAAAAAGACATAGATTAATATTGGACTGATGATTTATGATTTAAAATTGTTAGTTTTCAAAAATTACGAGGGTGCAAAACCGATTGTTAATTTTATGAGCGTTTTGGATGTGTCATCTGTTAGCCTGTAAGATGAAATGAAATAAATAAAATAAATAGCCTTGGACAGTTGGACTTTACCAAACAACATTGCCGTTGAAAATGAATGGACATTCTATTGAAGACTCCATGTTCGTGCTACGTAAGTATGCTATATCCCTAATCTACATTTTGCAGTAGACGAAGGCATTATAAATGTGAGCCATACTCCCATCACTTGGCATTCAGGGCACACTGTACTATGTTTATACTTCAAATATACTTTTTATTCCCATTTATGGTCTCTACGTGGAAAGCAACACAACTTTGTGCCCTATATGTAACTTTAAAGTTTACTGGCAGAATTATAAGGCTAGTAGTACTTAGTTAGTTGAAATAAACGTTTATCAAAGAAAATATACATTTTTGTAACTTTGTAGAATTGGACTAGTGTAAGATATCAAGCATTAGCAATTGTTTTTATTTGGGAAACACTAGAGCAACAACTTGTTTTTTGTAAGAGAAGTAAACATTGTGTAGGTATATTTCAAAACAGACATGCAAAGAAAAGGTGTAAAACCTAATCATATAAAAGCACGAGCTTCTCAAATTGTTAACATACATTTTGCATAAAGTGGTAGCCTACCCATACCAGGCAGCTGTATACACCACGGTCCCGATAAGCTTAAAGCAACTAGCGAAAGGAATTTCCTTTAAGCCGCAGAATTTCGGAGCGAAATTTTGCCATCGCCTTATACGAACGTGGTCAATCGCCTGCCATTGACGTGCTCCGACATTATACGATAAAGCCGAGTGCATACTTTACCTGTATTGTGCACAGCCTTATACGTAATACTCCGACCATGAATTCTCCTATATAAAATAAGCCGTCACACAGTAACGGATGTCTTTAAGAGGTAAGGTCGCCTTTTTATGAGGCGCAACCCTAATAATTTTGCATATTCCTTTTTAGAGTTCAACTAAAATTCTTATAAAAGTAAGAGCATATTCAATGAATAGCGTGATTTGGCGTGTTGCCACAGGAACAGGTACGGCTAATACGTATCTCGAAGCGTTTTACCTCTTGTTTCCATTAATTTTACATATACATGCCAAGAACCTAACGTTATTTTCCTTCTGTTACTGCGAATAAGGAAGTGTTCGACATATTTGGGGAAAGTATTTTCAGTTTGTCATGACCGGGAAGAGAACTGAGAGGTGGCGGAATGAGCACTTTGTGCAATTACTTGACATTGCTGAAAATGGTTTGCATTAAATATTGAGAGAAAGCGGTAAAAGTTTGAGTAAAATGGAATGCCAAAATGCAATGAACAGAATTTGATCACAGCAATGCACAGCCATTACATAGGTAAATGAGAATCAATTCATAGTAATCCCCCAAAAAATGACACTTGTGAAGAGTATAAAAAATCATTAATAAAAATGTTTTATCTTTTAGATAATATCAGTCTACGAACAACTTTAGAGTAGAGATACCCACAGTAACACTCAAATAAAAAAATGCTTAAAACTTATAAATCAGGTCAAACACTCTTAACAATATTAATTACCACGGTTCATATTGAATCGATCGATTTTTAATTACTGTAAAACCGTTACAGATAAAAAGTCAGTTAAAAATAAAACAGGCTCAATTTTTGTATCAACACAATCAATCAAGACTTTTAATAAAATGAATATAATGTGCAAACCTACAGGTTTTTTAAATACACATTCCAAAGGTAAAACGTTACGGTTATATATTAATACCTTTCGTGCCAAGCCAGCATTTTTATTTCGACCATAAAATAATTAAAAACAACAACATAGTAGATAGTGGTGACAAATGTACCTATTTAGATATGTATTGTACAAAAGTAATCAACTAATGTACGTTACTAATATTACCTAACTGTTATTTACATTAGAATCACAAAACAGTTCAATTTCTATTATGTTTGTTAAAAGCCCGAACATTAATTTGAAAACTTGTTCGTACAATAGCGTTTTATAAATACCTGTTGTTATATATGTAAAGGTCATATTTCCATTTGAATAAACTGGATACAGTAAAACTATAGTTTAAATTTATTTTCCAGCAAATCAATTAAGTCCCATCCGAGACGTGCAATTTACAAAATACGAGCATGCTAGCATTTGTTGAAACTGTTTTCATTTCAGACGAAAGTTTTAACTTCAGCGCAGACAGACAGCAAAGCGAGAAAATTTGGAAGTCGAGTTCATCAAAAAGCAAACCAAATCTTATAATAAGACCGTGGGCAAAACCGTGAATGCTGCTACAAATACCACGAAATTGTATAGTAAAAACACTGAAGCTTTAACATTTTTTGTTGAACAAAAACCGGCCAAGTGCGAGTCGGACTCGCACACGAAGGGTTCCGTTCCATTATCTTTGTTTTTCATACAAATATATGAATAACAAAGTTATAATTTGCGGTCACTGAAAAAGTGCTATATCTCAAAAACTACTGACTGTATCTTGTTCAAACCAATTTTGGTTGGTAGTTTTTATTGAGATCTATAACATATATTTTTTTCAGATTTTTCACTCTGGTAGTTTAAGAATTAGAGGGGGGGGGACACACATTTTGCACTTTGGAGTGTCTTACGCTAAAATGATTGACTTTAGGAAAAAAGTGTTTTAGAAACCTCAGTACCATTTTTAAGACCTATCCATAGACACCCCACATGTATATGTTTGATGAAAAAAATATTTTTAGTTTCAGTTTCATGTATGAGGAGCCCCCCCTAATATTATTATTTTTTTATTTTTGTATGAAAATCGTAAAGCGGTTCATATAATACATCTACCTACCAAGTTTTAACTGTGTAGTCCTAATAGTTTCGGAATAAAGTAGCTGTGACATACGGACGGACGGACAGACAGACAGACGGACAAACAGACAGACATGACGAATCTATAAGGGTTCCGTTTTTTGCCATTCGGCTACGGAACCCTAAAAACCAAGTAAATCACAGTGGGAAACGCGTCAATTGTTTTACAATTGTTTGACAACGGTTCAGTAACCCATGCATTTAGATGGTTATGACTTGACAACGGCAAGTTTAAGGCCTGTAGCGCTCTAGATTCACAATTGAATTCCAATATTGGCAGTGGTACAGTACAGTAAAGGGGCTTATACGTTTTATTGATTTTCATTGGAACCGGCTGGAAGTAGGATAAATTTTGCTGCAAATAATATTACTTTGTGCTATATCTCATAACATTTTAAGGTACGAATATATGGTATTTCATTTAAAAAAACATTTTAAAAAGAGCCCTTACATTCATAACGTAATTAAGTAACTAGTACAAATTACATTACGTATATCGACCTACTTATTTTTAACATTAGAGCGCTCGCGTGGGTGACATATGTCACCCAGGTTCGAATATTGTTTAATAACTTTTTAAAGAAACGCTAAGCATGCAGTGCTGCCCTTTCAGGTATTCCTCAAGTAGTAGTGCGTCCACGCACCAGAAATGTGTCGTCACTCTAAATGCAACGACATATGAACAATGAATTTATAAAGTGCATGGGTGACGTATGTCCCCCGCGCGAGCATTCGAGGAACCTTTGGGTAACGTAACATTGTGGTGGAAATTCAAATTTACCCTCACGTAAGTTCATTATCGTCTTTATTTTACATTTATTTATGATCAATAAACTGTTATTTACAAATTGGTTGTATATTAACGTGAATATCATTGTTTTATACCTACCAAGTGACAAGTGGTTGGGAGAAGCCGTCAGAGAGAATAGTGCGTCAGAAGACCAGGAAAAGGATACTATAGAAGAGCAAACTACTACTCCAGTTGGTCCAGATCTCGTTTCTGACACCAAACAAGATAACGATAATGTACCTGACGATGATGACGAAAATTTGCCTTTGTCACAGTTAGCGGTTTATAGGCATTTTTGTCCCGATCACCAAATAAGTTTGTGCCCTAATTGCGATCAAGTAGCTTCCGAAGTGGACTAACCCATTTGTAAACATTACAAATAAATGATAAGTTTACCAATTTAAGACTTTAAAAAAAAATAAGAGACTGATAAATCACAATAAGTAAAAATTTTCAGATGTTTAGTTTTTGTTTATATTTCATTGAACTAAAGGCAATTGTTAAATTTTGTTTAACTATTTGGCAAGAAATAAAGTTGATTAGTCTTATTACAACTTCTTTTCTTTCATCAACATTAGAATACTAAGAAAAAAAATCCGTTACTGATGGGTGACATATGTCCCCCGCGCGAGCTTTCTAGGAAAATTTTAGGCGCGAGCGCTCTAGTGTTTAACCTGAAAATATATAATGCTGCTTTATAAAACGTCATAACCATGCATTTCGGTGCAGTATCTTAGTTAATATTTCATACATCGCAAGTTCTGTTCGGCCCAGGCAGTGCACAGTGCACACGCACCGCGCTCATATTCAGTGAGCTCTGGTCTTTACACTGGGTGAATATTAAGGTTTATAGCACAGCAATGCATACTTGAACTAGGGTTTATTTACCACCCCGGTGCTCGTGGGAACTCAAATTTTATGAGTAGGTATCAAACCTATAAATTGTAGTAGAGTAGATGTAGTACCTAACTGCATTTTATTATGTTGTTTTGTGTAATAGAAGTCCACATCTTACATACAGTAATAAAAATATGTTTTTACAAAAACTGGTTACAACAAGTGTTCAGTATGTCTAAAACTGTATTGAACAACACAGAACCACTTAACAAAAAACAGTACACAGCAAGCCCACGGCCAATAAGCTAATATAAAACTCGTTTCCGATACGTTTGTGATAAGGGTGTTCGTGTAAGCGGGTATTCAATGGTGAGATGGGCGCTTTCACTTATCCACGGCGATGATAGCGCCCCTGGCGTCAAACCCGAGAAACGTCGTGTGAGACAAAGGTGCCTCTTAGTCACAAGTGTCATCGATGCTTTGATTAAGAGCAGATTTGGAAGGGTTTAGATTAAAGGCGTGATGAAGTTTTAAGGGAGTTCTGGTAAATGTTTATGCTAGAACCTTTTATGAATAATGATTGAATTTGTTTGGGGATTCGATTGATTAGCGTTGGTTAGAGTAATACGTCAAAAGAACGTCAAAACTTATGTTGATAGTTAAATCCTAAGTTATATTCAGCTACACTACATGCACCTACTTAAACTTAAATGAAAATGTCTTGTACCAAGTCTGAAATGCATATTATATTCATATTATCATATGTAAAGTCTACTTGAAAACAAAGCTTGTTCCATTACTGGCGAACTGGATTGAAACACGCAGACTGCTCAAAGGAATATTCAAGTTTGTTACAAGCAAGACAATTTGCAGAACAATCACAGACAATTCCGCGATTGGACGTCATCAAAAAGTGGACGAACAAGACAAAACACCATGTACAGTCAAGAACAGTGATTTGAGAAACAAATAAGGGTACCATGATAAGACTCTCAGTTTACATTCAAGTATTTTCATTGTTACGGAACAAAAGGGGCAGCGTTGTTTGAAACCTGTTTTGTGTAAAATGGCTAACACTCCACCGGAACTTTCAGAGCTTATTCAAGAACAAAGTGACGGGTACACTCAAGTGTCAAAGAATTTGCTAGTAATTGTAATAAGCCGAACGTTGAACCCATTTTAAAAGAACTGCCATCTCGTTGTATTGTCCTGCTGGTCTAATTTTATCAAAGTTAATTATTGCGCTGAAATTTACGAATGTTTTGTCTTCGGTTAATTTGGCCTGAGAATTCCGACTACATTTGGCATCGTTGCGGCTCCGGCGGTCCTTCACAGTTAGTTGGAAAGGCCATGAAATACGATATGAGTGCTTTCTCAGATTCCAATTAGCCATTTATATTCTATAATAGCCTATAATTAAAATCTAGGCCCCGCCAGCGCTAATGGGAACAACTGGAGAGTACAGATTATTGTTGTTGTGAAACTGGATAGGCATCGGATTGTTTCCGAGTCGTTAAATATGGTTCTTAATAAACTTCCTCACAACCTGCTTCAGAATAATATTCATACTTGCGTCATTGGTTTTGTGAGTTAATTGCAAAGTGATAATTACTTATTTGGTTATTAGTCACTAGAACTCATAGGTGCAACGTAAGTATTACTGTTGATCACCCGCTAAGATATCGATATAGTACTAGTGATGTGTGTCACAAAATACGTTGAAGCTAACCGCATTCAAATCATATAAGATGTATTTTTAGTCAATTGCGACCTTTTATCTAAGCTGCTATTGTTTTGCTTTCATAGTAACTCGGTTTACGGAATATACGGGTATACGATATAAACTTGTTTTTCATACGCAGTTTCATAAGACCCAGATTATATTACGAAATCTTCGAGTAGTTTTTATATCTGGCACGTGGAACATCTTATAGGGCTTACCAGATTATTTCAAAACGTTTTTATATTTAGTGCATATTGATACGTTTAAGAGCAATGAATTTTAGTCAGATCAAAAATAAATTTTACTGACTATAAAAAAATTATTAAGTTTTTGTTATATGATTTTTTTAGTTATATTCCCAAAACTGGTGCAAATCGGCGGAACTATTGCTGTAGTATTAAAATATGATTTACCAGACCCGAATTCATAGCCTTTATGTGTAAAGGTATTGTTGTGTTCCTACACAAGAGCACCTACACGACAGCAAAGGGTTTCAAGTGTGGATATATTGCGTCCCTCAGCAAAACTCATAAGCTTTACGATATCAACTTACTTTGGATTTAATACAAATTGTGTGTGATACCAGATGCAATAACGCGAACGAGTTCTCACGTACAAGTTATTTCAAGAATAGAATGTATGTTTCAGTGAAATAAAGTGCCGTACCTCCTTCGTGAGTATAAATTATGAGCAGATTAATATCGTAAGCTTGGGTATTAAAGTAACGTCGCGTCGTTGTACATTTAAAGACGTTCCGAAATCTGGTTAAAATTAGATTTAATGATAATATCAGATGGCGAAGGTTTAGTCGCGTCTTGTTCATAAATGTGATTTATATTTTGGTTGCCACCATTATTTGTGTAAACTAAGTCTAAACATTACGCTTGTATTTTTAGAGAGAGAGACTGCAGAGGTTCTATTTGTTCCTGTGTATCCTATTTGTGACAGCAGAAAAGGCAAGAAAGTCTGAAAACCAGGTACAGACATCAAATTACCACAATCTGTCAAATTTGTGCAAAAGATTTTCAACACAATAGTGTTTGATTGGTAAAAAGTGTCAGATTTGGGTACAATTATCTGCTGTTGTCTGTATCTACTCAACTGTACCCGGTGAGGCTGGAAACCGAACCTAATACACCAAGTTGAAACTTATAAATAATTTTTTTTGTACTTTTAATACATTAACTTTACATAAGTTTAAATGTACTAACTTACAAAGTGGTTTATTTTTTTGACAACGTACTTAACATATGTTTATACCTCAATTTAAATATCATCCTTAAAGTATATGTAGATTTAAACAGATACGTGTAGATACAAGTCGATTGTCAATTACTCAAGCTTCATAAAAATTCAATTCTTCAAAAATATTCTTATATGAAAAAGCTTTTCATTGGTTCCCTCAAAAAATGGCTATGAATTTGAGAGTGAGATATTTACATTGAATATTTTGAGTGTGATAGATAACAAATATACTTTTGCGAATTACAAATGCGATTTATTATAGACTAGCATCTGCCAGCGGCTTCGCCTGCTTCCCGAGGGAACTATTTCCTGTACCCGGACCCAATGTTATTCCTCAGGGTCTATTCTATCTCTGTACCAAATTTCATCAAAAACGGCTCTGGTTTAGACGTTAAAGCGTAACAGACAGACAGACAGACAGAGTTACTTTCGCATTTATAATATTAAAGTAGGGATTTTGAAAAATTGACGATTTTACGGCCGAATATTCAAACGCCATTCTATCTTTTTCACACATAAATTAATAGATGGGACAGAAAACTTTTAAGTCTATAGCGTTGAAGTAATTAGTGATTAGTCTATTTCTATTCCAGCATAGTTGTAGAAAAGTGGCTATGAGATATGAACAAAAGCAAAAGGCCGATGGTGGATATTAAGCCCAGAGCTTACATTAGGTACCTATCTGAGCATAGGTCAGGAAGAGCGACTACATTTTGAGACACATTTTTACACGGACGACGGAAAGATGGCAATTTTCACTTCTGCTTAATTAGTCACGACAGTTGTAATATTTATGAATACACAAAACATAAAAAATACTACTTATACTACTCTATAATTTTAATTATCACATCATCATAGTTACCAGTTTAATAATATCGTCATGTAAAAATTATTCCAAGAAATGATAACCTTATTTATAAAAAAATAATATTATTTTACAAAGCCTAATAAACAGTTGTATGTGTAGGCCATTTATCACAAACAAGATTTACTTACTAAAAGACCTACCATAAATATATAGGGCGCGCCTTTGTTCTATTTTTCATTTCAAAGGAAACATCAAAAGGGATTCAGACTAAATTCAAAATAATGTTAGAGATTTTGTAGTTACAGCACTTTGCTTAGGGACATTCCACCGTTCAACCCGAAAATTTCTCTAAATATTAGACATATTTAATTCTTAGCCGCTAGCTTTTTACGTTATATACTTATGGTACCTAAACCTTTATTTTGTTTGAAGTTGAAGGTCGACTGTTTACAAAAAGCTTTTTATTAAAGGGCACTTATTTCAATTAAGGACATACCTTTCATTATCTACTTTTAAAACATTTTTTTATGTTAGTTTATTTCTAAGATGACCTTACAAAGGCACTCTTGTAAAAAATAGTCTAAACTCATATTATAACGAGTTTTTTTTGTAGTCAAAAGCTCGGAAACTACTGAACCGATTCGAAAGATTCCTTCTCTGTTGCGTATCTATATCATTCCTAGGTAATATTTCCGGTTATGTATTATCCGGGTTCGGAACCACGTCATATATTCTTTTATAAAATCATCAACGTCATTCTTTCACCTTTAAACTTCCAATGCCTTTCCACACAATGTTTAACACTGGGTAGCTTAAGTAGAAACATTTATTCCAAATTTGATCCACTTACAAAAGTACAGGCCCATAGTTTATCCCTTGTAAATATGTAAATATATTGTACCTTTACTTAAAAAACCAACAAGGGACCGTAGTTTATATTTAAGTGTCTTAACTTGTATCCATTTGGTTTGGTTGGGTTTTTTCTATTTTTTGGTCTGGTTATGTTTATGTATGTATACGAGTAACACATAGCAATACAATTTCACTTAAATATTTATTAAAATAAGTAAATGCATAAACAAAAAATTATCCATTTTGCAACAAATAAATCTTAAACTACATCAACGGTTCACTAAAAGTTTTTAAAAACCTTTACAAAAGCTTTAAAATATTTTTTTATGTCACACAAACGGATACTATAAAGATGAAGGAGGGTGTATTCTGTGTACCTATGTTTATTACTTCTTTACACGCGAACAACTGCACCAATTTTGATAAGATTGGGTAGTGTGTATAACGCTGAACTTTTAAACCTTGGTCATTCTTTACCTAGATACGCGAGTGAATCCACGGGTAATATAAGAAATAAGTAATAAAAAAAATACCAACAAATTCAGTTACCATGTAAATTAAATGAAAAAGTGCTCGTTGCAATGGGCGGGTTGAGTAGGCGAGAGATTCCGCGTGGTCGCAGCATGACTAATTTACAGGGCCAGTTCAACTTTACTGAGAATAGCCCAAGTATTTGTATAGTAACTGTTAATGACCCACTTTCATTTTATGAACTATCAACTGAACGTGGCAGGTCGGGGTAGTGTTTATTTTTGTACTCGTATTACAAAACAGGTGGTTTACTTTCAGGTATCAAAGGGAATTTCGTTTTAAACTTATTTCTTCTTATTTTAAAATAAGTATGATCCATGATCGTTTAGTTGATCATGATTTCGAAGAGTTATTTTACACTGGCGGATTTTATCGTTCGATTTTGCTAAAAAGCTGACGAAATGTGGCACTCGGTTTCAGGCAAGTCTCTCGTACGAATAGTTGTGAGCATTCAAAGCCAAAGTATTTTTTTTTTATTTCAAATAAACCTATTACAGGTTCTTATGAAAAGTCAAGCTAGTCGCGCGGTTCCAAGGAGTTGGTCTCATGGAGAAGAATCGGCAAGAAACTCCATGTTGCCTGACACGAAAAATTGAGTGGAAAATCCGCTAGTGTGAAAGCACTGAAAAGTAGGTCAGATTTAATCAACAGGTGACAAAATATATTTATCACAAAACATAGCACTTGTACTTTCCTTAACAAAAAATCTTCAATTGATTTGACAACAAATCAAATCAGACCCGAGTAATGCTATTAAAAATAATGAAAAAAAAAAATAATATTAAATCACTTACACACGACCATTCTAAGGGAGCGGTTCCACTCGAAGTCACACACAGACATCGTATATAACGTTTGAAGATCGCGGCACTACTTAAATAGTGCTAAGCTGCTTACATATCACTTTCCACTATGTGTAAAGCGTTAAGAACACCCAGAGAAAGATTATTGCTAGAATATTCAAACGAAACGACGTTTAAAGGAGATTTTCTGTCACTTTGAAGTATATTATGGAGTGAAGATGGTTTTATTTATGTGGTCATAGACTTCTGAAGCGCTTCCTACTTCAGCATTAACGTCTTGTTACTTTTGTTGCCTTCTTGATGTTTTAGTATCAATAACATGCTCGTGTTCACTTTTGAAACACTTATAAAACCATATATAACTCATTAATTATCACGCTCTCAAAAATATAACTATATCTGTCATATAAGTCACTACATAATATGTAAATGACTTTCTCAAAATGTGTAAAATATTTAAGAAAGTTCATTGGCATTGGCATTAAATTACCTAATATTAAATGAATCAGGCCAACTACGCTTTTGAAATAAACAAACTCTTTGGACTAAACAACCTCAGTTACCTATACAAAACATAATGCCTAGCCAGCTGCTTGAGTATTTTAGTGAGACTTAGTAAGCCCTTAGTCCAGACCGCCTCAGTGTTTCAAACGCTGCTGCCACAAAGTGGCGTCATTCTCCGATAGTAATATTCTCTTCAAGGCATAAGACACTGCTATGACTACACCCACCTGTCTAATAATGGTAGTGCTTTGACTAGCCAGTACTACACTTTGTACATGCTTCTACCTCCCCCTTTCAATTATCTAGATGAACTAAATCGATTCCTTAATACTCACCCATTTACAAAATATGAAAGGTAGATCCAATTCCATTTAAATGCATCCTTTTTAATCCATGTACCGCACCCTGAAACTGCAAAACCTTTTTAACGCATAACGTTTTTTTTCTGAGATTTATGAAAGATTCATGACATGTTACAATATTGGCTGGATTATTGAATATTCACAAAATATTTTCGTTCATTCTTTTTATCCTAAACTTTTTCGTATCGAGGCCGACACATGTTATTATCTTGAAAATTGTCCATATATAAAAGTCGTCCTTCGTTTGCATATTAATACGGTAAAATAAAATTGAGTCTGCATGCTGTGGCTTCTGTTTTTAGCTAGAGGCGATACTCGAGCAAGAGATTTTCAAACATTTTTCCAATATTCCTTAACAAAGACTTGTTTTCTATCATAACGAAGCCGGACATAATTTAATTGTGTAGGGGAAAGTGGTCACCCTTCGTACGCGGGGCACATTCATACAGTCAGTTTATCAGAAATACTAAACGGCGCACAAACACGCCTTTGCCTGTGTGCATAGACATATCGGCTGCCATGTTGCTAGTGGATTGATACGCCAGTCGTACTACGGTGCATGAGCTGACAAGATGTAACGTATTTTCGCGGTCGGTGAGTAAAATTTTTACATAAACTTCTTTCGTTATTGTAAGTAGCATTGTTATGTTTTTGATAAAATGGTGATGCTTAATTAATGTTTACATTGTTTATTTTGAGCTGTAATTGTTATATTTATAAAAGTAAATTGGATTTTGTATAAAGCTTTATTTTAATTTTGTGCAAAGGCATGGGGTGCATTCGGACACCCAGACAGGGGGCACATTCGTACGCGTACGAATGCTCCCCTTTATATTTTATCAACTACCAGTATATTAAAATTCAATTTTTATGAAATTAAAATATATAGTATTATCTTTAAGATTATCGTGTCTTTTAAAGTATTCTTGTTCTAACAAAATGAAATATTTTTATGAAGTCAACCTTATTATTACTTTTTATTGCAGAATCATGGTGCAGAAATATAAAAAAACCGGCTAAATGCGAGTTGGACTCGCGCAACGAAGGGTTCCGTACCATTATCTATGGAAAATGAACGTAGCTTTACCTACAACTAGACTAGCCAAAATACAATCATTTTTCGGAAACAAAAATAACTTTGTTTTTCATACAAATATATGAAAAACAAAGTTATAATTTGCGGTTTCACACATCTATTGTATGGGGACCCCCCTTAATATATATATTCTTTAATTTTTAGTATTTGTTGTTATAGCGACAGCGGAAATACATCATTTGTGAAAATTTCAGCTTTCTAGCTATCATGGTTTATGAGACAGACAAACAGACAGCGGAGGCTTAGTATTAGGGTCCCATTTTACCCTATGGGTACGGAACCCTAAAAAAGGGAACGCGTACTCAAGAAGTGGATGAAGAGTTAATCAAATTGGCAATTAGAAGACATACACACACACACACACACACTGTGTACTTGTCATATCAGCGATATCACCATGATTCTCCCTGATCCTCAACCACGAACGGGCTGTACATCCAGAATGGCTAGAATTCTGACTTTTACAGTGAATTCAAATAATCATAATGTGGTAGGACGCAGTTCAAGTTTAAATTGTCGAAGACTGTATAACGGTGTTATGTAAAATGGTTGTAAACAATATCTATACTAATATTATAATGCTGAACAGTTTGTTTGTTTGAATGCGCTAATCTCAGGAATTACTGGTCCGATTTGAAAAATTATTTCAGTGTTAGATAGCCCATTTATTGAGGAATGCTATAGGCTACTTTTTATCCGGGTGCGCCGAGTAGTTCCCATGGGACGCGGGTGAAACCGCTGGCAGAAGCTAGTTATTAATAAGTAAACTACCTAAGGATGTACGTTTTTATTAACACGCTTTTTTTGATATTTTTCTAAAGAAAGATTTATCGACTATGAGTCAAGTCACAAGTTATTAAGTTAGTTCTTTGATAAATTAAAGTTTTTTTTAATAAATAATAAAAAAATAACACCTTTAATTGGCTTTTTCATTTCCTGTATGAATCTACCCCATGCCGTACGAAGGTACCCCACCTACTGTACGAACGTACCCCATACGTGGGGTACGTTCGTACAAATTACCTTATCACAGATAAATGGCTATAACCCTTTAACCTTATGACATATAACTTTAGAACTTTTTTATAACAAACTACAATATATTTGCTATACTTAGGTACATTAGCTAGATAAATTCGACAATTAATCATGACGTAAAAAAAATATATGTAAAAACTGTACAAAGGGTAACCACTTTCCCCTACTATACTTGATATTAACTATATTTATAGTCACACAATACCTGCTGTAGTTTTAATGAGCCATTAATTAACTATAACAATCACACGTCCCGAATCGTTAACAAAAGTAATTATAACTGAATACGGCAATTGATTTAAGTGTGCATCACTATAGGAAACTTGCGTACTTACTTGTTGTTTACATCCGTGACTGATTTCCTCGCATAAACTTTGAGTGTAATACCTAAGGAAGTTATTCGGCTCGGAACGTTTGACACTGAAATATGATGGTAATTTTCAAGCTGCCGAATATACCTACCGGGCTGGCAGGCGAAACTCAGTCACTCCTACTGTTTGTCGATCAACACGCCTTGTAGCCGGTGAAATTGAAAATGTTATTTGATTCCGAGGTTAGAATTTATTGTAGTTAACTTTTGATTTCCATGACAGCCGATACTTGGACTGAGAGTGATTTATTTTTGGCTGCCAAAAATATTAAATCATGAAATTGTAATAATTTACAGGAATTCTTAGCTCTGAAATACTATTTTCTAATTTAACTCCTTATAATGTAGTAATAAATAAATACTTATTGGGTTACCATAATTACTGAGGCCAGAATTAGGCTTAACTTTAAATAACTTTGACCAAATTTAATTTTGAATAAACACTGTACATACGTAACCTTTATCCGCCAACAGATTTTGGATTCAAAGTAGATTGTGAGTACTAAAATCATAATTAGGCTAATTATAAGCAGTTATTATCGAATACATTGCAAAACAGAATGACAAACGTCAAATAATATCACAGCTGATTGCCTAACCAAACATTGTACAATTAATTATACAGTCCAATTCACAATACATACGATAGCTGCGTACCAATCGCATAAAATAACACCGAAGTCAAATGGATAGATACTCATAAGCAGGCTGTATAGAACGAGTATTTTACTGTGTTCCAGAATCAATTCTGCAAAATGATAATTTTATTCATAGAGTTCCCGCTAGAATCGTATCGCTTACTTTGTCCGTGATTCCGTTCAGAAATATTTTATGAAACAAACGTTCGCATACGCGTTGCTAATGTGCTAGTTTCCCGGTCGAGTGTTCTCGAAAGGGTAATGAAGGCAATTATCAAGTTTTTGTCCGCGTTGGAGTTATGTAATTAATGACTGGGTGCCGGTCCTGATGAGATCAGGATATACCATGTACTTATTATATACAGAATTATGTAACCGAAACTTTGGTTTCAATTAATTCCGCACATTCAAAAAGCACAATCTAGCTAAATAGCAAGTTTATTGTTTAAACGTATTTTTTGGACTAGTTTTCAGGCGGAATAATGTTTAATTAATAAATCCTCTTTGAAATCCCGTAAAGTCAATCTAACTCAGCCAATTTTGTTAATTAACTATCAAGCTGCGTCAGGTTTAATATTTTACTTCATTGTCGACATTGTTTAGGATAATAAGAATAAAATCTGTGACTTTAACAGTCAGAATAATGAGATAGGCTCTACGTTAAGCCTACCGAGATTTTTCATGACCGCAAGTCAGAAAGCAAAATGTTCGTAAGTTCGTGCTAAGATTTGGAAGACATAGAATCCCATTTGAGTGGGCCTTGTAAACAAGAACAGGCATCAGTCAGGCTGACCTCATAGGGAATATAAACTAGGTATGTACGTATATGGCATAAAACAGGCAACATAAGTAAAGAATGTTCTCGCGGCACGCCCATGAGTAATGACGGACATCGCTCTCCGGGTTCCTTATGAACTGCAGTAAATTTGTGTCGAACAAAATTTCACTCGTTCTTCTCAAGCTAATAGAAATTTAGGGAGACGTTCCAATATTACTTGTAAGTAGACCAATATATCAAAATGTTGCAACATCATTTTGAACTTAGTTTTATTGGTTTTGCTTCAATTAAGCTTAAACCATTTACAAATATAATGAAGAATTGAACACTTCTTTATAAGGTTATCTCTCTAGATACTAACGGCCAGTTTCATAGGTTCCAGATAAAGTTCTGAACACTTATCAGACAGATCATGCCATAGAAAAGATGTCAAAATTAAAAACATTTCTATGGAACTATGTGTCACATAGCTTTATTTGCGGCCTGTGAAACTGGCCGTAAGTCTTTTAACTAAAGATGTAGGTGTACTAGTTTTTATATATTACTCATTAATTCAAGTATGTCTATTACCGAAGAGCACCCAGTAGCTGCAGCGTCAGCAGCTAATCTTATCACCAACGAGGTTTCACGACATTCAATCAAATTTTATCGGACACAATTCTGAACTCCGAAATGTAGCAAAGTCGCTACATTTTGCTTGATAAGGGGGTAAATTGAGGATCATTCTATGTTCTATGGCTTTTTATTTTTACCTCTTTTAAACGAGAGGGGATAGAGAATGTGTGTGTATGGATTTTTACCACCAAAATAAAAAAAATCATATTTCTTTCAATGTTCAATGGTAACTTATACCTATAATTTATTCATAGTTTCGCAGTTTTAAAGTATTCATTTTAAATTCTGTAGTTACCCACAATAGTACCTAAGTAATTCTAAATTTTATTAAACGGTATCGAGTCACAAAACTTTCGCTACATTAGCTAAATTATTGTAACTTTATAAGTAAAACCATTGAAACTGCCATTTTAAAGAAGAAAAGGCAAACTTATATTGCTTTTTTATCGAATCACTTTATTGAAAATGAGGTTAAATAAAAGACGACGTGCCAGCGATGTCACTGACAAAAAAAGAGCCTATTAATTAATTTTCGATAATTATTGACTACTTCTACACGAAGCAGTTGCATTATTTTTATTTCTACTTGAATTCTGCGTTTGAATAAATCAAATAAATCTACGACTTGAATAAATCTATTTCATACCGACTACCCAAAAAGGAGAAGTTTCTCAATTCAAATATTTGTATGTTTTTTTAAAGAAACGAGAGAGAATGAGGAAACCTCACGTGCAATTCACACACTGACCAATTAACCGATTCCACCAAAAAAAGAGGGTTGTAACAAGTGTCAAAGTTTAAAAGTGCCACCGGCATTGCTTTGTGCAGTGTTCGCGAGAGTAGATTTTTATTTTATTTTTTAACTTGTCAAATAGACTCATATGGTCGTAGCGGAAAATAATCCGTCCGTTATTTTTTGTCCTGAAGCATGACGCTTTATTTTTGAGACGATTTCGCATTTTTCACTTGATTAGTTAAGGCGTTAATGTGGAATGAGAGATGATTGTAACATTTTTAATTTTAGCGTGTTTATTTTCAAGTATCGTTGTTGTCCTAAAAATGTAATTATGCACATTTGTAAATTATGATTTATAGGTACATTTGTTGATCGCAATTTTATTTCAGTTCGTTTTACAATGAGTTCGCTTACCATTAAAAATCTAAATAGTGACTTCCGATGCCAGTAATCTGTTATTGAATTATTATTTTTTGACACTTCTAATAAGCAAATGAACAAATAGATTATTAAAATCCATAGTTAGACATTTCCTATTAATGAATAGCTTTCAATTAATCACTCTGATAAATTCATAATTATCAAAATTGAAACATTAGTCATGAATGTTTGATTTAAATTCTAATCCCATTATAAAATTACAGGTTATGCTAAATGTAACGAAAATCAAACCTGGCTTAGCTCGCCAATAATAGCTTAATCAGTCCCAAAGGTAATGCTATGCCAGTGAATTTGTTGTGCCATTTGATAATTATAGATAACCGGAGCGTGATTGACTACCTAACTACTAATTCAGCTTGGATATCTGCCTGTAGCTATGTCTTTATCTGCGTGAAGCGCTCGACCACTGTGAAATGACAAGACACAAGCTCTATAGAGTGAAGAGGCATTAGGGGCCTATTCAGTGTGTATTACCCTCTATCGGTTTCCAGAACTATCATAATAATGCCTACAGTTGGTTTGTTCTCCATTGTGTGCGGTGGTTAGCTCTCAAATAAGTGTTTTTATGTTATCTCGCCATTGTCCTCAGCGGTAGATAAGGCTTGTGAAGTCGGGACTCCTTAAATTATATATTTTACCCAAGGCCCTTTCAACGAGGATGGCTTTCTTAGAACTAAATTCTCTTTAGTAAGATAATCTTCAACAAATAAGCTTGTCAAACCCATTTCAAAGGTCGAATAACTTTTGATGGTAAATAATAATGTTATCAACAAACTGTATGTCTTAAAATAGAATTCATATCATCTTTAATGTTGTACATACATGAAAGCGGGAGACGAAATTGAATAGTTCCGGTCAGTCGGAGAGAAAGAGAAACCGTTGGCCGCAGCCTCCCCAGAGGGCGAACATTTTGACCGTAATCAGGCTAATGGACAAACCCTGTGTCCGATCCGCACAAGAGGTTCTATTCAACTGACACTTTAACAACCTTATTTTGTTTATACACACTTACTTAATACTTTAGTACGGATGAATGATACTCAACATCGTTAAACCAAGTTATTGGTGACGAGTAGTTTCATTGTGCTGGACAGCGACGCCTGACAGCGATTGCGCGCGACGTTGCCACTCGTAAACAAACAATAAAGGCCCATTTACACATTGCAATATTTATGCCTGTTGCCTGAACATTTATAGCAGCAAGATGCGACAGGCAACCAGTTATTGCACGATTACGTTTACACAGTGCAACATATGTGCAACTGATCAAAAACTTGCGAGCGATTACTGCACTTAATTGTTGCCTGACCTAATAATTGCCATCAATCGTTTACACGATGCTATTATTGATTGGCAAGTTTTGTTAGCTCTGAAAGACTATGTAATTCCAACGGCGAAAAACAGTTATTTCTTTATGTATATATAGAAACACTTTTAGAAATTGAATCTGGTTCTATCCATATAAAGCTTTATTAACATAAAGCGTTTTTTTAGAATGGTTAAAGTCGAAATCGTAAGGAATAATTGACCGGCAATAATGGTCGTCAAAAATCGTATAAAGACGTTTACACGATGCAATAGTACAAAAAGTTGATCGCATTTATTGCGTGTCAGTCCTGACTGCCATTAATCGCATCAAATAATTGCCATCCTACGTTTACACGTTTCAACAATCATTCAACCTATTTGAGGCAATTTCTGCATGCAGAATTCTCCCATACATTTTGTCGAGTGGCATTAAGAATTGCTCATATCTGCGCTGACAGATATTTTGATTCAAGTTTCCTGGACTTTGGGGAATTGTGAGAGGATTTTTTTTCTTTCTTTTTTTCTTACGACTTGAAATGTGTTATTTTTTTGCG
>NWSH02000008.1:7327351-7348239 GCA_002382865.2 Heliothis virescens
TGTCACATCAGGTCACCTCTAGTTAATGCATATCAATTGCATTGGTAGTATCTTCAGTCGCCATATACACTTTGTTTTCGTATATAGATACCAACAGTAAGGCTCATTTCATCCGAGACTCAAACATAGTGATCTCTCAAACTATTTAGAAGAAAAAATATTTCGAAATCTATTAAGTAGGCTACCATTATATTTGACCCCGATTAACGGCTGAAAACTTTACCTTATGTTTTGTTACTGTCAGTATATTTTGACCTACTAAACAGGTGCTCGGTGCAGTTTGTCAGGCAGTTTTATCGTGCGGCACGTTTTTATTTGCCTTACTTTGTCGGCCGATTGTCATTTGCCTGTGGTTTTATGCGTGACGATTTTTAGGTCGGAATGTACAATGTGTTCGTTAAATGCAGTGTTAATGCATCTAATTCATAAAAGTATTTTGCTTGAAAACTTATGTTGTAACATTTGTTTGTTGTAGAAGCTTAATAAAGACCTATAACCTATAACTTCTTCAATTGTTTACTTTTAATTATTAGGGTTCCGTACCCAAAGGGTAAAAACGGAACCCTATTACTAAGACTTCGTTGTCTGTCTGTCTGTCTGTCTGTCTGTCTGTCTGCACGCTGTATCTCATTAACCGTGATAGCTAGAAAGCTGAAATTTTCACAAATGATGTATTTTCGTTGCCGCTATAACAACAAATACTGAAAATTAAAAAAAGTTATATATTAAGGGGTCCCCATACAATAAATTATAAAGACAGTGCAATTTGAATACAACGCCATCTGTTACTCAAGCGTGGAACTACAGCTTGGTACGGAACCCTTCGCGCGCGAGTCCAACTCGCACTTGGCCGGTTTTTCTTTATTTATTACAACCACGATTGAAGTCACCAGTTATCAGATTTTTTATTCAGGTTTAGTTTATAAGCGAGAGTACAGTGCGGTTAGCAACAATTTGTTTTTTTTTTTTTTAATCTTGAACTTTCACTACGAAATAGGAACTTAATTGCAAGTATGTAAAAAAGTAATTACTAACAATCAACAAGTATTGGATAGGTGGATACTTTTGTTCACATGCTGATTGCTTGTCTGGATAGGATAACAAATATAAAATAGTAACAAGGTTTACGTATGTATTTGTTAGAATTATTTCGACGACTGAATTTGTCACTGCTATAGTAAATGCTCACTTTGTTGTGTTGTTAATTTGTGTGTTACTTCCTAGAAAATCGTAGTTCGAAGCTACTATTGAATGACGAGATATAACATGACTTCGTAACACTTGGTTTCTACGAATAGTTAGTTAGATGTGCAACAGCTATCAATTACCAGGAAAATAAATAATAGCTACTATCACTTGCCTATGTTGTTACCAGGTATATTAATAGTAGCAGTATTAGGATTGCAATAAACTAATTCTGAAAAGAGAAATGCTGGATTTAGACCTACTCGCCGCTATGATGTAAGTAATCGCACATAGCTTCTGTTCTGCCAGCGGTTTCACCTCCGTGCCGTGAAAATTACTCCTCGAAAGTGGATAAAAAACCGGCCAAGTGCGAGTTGGACTCGCGCATGAAGGGTTCCGTACGTTTATTGTATGGGGACCCTCCTTAATATATATATATTTTTTAATTTTTTGTATTTGTTGTTATAGCGGCAATGGAAATACATCATTTGTGAAAATTTCAGCTTTCTAGCTATCACGGTTAATGAGATACAGCGTGGAGACAGACAGACAGACAGACAGACGGACAGACAGACAGACAGACAACGAAGTCTTAGTAATAGGGTTCCGTTTTACCCTTTGGGTACGGAACCCTAAAAAGGAGCATCAAAAGTAGTATTGAGGAAGGTTAGATATATACCTTCCTCAATAAAATGTTTTCTTAGTCCAGTAGTTCCTGAGTTTACCAAGTCCAAGCAAACATACAAACTCTTCAACTTGATTATATTAGTACCTACATTTAACTATGTCAATCAAAAGGATATGAAGAGAACTCAATTTTCATTATAATTCCTTACTCAAGCAAACATCACACATACCCAATATTCGTGCTAACTCCTTCTAGTCAATATAGGCATATTTCTCGGAACCAAGTTCAATCTAACCGAGTTAAGTCTAACAGAAAATTGGTCCTGCGATCGATATTTTAAAAGGTAATCCATGGTAGATGTTGAATTTCAAATGAAATCACCATCTACCATGAATCACCTATTAGTCGTTCTTTAGCAGCTTCAAGTCGTAGGAATTAATGAATCACGGCAAAGCTAGTTTATACCTGAATGTCCATTCAGGGATCATTCAATTCACACGACGACAACTTCATGTTTCTGTTAGGCCGTTGAGCCTGGTTGTGTTTTGAAGACCTTAATAGTCGTTATGGTAACTCAGAATAGGTATTGCTACACTATTGGCATAGAACAGCAGATAGTTCTAACTCTAGAGGTTGGTGAACACATAATACAGCCTATGAATAAATGCCTGAATATAACAAGGAGCACGCGAAATTCTCGGTCTAATTTTATATATACCGAGTAGTAGACACAAAGGAAAACAAACAAAAGTTTATATTCATATTCGCAGTGGAGCTCCAACTACGACTTTCACGTGACATTTCATATCGTATAACTATCCACTTAATATCAATTAAGTAACCATACTCGTCTAGAAAGTCACTTAATCTTAACCCCTGAAAGGCGACGTCGCTTTGTTTATAGTAAACTGTGTGTTGCCTACACTAATGTCACCTCGAAATAATATCTCGGCTATGCAGGTGGGCTGCCGGCCGCCGGTACAAACGAGGTGGTTGACGAGATAAGAGCTCGCTCACGTAAGTGCCACCATTGTTGTTTCGAACAATAACCCCACGTTGCCAGCATTATCTGTAACGCGCCGGTCGGAACGACCTAATGGATGCCCTCCGAATACTACCCCCTCCGTAATTATTTTAATTTTCGCTAAGTAGATGTTTAAGTACTTTTTGATCCTTTTATCCTTGAAATTTAAGTAAATATCCGAATTAGGGAGTTGTTACGAGTTTTGGGTGCTGTTTTGTTGGAACATGTTTAATGTGACTTGCTAAAACGGAATTATGATAATCTGGTTTGTTTTATAAATCTTACATTTACAGATGTTGAATTTATAAATAGAATAAATGTCTATAATGATACTGGCAATAGTGGTAATAATATATTATAGGTACGTATGGCTGTGTTTATTTACCCTTAGACAATGAGCTATAGAACAGAACAATGGTATGGGGTAAGCTAATACCTTCTTGGGTATATTGCACACTGCTAGAATAAGCGTTCATTTAAATAATTTTGCATCAATCTATCATACCCTTGATGGTGCATTGAAATATCTAATATGACCAATTTTCCTTAGATTCATGTTTATGTTTCTACAATAATTTGTGTAGTTCTAATATGGTAATACACAATTTTACAGCTGTTTCAACATGATCGGAGTTCATACCCGAAACATTTTCTGAACATAATACATTCACAGAATTATACCTGTAACTGAAACATGTAAAGGCGTCGGCCTTTTTAGTTTTGCCATCCCCACCCTACTCGTTTTGCCACTATTTCACTTTCAGTGAACTTTGTTTGAACGTAACTTTAAATTGCTCGTTCATATTTACGAATTTGTGATAGCCGCCTACGCCTGTCACTGTGTTCATAGCCTTAGGGCATTATTGCAATCTGTAAACGGAAAGCGCACACGTACCTATACACGCACACACGTATAACTGATCTCACGTTGTGTACATACTATGTATGGTAGAAGTTTATTGCACCGCTTCTGAGAAAAAAATACGAACTTGCCTTCTAATTTGATTAAAAAGTTCGTATTGCTCATCATTCATTGGATAAAGATAAAATCTTGGCTTCACGAAAAAAGTAAAATTGATTAAGTAAGTGAAATTATTTTCGAGTACCATTAATTTATTTGAACAAATTGATCAACAACACTTTAATTAATTATGTTCGTTCACTATTGTTATAGCATAGGTATGACGTCATGTCCTAGCGGGTATTGCCCTTTTAACTTAATTCAATTTGATAAGCATTACTTGTATGAAAACAGGACGGAAAAAAGGGTATGGCAACACGTCCAAACATTGAGTAGATTAATCATTCTAATTAATGTAAGTAAATTGACGAAGTATCTACATACTTTTTGTGTTCGTATGTAGGGTGTGTTTATATAAATTACTTTCGGAATAACCAATAAACAAACAAGGATAGGGTTGAAGGTTTGTTTGTATTCAACTAAGTTCATGTCAGTACCGCGTTCTACTTTCATTTCATTTAGACTGACTTTCATAAGATAAATGTTTATTTTTAACGTCCCATGGACATACCTATTAGTATTTTTTTTTATATATTCTTGGTATTCTCAATTTTCGAAAAGTAAAAAAAGTCATTTATTCAAAGTAGGTAGGCTGAAAATCAGCACTTTTTGAAGGTCAATTTTACAAAAGACAGCCCCCAAAACGCCCGCCCTTCACCACTGCCTATGTGTTTTTGCTACGAAGAAGAAATGGTGGAACAAACTCCCCAGCAAAGTTTTCTCAAACAATGCTCTATTATAAGGATTTAAACCCGTCTTGATCAGCAAAAATACTTTTATATAAAGCAAGCAATTTTTGATTCAATTACTTCATCATAAACATACCTACCTTGCAAAAAATTACATGAACTAGCCAAGTACTCCATACGATATTAAACTATTCTGTATGTGTCTACGTAAGGTAGTTTCACAAAAATAAACAAATTTTTCACTACATATCTGTCCGCGGAAATTTATACTGTGTAGTTACATAAATCATGTGCCTCGGGCAGTCGCTAGCTAACTTTTACTCGTAGATAGGTACATATCATATCACTTTAATAGCCTACTTTTCGTTTCCAAAAGGAGATACATATTTTGTTATAAGTCTGTGTACGGTTTCTGTTATGGGCGTCATAAAAGTCGGTTCAATGTACTGAACATACTCATTCAGTGTGACTGTTTCAAAGATATTAGACACAGCTTTTCATGTATCAAAATTATACTGAAACTACAGCGATAATATTAACATTATACCAAAACCAGCGATTTCCCCCGCATCCCGGAGAACTACTCGGCGCACCAGGATAAAAAGTAGCCTATAGCCTTCCTCGATAAATGGGCTATCTAATCCTGAAAGATTTTTTTAAATCGGACCAGTAGTTCCCGAGATTAGGGCGTTCAAACAAACTCTTCAGCTTTATAATATTAATATCACTTTAATAGCCTACTTTTCGTTTCCAAAAGGAGATACATATTTTGTTATAAGTCTGTGTACGGTTTCTGTTATGGGCGTCATAAAAGTCGGTTCAATGTACTGAACATACTCATTCAGCGTGACAAAGTGTTTCAAAGATATTAGACACAGCTTTTCATATATCAAAAGTGGTATAAAACAACTGTGATGATTAAAATTAAATATTAATTATACCAAGATTACTGGATTTAGTTTTTTGATGAAGTCTTTTCTGTGGTGTAAATTCTTCTTTCATTTAAGGGCCTAGCTATTGTCGGTGCAGTGGTTTTCATCATTCGAGCGCCAATTCCTGAACATCCTTAAACGTCACAAGTTTCGACTTCTCTTTAATTTGACTAGTAGGTATGGCTATACCTTGGATGACCCTTCCCCTCTTTCCTTCGACCGTCCTTTCCACTATGTCTTTAATGCACTCGTCGCATCGTGACGTATAAGGTATCCCATCATTTTCCTTGTCCTATTTTCTATGCTCTTTTAGTTCCTACTCTATTTAAAAATTCTATGAGGTGTACATACATATCTCCGAATTAAAAATAACAATTCAGACCATTTTCAACGAAATAACAGTACCACGCAGTTCTTAAAAACAGCTTCATTCCGCCGTATGCAAATTGACCAATCATTTTTGATGTCGGTGATGTCAATCGATGCTGGAAATAAAACGCTATCAAACCAATATTGCGGACGAATGGTTGAGCCGATATCGCGTCATACGCTCCCTATTGACCGACTCCGAAATGCGAAAGCAGTTATGAATGGGAAGTCAGTTAATTGTTTGTTATCAGTTACATACACGCATGTAAAATTGAAGCTGTATGTATTTTCTGGATTGCGATATGGGTCAGGTTATGTTAATTATTGGGAAATATTCACCCAAAAATATGTAACACTGTCCATTTATTTCAACACCAAATTACCAGAAATTCAAAGCGGTATTTAAGTTAGTTGACATGGAAACGATGTCACTTATGCCACGACATTTTACGATGTCGTTGGGTGTAACGTGATCGGTCTTGTCTAGTGTAGGAGCTCAAGCGTTTACTTTTAGTAGTAAAGTAGGTATCCTTGTTTAACAATAAATGCATGCCCCAGTTTAACATGACTACCCAATGAGAGGTCAATGGATTAACCAGTAAGCCATTGAAATGACAAAGGTATGGCAAGGATATCCAATACCTACAAACTCAGTACTCAATTCATTTTTAGCATTAAATCCATCATGCAAGAAGTCAAATATTTTCTAGGATTACCTACTTAGCTAAACTTGTTAGTTAACATCATTAGGCGCGATCCAATGGACAAATTATTGAACCCCGAAATACTGTGATTTGTTCATTGACCCATATGCGATGGCTAATACCCACACCTTTCTACCTACGCAGAGGACTTGTATAGTCGAGCACATAGAATATTTTGTTCACATAGAAACAATTACAGCAAAAAATCTAATTGTAGCAAATAGGTACCACCTTCAGGGTGAATCGTCAGTTATTGGGATAAGATAAGGACAACTAATCAAGATTTGTTGAAATATTTATTATTTTAATCCATCTTTATTGAATTAGTGTTTCTTTTTAGGGTTCCGTACCCAAAGGGTAAAACGGGACCCTATTACTAAGACTTCGTTGTCTGTCTGTCTCCCTGTCTCCATGCTGTATCTCACTAACCATATCATGGCTAGAAAGCTGAAATTTTCACAAATGATGTATTTCTGTTGCCGCTATAACAACAAATACTATTTTTTTTAAAAACAAAGTATTAAGCCTGTTGATTTATATTAATTAACTAGCTTCTGCCCGCGACTTCGTACGCGGATCATGTCGCTTATGCCAGCGACAACGGGGTCGTCAAAATCAAAGATCTGAAGCATCTGATGTCGTATTCTAAGAGCCCGGTAGCGACTGAATATGCGAGGCGATTCAGAACTTTCATTTTTGTAAGTCAACCCACCAGACTAAACAACTTTTGCTAAGACATCATTCCTACACGTGTTATAGTAGGTATAGGTGGGCTCTTGAAGTTCCACATAAGGTGTTCTAGATCTTCAAATTAAATATCTCAGCAGAAAAATTTCATCACGTGGATAAATTTTTACAATGGCACCATTCTTGTATCTCTTATAGTTTAGCTCGTCTGTTGCGGTTCTGCATCAGGTAAACACATCAAAAACATAGGACTTTCATACAAACTACCAACCCCCGTTTTACTCCCCTAGGAGTATATTTTCGTAAAATGCGATGCGATGTCTACACCCTAAGAGAAACCTATCTTCAAAATTTCATGTCACTTTCTTCAAAAATCATAAGCCTTCTATACAAATTACCAAACCCCTATTTACCCCCTTAGAGGTGGAATTTCAAAAAAATTGTGAAACACGTGTTTACTTATTTATTTCAAGGAGTAACTTCACAAAGTTTCATGTCGAAATTCGTAATTAATATTCATTCCCTATACAAAGCTTCAATCTCTATTTCAACCCCTTAGGACACGAATTTCCAAAAATCGTGAAGCACGTGATTACTTATTTATTTCAAGGAATAACTACACGAAGTTTTATGTCTAAATTCGTAATTAATATTGGTTCGCCATACAAAATTTCAACCCCTATTTCAACCCCTAAGGAGACGAATTTTAAAAAATGGTTTCTTATCTCGCGTGAATCTCCTATGATGAACCTCTGTGCAAAATTTCAGCTTTATTCGTTTACGGATTTGGGCCTTGCGTTGATTAGTTCACCATACAAATTGTCAACCCCATTTTAACTGGAAACCCCATTTTAACCCTGTAATGGATTTATTTCAAAAAAATGTGAAACACGTGTTTACTTATTTATTTCAAGGAGTAACTTCACGAAGTTTCATGTCGAAATTCGTAATTAATATTCATTCGCCATACAAAGTTTTCAACCTATTTCAACCCCTTACGACACTAATTTTCAAAAAAATCCTTTCTTAACACGCGTCAACAGTCTTAAGTGAACACTCTGGTTGAAAAAAATCAGCTTTATAGGTTCAACGGGTTTGGGCCGTTGCGATTTGAGTCAGTGAATCAGTCAGACTTTGGTTTTATATAGAAAGAGAAGATAGAAGGAAGAAGAATGAGACAGAAGACCTACTCCGGACGCATCCCAGTAAAAGAACCTAGTAGCTTTCCTCGAATTAATGAGCATCCAACACTGAAATAGAATTTTTCAAATGGACCAGTAGTTCTTGAGTTACGCGTTCAAACAAAACAAATCTCTTCAGCTTTATAAATTAGTATAGATTAAATACTCTTATCAACAACTTATTTATTATTTAAATTTGGATAAAGATTAATATTATTAAGTTGATACAACTCTGAACAAATAATGCAATCATTTCCACCAAAGGTTACCATAAAAACGGTTCTAGAGAGCTAATCTTAAAAGATAGACATATACTGTCGCGGACTTTTTTTTAGCTCATTTCAAGAGGAATAATTCTTTCGTACATATATTTTTGGTATCTTGAACCGTTTTCGCAGCGCACGCAACGAAAGCCCTCAAGGATAAATATTTTTTCCCGTTTTTTCCACATTTTCCTTTATTTCTTCGCTCCTAATAGTTGCAGCGTGATGTTATATAGCCTAAAGCCTTCCTCGATAAATGGGCTATCTAACACTGAAAGAATTTTTCAAATCGGACCAGTAGTTCCTGAGATTAGCGCGTTCAAACAAACAAACAAACAAACAAACAAACTCTTCAGCTTTATAATATTAGTATAGATTGTAAAGGCTGTTTATGACATTCAAATTTTATGATTTTTCTTCAGTATCCAAAAAATATTTTTGTGCTCTCGTATGGAGATTTTTCCACAATAATAATGGGGTTCTGGCTGATTTTCGGCCACGATGGAAGGCATATAACAGTGCACAAGTACTGGCACAGGTATACTCTCTATTTTCCTAGTGTTATAGTCTGATAAGATGGCAAAGCTGACACGAGTGGAGAGACTTCAAGCACAGGACCTGTGACCTGACTTGCTCTGCGAAGCATAACTGTACCACCACCAATTTCCAGACCAGACCTGACAAAGCTACTCAAACATGAAACCAATGTATGACCTCAAGTGGTCCCGCTTGGCGATTACTGAACCAACGAGGTACAATATACTCTTAATAAGTAGTTGCGTATTAGTCAAGAACCCTGTTCCTATACGGCATATTGGAAACAATTTTGCTAATTTTGCCTGTCAAAATCAGTCGTAAGCTTAAATTGTTTCGAACTGTATGGAGCAATTTACAGCAACTAGTTGCACCCTCTCCTTGACGATTATCGCTGAGCAATTAATAGCTCCAATAATTGCCAAAAGCAAGACTACCTTTATTCATAGCGAGTAGTCGGCGAATTTGTACCTGAGTAAGTTGGTATGTACATTTTGCAGAGGAATACAATAGTAATTAATTTTAAATAGACGTAGTAAGTACAGAACAGAAATAAAATGAAAATACATGGTAATAAAGCATTTCAATACAGAGTAGTTTCGATGTCTGTGACGTAAATAAGTTATTTATAATAAACAATGAGAATAAGTTTAGACAGTAAATAAATCTTCTATCTATACATATAATAAAATTGTAGACAGAGCTGTGTCTTTACATTGAATATTTTTTCGAAAAAATTAGTGTTATGCATTATTTGTATGCTGCTGAAGCCAAAACAATCGTTTTTAAAAATTTTGTCTGTTTGTCGGTTTGTTTGTTTGTCTGTTTGTCTGTTTGTCTGTTCGCGATGGAATCAAAAACGGCTGAACCGATTTGAAAAATTCTTTCACTGTTGAGAAGCTACACTATCCGCGGGTAACATAGGCTATATTTTATCCGGGTATGGCAAGTCGTTCCCACGGGACGCGAGTAAAACCGCGGTAATATGAAAGCTCACTGATTAACAATGAAATCTCGGACACTATAACACCTTCCAACTTGAAAATTGGCAGGTAGGTTCCTCATAGGGTGTAAAAATACTCTAAGAAACGATTTTTGGAAATTCCACCCCTAAGGGGTAAAAAAGGGGTTTGGTAGTTTGTATGGAAGTCCAATGATTTTTGAAGTAAGAGACATGAAATTTAGCGGATAGGTCCGTTATAGGGTGTAAAAATTATTTAAGAATGGATTTTATGAAAATCTACCCCTAGGGGTGTAAAACGGGGGTTGGGAGTTTGTATCGAAGTCCTATATTTTTGAAGTAAGAGACATGAAATTTAGCAGATAGATCCGTTATAGGATTTAGAAATTATTGAAGGACGGATTTTACGAAAGTCAGCCCCTAGGGGTGTAAAACGGGGGTTGATAGTTTGTATCGAAGTCCTATGTTTTTGAAGTAAGAGACATGAAATTTTGCAGATAGGTCCGTCATAGGGTGTAGACATTATCTAAGAACGGATTTTACCAAAATCTACCTCTAGGAGTGTAAAACAGGGGTTGAAAGTTTGTATGGAAGTAATTCGTTATTGAAGTGTTGGTTTGTTTGTTTGTACACGCTAATCCGTCCAGTAGTTCAGAACTACTGAACGGATTTGAATGATTCTTTTAGTAAAAGTGTCATTTTAGTAAAAGTTGTATGACTTACAAAAATGAGAGATCTGAAACGTCTCGAATCGTCTCGCGCAACCAGTTTTTTCCCCGGACTCCTAAAATTCGACATCAGACGTTCCAGATCTTTGATTTTGACGACCCATTATCGCTGGCATAAGCGACATGGTCCGCGTACGAAGTCGCGGGCAGAAGCTAGTACGTAATAATTGAAATAACGGTTCATATTTTCAGAGAAAAGCTAGAAATAAAGTTTCTACCTAAAGTAATAAATTGAGTAAGAGCTTGATAATGGTTTTGTTTATGAAATAAGTTCAAATATTAAATGCTTGAAAACAAATAAAATATCACCAAAATTTCGGGGTAAACCTACATATAATTTCATGTATTGAATGAATAAAATGTTTGTGACATACAGTTATATTTTTCGACAAACAACCATGAGAATAAATTAAATAGATAATGTAGGTATTTTGTCATTAACGATAGTGAACACAAAAATTCAACCAAGTGGAATACTTATTAAATAATTAAAGCTTAACTATGGTGAAAAATACAACTTATTCCGGGAGCGCGGATATACCTACGCGAGACAAATTTTCTATTGTCTTTTAATTACTGGCATACGAGCGCTTAGTCATCAAAAAAATAAAACACAAAAAATACTCATCCTCCAATGTAAATAAAAAGGATGTAAATAATAGAATACCTTTTAAAGAAAACAATACAGGTCTTATTCAGCAGTCACTCGCTAAAAGGACAAGTTGCGCGTCAAACAGGCCGGTCATGTATCTTCGTCATTATGTTCATTCGGCTAAGAGCACTCGATCTCGTAATGCGATAGGTACTCGTATTTGTGCACATTTCTTACACTTAATTTACTTTAAGTAGTGCGATCCTTTTACTTATATAAGCGTGAAAGATTAAAGTTTTTACTACATTGAATTATTTGCGAACATAAACTTTTGTTGGCGTCGCACAGAGTTGCTTGATTGTAATGAAAATTACGTGCGAAGTTTTGAGTTGCAGATTTTACCTAAAATTTTCAAACTCAATGTGATAAAACTAATGCTCCGACTTAGATCGTTTGTAGTAGTAAAGCCATTCTTGATTTTATATTTTATAACTGTGTCATGACCATGAACACTTCGAGTGTCTGAAGAAACACAGTGTGACATAAAAAAAATACTTCTACTCTATTAATGACATAACAAAAATTGACATATTTCGGACATACGTGCGACCTAAGACATTCGAAGCATTTTTTCTCCAAATGTCTTATGCTATATTTTTAATGTTTTTTTAAACATTTTCCTTATGTCGCACTGTGCAACTTAAGACACTGTAGCGATAAAAGAATACAATACATTTTTAACTTATTGACAACAGACGAGCTAGGCTATCCACCGAGTAATTGATTTAATATAAGTGAAAACTTCTATTCAGTTAGTAGTACAGACAACAGCAGGTCAACGTATACGAATCTGTCAAATTTTACCAGTCGAAAATTAACCTGCCTCCATTGTGATAAGGTTGAAAATCGATTGCAGAAATTTGACGGATTGTGGTAACTTGATGTGCTGTTGTCTGTACATAGTTTGATTTTCCCTGTTCATTGCAACAGTGTTTACAATTTTCGAGAGTTACCGATTTCTCAGGGGTTTTATCATCAGGTCCTGACGTGATGATGCAATGGCACATCCCTGGCAGCACACCCTTCGTCTTTCATAATTATTCGTAATAGAAAAATAGTATAATAGCTTCTAAGCGACGAGGTTATCCCCAAAGTAATATTTTAGCGCACGCCACGCGGGCGAATAGGCATGACGACTAAAAAAATCTAATTAGTCCGTCTTTTTAGATTATAAAAAGATATTGCATACGTATTTTTTCGTTTTTCATCTAAACAAATAATTACGAAGTTATAGACCGCTGAAATTGCGCGTGACGTCACGCCTATGTACAATTTTGACATACGGCGTGACGTCAGGACCCCCACTCCTGAACTTTGATACTCATTATCTTTGTTATTATTGATAGATGTTTAAAAACAAAAAATACGTGTCCAATATTTTGCGATAATCTATACCCTGTTCACGATAACGTTAGAAAAAAGAGGCTCGCAGAAGCAGGAGTACGATACCTTTTGTTTCAAGTTAAGTTCAAATAATTTGTGTATGGCATACAGTAAATTATTTCCTATCTATGTACTCGTCACGAGGTGAATGACGTGAAATGAAACAGTGTTTAGTAACAATAATTTTGTATACAAAATTAGTAAATTAATACAATGGAGATGACAGTATGTATTATACTATCAAGTTGACAAAACTTTTCCTCTTCTTTAATCGTATTAACAAAGCAAGATTGCCATTTCTCTGTCATAATATATGTTGTGCTTGAGGAAGTTACCGCTTCATTTCCTCTAATTTAAACGATTTATTATTTCGTGCAATAATAACAGTAACAATAAACAACAAAATTGGCTTCGGCTCCACGTTCGCCCTCCAAAAGTCCGGGACTCTATAGTCCTGTGGTCTGGAAGAAACAACAAAATCACGAAAATTCAGTTATAACGAGAAAAGGCGTACTCACACAATTTGACAGATCATATTTGACAAAACCTCCTAAAATTAAAAATTCACGTACTGCCACAGTTTATGAAGAGAATAGAGTAAGATTTTAGTTTTGGTAGAAATACGTGTAAACGTTTTGATACTATTAGATTTTAGACAACGACAGAATATTACAAAAAAACAATATTAAATGAAATGCCTTATAATTTCGTATGGTCGATAGGTTAAATAAGAATAATTATGCTAGGTAGCTGCTATTAAAATTAATTATTTTATTTTCCTTGCTTTGTGATTCCATAAATTAAGTAAACGAAAATTTTCGATATTAAACATTTTGTGACTTGGTCTGAGACTGTCTGAGAAAATGGACAGTGACGTGAAAACATTCCCAGTACTCTCTACCCCTGCTTCTTTTAGATTTTTTTAACGTCGTTACGACAACAGAATGTAAAAATAAACGATATTAAATGGAAATCTTGTAATTTCAGAAAGTAGATATGTTAAAAATGTACAATTAAGTGTGCCAGCTGTTATTTAAATTAATGATATTTTTTCCACATCAATCTTGAGCGAAATCATTTTTTTTGTAATTTTATTTTAAAGTGGACGCCTAAAAGAGCCTTATTAAACTTCTTTCTATTCCTATCGCGAACAGACCATAGGTTACTGACTAAATGGATTTGCTTATTTTTTATCCTGTGAAATCCTGTCGTCATGCCTATTGAGAACCTTCTTTTTAACCCCCGACGAAAAAAGAGGGGTGTTATAAGTTTGACGTGTCTGTCTGTCTGTCTGTCTGTCTGTGGCATCATAACTCCCGAACGGATGCAGTGATTTCAATTTAGTTTTTTTTTTGTATTAAAGGTTACTTACGGGCGAGTGTTCTTAGACATGTTTGATCAAAATCGGTTAAGCCGTTGAAAAGTTGTGGGGGTAAAAGTGGGGAGATGAATCGAATGTCGGCAAATATCGAGTATATTGATATCGAGTATATTATTGATGGGGTCTCAAATAGCTTTGTATATTAAAATACCAACTTGTACCGACCGACCTACCTACCTATAAAAAGAATGAAATAAAAATTAAATTAAAAATTTAAAAAACCCCCGACACAAAAACTTAATTTCCCTTTAAAAAGTAAGAAATAATAAAAAATACGTCGCGTTGGGGGACCGCTCCTAAACATTCTACAGTTGAGCTTTCCTCTAAACCCTTTTTCTGCATGCCCGCTCTGGGCCTAAATCATGTATCATTGATTATTCGACTATATACGTATAGCGTTTATCAAACGTAACATGATTAATTTTATTATTGTAATCCAGAAAGTATTAATTATATAAATATTAGGTTTTCCAAAACCGCTCTTTCATCTAGCAAAAAAAAAAAATTTGCAGTGTAATTCGTGTCATATTTATATCCATAAAACTTTGACAAGGCTTCTGTTCATAAGCCACATAATCAATGTATTCTTTCTCTTTGTCTTGAGAAGATACATATAAGGATGGTGGGTGTCTTCGAGTCATGAACTCAAGCTCATCCCGATTTTGAATTAAAAATACAGTTCATAATACAATGAACAAGAAATAGATAGCAGAATCCGTTTTAATATCGTGAAGGAAGATGAAGGCATGGATAAGGGGAAAGAAGAGATCGCAGTGGGGTATAGATGTTTTTTGATACTCAATTAGTACAGCTGTATTTATGTTTATTTGTTGTAGGAATTCGGGTGGTTTAGTTTACCGGGAGGGAGCTCAGGTTGGCGCGGAGGAGAACAACATGTCTAATAATAGGTGTGTATAAAACATGGCAAAGCTCAAAAAGCAATATTAAATTCTTTACTCGAAATTGCGATAGTCTACAGTGATTTTTAGTTTCGATCAGCGGATAAGAATCCTAGTGAGTTATTGTTCGCAGCTGTATTGTGTACTAGAGCTCGTTGTGAGTTAACCTTACATGGTTTTTCTAAGGGTGTTCATACCAGGCATATCAGCAGAGAATTCTGTTATGGGTATAGTTGACGAGGTCCTTGCTGAATTGTGCAATAGGTCATGCTTGATTAGTCTTCTACGGGATTTAGCTGCAGGCAGCGACACATTCAGGTATTATAAACATCATGGCTAATATTCGCCACTGAATCATTGAGGATATATTTAAGGATAAAGATGTAATGGCTTAATTAGATGGGTGTCATATAATATAGTGAGCAAATAACATGGTGACAGTACAAAAGGGGTCGTATAAAGCGAGGTGTATTATTGAATGGATGCTCTACTAATAGATATTGTCCTTCAATAGCACACGCGCTTGTTTGTAAGACTCTGTCGGGTAATTGTTTATTCGCGGGGGTGAGCTGACTCTAAGGCCGGAGGTCGGTTGATAAATAATTGTTTTATTATTCGTGCAAACTATTAACATGCGGATAGGGCTTTTATTTTTCACTCAAAGGGATCTCCATTTGTGGACAAGGGTTAGATAAATTGCACTAAATTTATTATTTGAGATGGGTGCTATGTGTAAGGATCGTAATTAAGTACATGAAGTGATACAAAGTACTAAGTTGACATCTTTGATACTAGATTGAAATTAATCTCAGCGATGGTTTCTCACAATTAGATACCTTTTACAGATTTAGGGTTATGTTTGGAAATAGGAGTTAGATAGTGTGAAGGTATATCCTGTTGGGTAACTTAGATGTTGATATGGTTTGATAATAGAATGTTTTATATGTTGTTAAGAACCCATATTTCACGGTTAGGTGGTTTTAAGCTCGGGTAGCTATATTGGTGAAGCATACCAGCCACAAATTTGTGCCTCAATAGAAATTTTTACGTTTAATCCGGTAACCAGGCGCACATCATCACTTTTCTGATAACTTCATTTATGTTATTTGTGTTTTTGCTTCGTTATTAGACGGAGGTCGGGGATAGTTATTCAGATGGACAAGCTTATCTTATTGTATAATATCGGAAGAGTGAAAAAGAAAAGCATTGGGTATTTTTGGATATGATGGGTATATCAGAATAGGTCAGCATAATAGGCTATATGTCTTCGGGTTGTTTTATGTAAATTACTACTGTGTATGAGGTGGCGGGTTTTTCGCTAATTTAGTGTTACCTGTATCACCATTCCTCAAGTCAAGAACATGTATACTTTGTGATTTAAGTAATCCTGCGGACCTCTATGTTGGGCAGCTAAGTTCCATGGAATTGGATTGGGGAGATTAATTCTCAATAAGAATTTTTTCTTGGAAATAAGTCTTTTTTATATTTCTCTTATCCATTAGTAATCTTTACAAATGTTCTAATATTTTGATAAGCCTCATATTTACTTATTGGTAATCCAAAAAGGAGGATCCATTATACCATGGCTGCCTGAAAGGTCGACAGACGGGCAACAACATAGAGTATTTTAGAACACTTACTCAGTCCTCTCATGTAATTTCATGTTCAAGGACCCAATGTGCTGGCAATTTCTAGGGGTTTGGTTTTTAATCATTCTACTCAATGAACCTTGTCTTCCTTTTACATAATAAAGCCCTTGTAAATACGTAGTTCATTAAATTATAATATTTGTCCTTGATGGGTTTTCAATTATGTAATCATCATAAACCATCTTTTGTACTATTACAAATAGATAAAGTGGCTATGCTCATGTAGTTGTTTTACCGATGGATGAGTAACTTCTTGTCTTTTCTATTCTAATATGCAGGTAAGGGGGTACTACAAGATATTAAATGGATAATTTAGGTAAGGAGGGTAGCGGACAAGTATACTGCCCTGGATTTAACTATTGGCACATTACGCAACCACCCCCACAATAAGCGCTTGGTTCTCGATTCGAGGCCGTAAATATCAGAAGAGGAAAGTCAACTAATAACTAGTATACACACAATGTGGTAGAAAATTTATAGTTGTTGCTGGGGCCAAAGTGCTGCGTGTTACTCCAAGAGTATTCGTGCTTTGGGGTTCCAAACAAGATGGTATTTTTACATACGTATGACCACAAAATTAACATGACTTGAGGAGATAATTAGACCTAATAAGTATGAGGGAGTTTAAGACCTATTGGCTGTTTGGAGTTACCACAGAGTGTAGATCTGTAATTCGAATGCTGTGTAAAATCTATGTAATATATAATTTTAAATATAAATAATATGAACTTTAAAAGTCATAAGTTGCAGAATGAACGGGAAAAGGGCTCATTTCTTTAAATTTATACCATCCATAATATATCAACACGAAATATTATGCATTCTACCGTTAAGGGATTTCGACAATTTTTAATAACACCGTGGACGTGGTACGCAATAATTGGAATGACGTTGTAGGCGACAGCACACCGCTATACTCTAAAAGATCCCACTCAGCTCGCACCTACGCACCGCAAGACGAGAACAAGCAATACATACAACGCCTGACACAACTATAAAAAACATTGCGTCCACAAAACGTTTGGGGCAGCCAATTACATGAGACAAACAATATACCGATACCGAACAGCATACCCGTGCTAGACGCATTGAAAGGCAGACATTATTTTATTTTATTTCAGCTACTTGTAATAAAAAGTGTGGGGAGGATTAATTATAAAAATCCAAATCATGATTTTGTACTCTCTCTGCTCTTGTGGCTCGCGTTTTGTTCAAATGTTTGATATAATGGGTGATAATGTGTTTGTTGTATTTTGGGTTTATTAATAGTCAAGTGCTCACTCGCTCTTCCGCTTACTTTTTTTTGATCAGGGTGTTAGGTGGTTATGTATTAACGCCTAAGCACGGTTATAAATATGGTGTTAGTTGCTTTCAGGGTAAGAGTGGTATTACGGCGTATCACGCGCCTAGGTCAAAATAGACCTCAGCACTGAAAGTGGTTAGCTCACTCCTGTATTGCCCACTTTACTTCAAATAATTCACTCCATTTTCCTTCCTTAACATTCGGCCTTGGTCAGCGGGCCTTCCCTTTTTCCACGCGAAGGTAACCCACATTTGCTTTTTTCTACCTTTCCCATCACACTTAAATACTCTCTATAAGGAAAAACTAGAATGGTGGTTTATTGGGAACAACGATATCTCTATATGTCAAAGGTGTTATTGTCTCACTCTTTTATCAAACATTAGAAAATAATTGAGTACGCTAGTATTCCTTACTTTTTTTTCGCTGGGAAAGACCTGGACCTTGTAGTTATTTCGTGAGGCCAGCTTCAAATGGCTTATATATAAACTTCCCCATTTTATACAAGACGGGAAGAAATATAGAAAAACAATGATAGTATAGAGTGTGTGCCAATCAAAATTATAAATTATCATATTTGTGGTAAGGGGCGAAGAGATAATGAAACTATCGGGCTGTGGGTGAGAGTTCACACCCCGTCACCCCAACAAATGATATAAAAGAGCGGAGGGGGAGTGGAAGGGGGGGGCGGGGGCCCCTGCGGACGAGGTGGGCTGTGCGTTACCAGTATCTCACCTCGCAAAAAAGTGACGGGCTGTCGTGCGAGTATAAATTAGTTAGGGTAATTCTCCATCCTGAGCAGTAAAAGATGTGAAATATTAACAACTGGTGGCAACCCCCACGCTCCCCCGGGCGGGCGCGGAACATGGCGCGTGTTCTTACACAGGCGCATGAATCCGCAACACATTGCGCTCCGCGACGAGTGGGGAATAAAGGAAAAGAGAGGCATGAGGATATAAAAGCGCACACCCTCACGAGTACCCCTCGTCAAACTCCGAGCCCACCAAGTATGCGAGTATTCTGATACTCGTACCCCGGCGGCGGATAGAGACGGGCGGCCGCGGGGCGGGGAGAGGCTGAGTCTCGGACCCCGAGGCGGAGAAGAGGGTTATTAAAATAAGGAAATGTAGGGTTTGGGCTGAATAGTCATAAAAGAAATGAGAAATAAAGAAAAAAGGAGATGGGCGCGTAATTATAAGGACAGGCAACAAAAACTGAATAAAAAAACAATGCTGTTTTCCTTTTAGAAATTTTACTGTGAATTATAGGATCAAAAGTACAAAAGCACACGAAAATTAGGCAATCCAAATAGGATATTTATGACTAAAATATTAGATTTTCTTGTTTATACCTAAACATTAACAAAGCACACAAACTAAAAGAAACTTGATAATTTTATTAAATAAATTTTTTGCTTAGCTAACCGGCATTCTTATCTCCGATCGTGTCAGCTTAGTTCTACAAAACAGCAACTAGATGGGCGGATGCGTCGTTAAAAGCGAGCTAAGTAGCGTTTCGTAATACAAGATTCACTAGGGTGCCGGAGTTGTTCGCGATGCCAGAACAAGACAAATCGATCTTGTCAAATTTATACGAAACCATAATAACTAGCTTAGTTCCCATGGTAATCAAGCGTTTAACCGTAGTAAATTTTTTGAAAAATACGTAAGCAAGTTCGTGAGAACTTGTACTGGGAACGTTAGTATAAAATAGCAACATGTAACAGAGAAAAAAAACAACAAGTAAATCCGCACAGTCACCCACCCCCCCACCCCCCCCCACACTCCAGAGAAGAAGCTAGACACTAGACCCCGCCGCCCCCTAAAAAAATTAGATAAAAAGTAAAGTAAAAAACTTCTGCCCTGAAGAAAGAAACCCTCAGAACCCACCCCACACCCGCCGCCTCTAGCAGCACATCACCCTCCACCCCCCACCAGGAAAAACAGCAAAATAAGGGCAAAGTAAAAACAATCACTAAAAAAAAAAAAAAATAAAAAAAAAACCCCCACCAGAAAAAAAAAAAAGACAAACCCCCCCCCACCACCCCACAAAACAAAAAAAAAAAAAAACCACCCCACAAAAAAGAAAAACCCCCACGCCATCCCCCCAGGAAAAAAATACAAAACAACAAGTCAAATAAAAAAATAAAAACCATGGTCAAATTCATTCCAAACGAAAAAAAAAAAAAAAAGAAAAAAAAAATAAAAAAAAGAAAAAATAAAACAAGAAAATATAAAAAAAAATAAAAAAAAAAAAAAAAAAAATAAAATAAAAAAAATAAAGAATTTTAAAAATAAAAAAAAAAAAAAAAAAAAAAAAAAAAAAAAAAAAATAAAAAAGAAAAAAAAAAAAAAAAAAAAAAAAAAAAAAAAACAAAAAAAAAAAACATAAAAAGGTCAATACAAAAAATTAAACAAAGAATTTATAAAAAAAAACACAAAAACCACACCACCCTCCCCACCCCTCATCTCCACCCCCATAAGAATAATATTATAAAAAAAAAAAAAAATCACTGCGGTAAGAAAAAATTAATTCCCCCTTTCCCCGCCCCTCCTCTAGTCGCTCTCCTAAACTAACCACAGGTCCACCAGCCGCAAGTACCCTCCCACCAACTCCCCCGCGTCCGCGCCTTGGGGGCGCACGCCCCGGGCTTAAATAGGATTGAGGCCTAGTTCATTAGTTAAAAAGAAAATAGAGATATAGGAGGGTTCCCCACAA
>NWSH02000008.1:7356761-7366911 GCA_002382865.2 Heliothis virescens
GCCCAGGTAACTGGGTTGTGGAGGTCAGATAGGCAGTCGCTCCATGTAAAACACTGGTTCTCAGCTGCATCCGGTTAGACTGGAAGCCGACCCCAAAAATAGTTGGGAAAAGGCTAGGCAGATGATGAAGTACGTGAATTCTGAGTATGTAAACCTTGACTCAAGTTTGTGCCCATTAGACAGGTTCATAATTAATTTTCTTCTTTCTATTTAAGGAAGGCAAAATGTCAAAGGAGGCCCCTTTTCAGACCAAACTTGGTAAACTAGCCACAAACCAAAATACTGCCAGATAGATATCAGATATATTTATTTACAACATTCTAATAAAAAAAACTAAAAGGCGTCAAAGAATTCCTCCCCCGTCGCTGTCGACCGGGAGCGTGCCCAAAAGGCTGGCAGCATTGTCACGCTGGATGGCAATGCTTATTCTTTGTCCAAGGTAGTAGCCAGCCTTTTGGTCACGCGAAGTGTCAACCAGCCGTTTGGATAGGTCATTAAAAAGTGCGTGGGCATTCGGACCCCACGACCCGAGGGTTTCAACCCCAAACGGTTTGAAAATATAGTTTCCAACAAACCACTATATTTTCGCCGTTTGAGGTTCTCCGCAGCCTCAGCGGCAGCAGCAGCACAACACGCAGAACTTGCAAGATGGGATGGCGCAAGAGTATCGACGCTGGTCGCGTACCAAGCCATTTGGTTCTAGTACAGCTGGTACCCCGACGGCAACAAGAGCACGACGTATAGTGTCGTTGATGTTTGCGTGCCGCGCAATACGGCCCGCGCTACGGCTGCACGACAGGCCGTGGTGTCCGAGGCTGGTGACAGCCTCACCACTGTGGCAGCGATGAGGAGAACAACAACATATCAGATATTAGTGTTTTCAAATTTAGTTTTCTATTTTTGAAGCTCGCTAAACTGGTCTGGTAGGTGGGTAGTAGTAGGTATCTAAGGCCTACTACCGAAAGTCTCATACGTAGGCCGTAAATTGTCAACAAAATCAATGCTTTGATTATTTGGTTTGTATCTATATTGGACATTTATTGTATCTTAAACACAAACAGCAAAAAACTTACAGCTTTCGCCTTTGATCCCACTCTAAATCAGTTTTGGAAATCACTAAACATCGATCTAAAAACAATGGATAGCAAAAGTCGAATCAATGCGTTTTTGTTACAACATAGAATGTGAATAACGATAGAACGACAGATGATAAACCAAAAATATCGACAGAGACCGTTTAGGCGATTTACGCAACTGCCAAACCGCGAGCAACACCGCTTTACTGGCACCGCCTTCCGTGGCGGTGCGCGGTTTCAATTGCCATTTCCAACAAAAAATGGGAATCGAATTCTACCTTTCATAATATGCCTTTTTGCCGTACCCTGGATGTTAAGTCCTACCTTCCACGCGGACGACCGTAGGCTGTGAGAAAACCACTCGAACACGGGATGAACACACTGAAACGGGCGGTGCATATGAATCACCTTAACCGTTTAACCTCTCATACTTACCCAAGAACTTTGGCACAAGTTCATAAACAAGACAATATATTGAACTATTAGCATATTGCACATCAATCACCCCCAATCATGCATGGTAATATCGGTTATGTTTATTAACTTCGAAGTTCGTACTTACGCACAAGTTCCAAGTTGTAGCGCATTGCATAGCTGATCTACGATTAAATATTCCATATTGCAAAGGTTTCCACAAAGTTGTTGAGCGAAGCAAGCACCGAACTTTGTTCATAAAAATATATGAGTATGAATGCGCCTATTTGATGTTTTTATTTTTTAAGTTTCTCGGTTATGGTACATTCGGATTAATTTTGTAAGCACCTACATGACCCTTGCTGGTAGAGAAGCCGGGTTTTGAGTTATAGCTGCCTGTGATATCAACTATGGCTTTATACTTTATGCATATACCTATCTACTTGTATGGTGGTTCCATGTGGTGGTGTAAAACTTAAAATCCCGTTTTTCCCGTTCCCGTGGGAATATTGGTAAATCCTTTCTTATCTCGCGTGAAAGTCTTAAGATGATCATCTGTGCAAAGTTTGGACCATGCATTGATGAGTTAGTTAATAAGTCAGGACTTTTATTTTTATATGTTTAGATTATATGGTTGACCGTCGTTCTCTAAAAACTCAACGTATTTGAATAAATAATAACTCACTGCCGTCGCCGTCAATCGTTTCCAGTGAAACCAAACCGCTCGCACGACGTCCTTTTAAATACCCATCGAATTAAATAAGTTAAAATCTTTAAATAAACGATTAACCGTGACAGGAGTGTCTCCTCCTGAATATTAATACTGCCAAATTGGCCACGTCACTGGTTGAGGTTAAAATTAACACGGACTCTTTATAATGCGGTCAGTCCCTTAATTTCACTTCCATTTTGACAGTAAAAATGTATTTAAAATAATCAAATATCAAAATCATACCTATATAATTTTAATAAGCCAGAAAAGGAATTCTCATTAAAATTTCTCGTCAAACTCGCTAACATGACGTGGAGAGATAGTAGCCGACATTCTTTATAAGAACCTTCCACAAATATGAAAATGAGATTTACGAAAAATAATACCAAACTTTGTATGATGCGATGCCTCGTACCAAACTTTATAAAACAGAGAATGTTGAGAGTTTTTTCACGCACATGGAAACAACGAGATTGCGTAGACAGCCTACCACACGGTGATGTGATAACATTCGGCAACTCGCGATGTAAAATAAAAATTACAAACCTGCTTACATAAGTATCATCTGCCTAGCCTTTTCCCAACTATATAGGGGTCGGCTTCCAGTCTAACCGGATGCAGCTGAGTACGAATATTTTACATGGAGTCTGTCTATCTGACCTCCAGAATCCAAAACCCGAGCAACCCGATACCCCTCGGCAAGACTGGTTGTCAGACTTTCTCGCTTCTGACTACCCGTAACCACTACCCAAGTAGGTTCAAATGACACTATGCCAAAGATGTTGAAATAAGCTTAAATAAATATCGACATTAAGCAACATGTCCATAAATTAAAACTGATTTTTTTTTTATACATCAATTTGACGTGAGAAGTATCACCCCAAAGAGGGTTCGAAGGAAAAAAGAAAAGAAAACAGACTTAGCGGTATAATGTCACCAGTGTCTTATTCCAGTGAATCTGGCTGATAATCTATGATATTTGCAAGCGGTGGCTCAGCAAGCAGCCACTTGACAATCAGATTATTGCGGATTATGTTTAGCCATTTACAGTTCTGAGGAAATGTTCGGGCTTTGCTTATTATCCTTCACCTCATCTTGCAAAAAACAGTTCTACTATTAGATATATAGGTTAAGAACTAGGTTCCATGGCATGTTTGGAAAAAACATACAATCATATTTTTCTATCTTCGTTAAATCTTCTTTTTTGATATCATTTCGATTAAAGCTCTTGCTGTAATAACTGCTACAAAATTAAAATTACCACTAACACTTTTGCAGGGTTTCTCGTTAGTAAACAGAAAGACTCATAACAAAGAAGCAGACACTCCGCGCATCTGGATAAAAAGCGTATGGCCTTCGACGATAAGGGACTATCTCACACTGAATCTATTTCTAAAAATCAGTCCTGAAAATTCACCGCTTTCAAACAAACACACTCTTCACTCCATACAAATACAATAAACAGTAAGAAAAGCAAGGCAAGTCGTTCGATGCTTCATTACGTCGAGGGATGGATCACAAAGCTAAGACAATCCCTACTTAAATGCCTAACCACCTACGCCGGGTATTACGAATGTTCTTATAAAAACCGGAGATCAACCATCAGGCCGTAATTACAGAACCGACAATATTGCGGTCAAATTTCGTGTTAATAGATTTCCGGGAATTACTTTATTAAGTAGCTTTTCGTGTTAAAAGGGAAATTTATTTATTGTGTTTATTAGGGATTTTCTATGGATTTTAAAGGTGAAAAAATATTTACGTTTCGGTTATGAAAACGGTATGCAGGAATAAAGTTCACTGAAAACCTGTATACTTTTGTAACAACATTGAAATCCTTTATATTATTACGTTTGATGTATTACCACCTTATTAAAAAACGTGGCCCTAAGTACCTACCTACTTTGGGACCATGTATAAACCATCGTCTTGAACAAAGTTGAAGCTCTAAACCTAGTACTAAACCCAGTCCTTTTTAAAGCCACAATTTATATATAATAAGGTGGTCTATATATAAAACAAAAGATCACGTATCTATTAGTATAGTTTCCCTTGAATGTTACCGAATAGTGGTTTAAAGGGGTTATAAATAAACTGAAGTCGGCATTAATCGCACTGAATTCCGTAACCGATCTGTTCCCTCGAGACATTGCTATTACTGCCCAGTTTTAGTAGTCAAGCAGAACGTGTGGTAGCTTAAATAAATACTGACAGATTCGATTCGAACTAATACCGGTCGAATTCGTTGCAATCGGATGTGCGCGTTTTTAGGGTTCCGTAGCTGAATGGCAAAAAACGGAACCCTTATAGATTCGTCATGTCTGTCTGTCTGTCTGTCCGTCCGTCCGTATGTCACAGCCACTTTATTCCGAAACTATTAAGACTACACAGTTCAAACTCGGTAAGTAGATGTATTACATTAACCACTTTACGATTCTTATACAAAAATAAAAAAATAATAATATTAGAGGGGTGTTAATACATGGAACTGAAACTAAAAAAAAATTTTTTCATCTGACCTATACTTGTGGGGTGTCTATAGATAGGTCTTTAAAAATGAGATTAAGGTTTCTAAAACCATTTTTTCTTAAAGTCAATTATTTCAGAGTAAGACACTTTCAAAGTGCTAAAATGTGTGTCCCCCCCTGTAATTTCTAAACTACCAATGTGAAAAATCTAAAAAAATATATATGTTATAGATCTTAACAAAACCTATCAACCAAAATTGGTTTGAACAAGATACAGTCAGTGGTTTTTGTGTTATTGCACTTTTTCGGTAACCGCAAATTATAACTTTGTTATTCATATATTTGTATGAAAAACAAAGTTATTTTTTGCTGCCCAGAAATGTTCGTGTTTTGGCTAATTGTTGATAGTAAGTACGTTTATTTTTTATAGATAATGGAACGGAACCCTTCGTGCGCGAGTCCGGCTCGCACTTGGCCGGTTTTTATTTAAATCCGTAGGAAAATGTTTGAATATCGCTGTGGATCGGTACAACCTTTAGGTAGAGTTGGGCCGATTTTATAGTGATTTGACGATCTGAAGAAATATGTATACTTACCAACAAAACTTATAACGATTAAAACCTATCCCACCAAAAACATTCTGTAAAAAACTAGCCAATTCTCGCTGAAGCTACTTGTTTATCTCTAAAAAGTAATGAAATCTAGACAAAGTCGTGCTGAGTCTAAGGATTCTTACTGCGGTTTCTTTACTATTATTATAGTTAATGCTATATGACTGGCCGTTGATCATTCTTTAAACGTTAGTGAGTACAAGTCAACGGCCAGTCATATAGCATTAACTATAATAGTAAAGAAATCGCCGTAAGAATCCTTAGACTCAGCGCGACTTTGTCTAGATTTCATTACTTTTTAGAGATAAACAAGCAGCTTCAGCGAGAATTGCCTAGTTTTTTAAGAATGTTCTTTGGTGGATTTTTCCACTTCTTTTTGTAGAAAACGTGAGCCTAATTGTCATCTACCTAAACGGCCCGTTATGTGATTCCTCTAATGTTATTGATAAATCAGTTTGATACCTTAATGGTTCAGGCAACTAGGGCCCCATAGAAAATACAATACACAATATTTTACAATAATAAAATACTTAATAGATAATAACTACAGATAATTATTAATTATACTTTAAAAATATGCACACGAAAGTTCGCGTCGTGTTTCGCTGAACTACCTGTTCATGTAGAGCGGCCACTGAAACCGGCGGTACACAACCTTTCGGCCATAACTCTCTTTGAGGAACTTCTCAATATGCTGTCGGAAAACTCGTACCACGAAACACTGAAGTTCGTATTTGACGCGGTTTCCACCTCCTCGGGACCCTCAAAGTCCAGTTCGGTCTTGCACGAGCGCATTACTCCACGACCTCCTAACTTCGTGTAGTGAGTGCAGCCTGGACACCGATAACAGCAGCGTTGTCGGTACGGCTGGACGCCAGCACATGTTGGGTTCCTTCCGCCTGCCAGACAGCAGTACCCGCACTGGTTCCACGGCCGAGGCTTCTTCCTTTTCTTTTCTACTACCTTGCATGAATCCATCCCTGTCTCCCATGTCCTTCTCTGGACCCTGCGTTTCAGAACTGTTTTGGTTGTGGCACAGGTTCGCTACCCCTCGCATTCTGTCCGCTATTCTTAACCTGGAGTTTAAGTCGCCAACAGCTGTTGACGGCGGCTACAATTGCAGCGTAGCTCGTTTCGCGGGGCTCACGAACCTACACATGTCCGTAGTCTCTACCGTATGTCCGTGGCAGGGACCGGCCGCTGCACCGTTTCAACGCGTGCATTCTCCCCGCAGCTCGGGGACGCATCGAGCCCCGCCGATCGAAACTGCCGATGGAGCGCAGCGTTTTGCCCCGCGACGCTGTTCACATTCGCGGCGACTGTCGGTGACCATTGCAGAAATTGCGATTACACAATAACACACTTCTGCCGTAGATCATGCATGGTGTGTTGACACTCCAGTATGCTTTATCCTTGACCTGGCTTTGCTTCAGGAGCAGTAATGTCCTTTAGCAGCCTGTGACATCTACGTAGGTCGAACGTGCACGGGAGCAGCTTATTGCAGGTCCTTCGCCACAAATTCAGGTCGTCTCCGAGGTCGGTTGCCTTCAACAGCCTTATATGTCTTGACATCCTTCTCTGTGCATCCCTTCGACGAGCACGGCATCTGGTGAGTTGCCGGCGACGTAACAACAGCAACTTGGCACTGCTAATGTCATCTTCCTTTGAAACGATGACTGAGATCTGCAAGTGTAACTTCGTCCATGTAATCGATGGCATGTTGATAAATAGCCAAACTACTTCCATTGGCTATGAGCGTTTGATACTCATAAGCGAATGCGGGCCAGCGCTATAGCGCGCAAACATCGCGAATAAATAATTCACAGAGACAGCGCAACACGCAGACCTACTCGAGCCCGCGCCATCGTGCGTCTTTCTAATCAGGTCACCATAACTCCAGATTCTTCGATTATCCTAGTTTTTATAGTTTTCCTTATATGTGGTCATTAAATCCTAACTCTGTTCCAAATTTCAGCTCTCTGACTTTATTGGAAGTACTAGTTCTATTTTGATGATCATGAGTGAGTGAGTGTCGAAAATACGAAACTTTGCTTTCGCTTAACTTCGAAATTAAATGACCTACAGACTTGAAATTCTGGGTTTTACGTACGTGATTATAGCTTTCTGGATGATGAAAATTTCGGCGTTCTGGTATTATCCAGAGGTTCTCAAACAGAGGCCTGAAAATGCGGCGAAATGGTTCCAGTAAAGGATGGTACGGCAGTGTTTGCTTTGCGCTCGACTTGGCGGGGGCACTGCCGTGCCCCCAAATACCTAGTGCCCCCTGAACATAAATTATCCAAAATATTTCAACTAAAAACTACTCTGCAGTCAATTTTACAAGTTAGTTAACGAGTGTTCAGTTGCGGTTTGATCCATCATTTTAGTTAAAATTTCACCCATACGTAGAGCGGTAACAAACTTCATTTTACTAAATCCATTATAGTTATTCTGACGTTACTTATTAGTCGTGTTAGTGGAGATGTATCTGTTGAAATACATATACATACCTTTAACATAGGCCATTGTATAAAGATCCGTAAAAAAAATTCCCTCCGCCTTGGGCACAAAACTTCGCTAACGATATTTATTGAAATCGGATATTCGGTCGGTGTCGCGAGCTTTTGACCCGCCAAAAGTATTGTATTACGAAAAACTCACTGACCCGTATTGTTGTTTATTTCTCTTTCTTTAAGATTAAAAATAAGGAATGAATCGGCGGGTTTTACTTTTAAAATATTCCCCAGTTCGCATTCTTAGCAAGGCAAGAATACAGGTCAAATTTTGCCAGTTCAGCATAAAAGAGGATTTCCGACCAATTTTCGTTAGCAAGAAGCTGCAAAAATTTACGTTGGTGTTTAAAACTGCTCGTTTGTAATTTGAAAACTCACTCTTGCAAATGAAAATCTTCAGAGGCCGATGTGAAACTTTACAACTACTTTGGTAATTGCTCCAAAAGTTGGGAAATGAAAAGACCCCGCGGGTGCGGAGTTGAAATGAGGGATTCAATATAACTCAGGAAGAGAGATGTATTCAAAACCTTAGCAGCTACTTATGTAGACTGCATACATGTGATGGAGAGGCAGGTACGTTATAAAAAAATCATCCATCATTATATAAATTAAAATACTAGATAGTAAGCACAAGACAGACACTAGATAGTAACCATATTATTCATTGCTCCTGCTCGTTTTCGTAGGAGTCAAAGGTCATTGAATTTGAACTTTATACAAATCTACCTTCAAGGTAAATTGATCCCATAGTATTTTCAATTAATTTAGTTTAATTTTATCATTGTTGGAATTACTAACAATCCTGATTTAAATTCTATATCTATACATATAATAAAATTATAACAACCTCATGTCTGTACATTATAGATATTAAGGTGAATGCGACGACTAGAAGCGGGAAATTCAAATATAAAATGGTTTTTTCATGTTTTACCTAAGTTAACATTCAAAATGAGGCGTGATCTTATGATTGGCGGTTATAATATCCCACAAAGTAATTTCTGATGTCCTTGTTTAACTCCGAAACTTCTTACAATTTAAATGTAACTGTAAAAAACGTTTTATTGCGAGATATCATAGTTTCGTCAGTTTATAGTTCATAATAAGAAGTTTCAGAGTTAAACAAGGACATCAGAAATTACTTTGTGGGATATTATAACCGCCAATCATAAGATCACGCCTCATATTCAATGTTAACTTAGGTAAAACATAAAAAAACCATTTTATATTTGAATTTCCCGCTTCTAGTCGTCGCATTCACCTTAATATCTATAATGTACAGACATGAGGTTGTTATAATTTTATTATATGTATAGATATAGAATTTAAATCAGGATTGTTAGTAATTCCAACAATGATAAAATTAAACTAAATTAATTGAAAATACTATGGGATCAATTTACCTTGAAGGTAGATTTGTATAAAGTTCAAATTCAATGACCTTTGACTCCTACGAAAACGAGCAGGAGCAATGAATAATATGGTTACTATCTAGTGTCTGTCTTGTGCTTACTATCTAGTATTTTAATTTATATAATGATGGATGATTTTTTTATAACGTACCTGCCTCTCCATCNTCGCAATAAAACGTTTTTTACAGTTACATTTAAATTGCAAGAAGTTTCGGAGTTAAACAAGGACATCAGAAATTACTTTGTGGGATATTATAACCGCCAATCATAAGATCACGCCTCATATTGAATGTTAACTTAGGTAAAACATGAAAAAACCATTTGATATTTGAATTTCCCGCTTCTAGTGGTCGAATGCACCTTAAAGAAAAACTAAGATGGGGGACCTTCATACAACCAACAGAAGCCAAAAATATGATTTAAAAAATTTTTGTCTGTCTGTCTGTTTGTTGTCCGCTTTTCACGCAAAAACTACTGGACGGATTTTGATGAAACTTTTTTTGTTATATAGCTATTAGTCTTCGCTAGCATATAGGCTATCTTTTTTTTTAAATTCGCTTTTTAAGGGGGTAAGTTTGTATGAAACTCCGTCAGTTTTGAAGCTAATACGATTAAAATTAATGTTTGGCTATTTGGTTAGAAATTAAGAAAGACGCAATAACTATTTCTGGAAATTCTGCCTTAACGGGGGTGAAAAAGGGGGTTAGTTTATATTAAACTCCGTCAGTTTTGAAGCTAAATCGATGAAAATTAAAGCTGTTTACGTGAATACTAAGCTTTTTTGCCCTTCGTTTTTGGCGGTTACCTGTAAGAACCATAATAATCTATACTAATATTATAAAGCTGAAGAGTTTGTTTGTTTGTTTGAACGCGCTAATCTCAGGAACTACTGGTCCGATTTGAAAAATTCTTTCAGTGTTAGATAGCCCATTTATCGAGGAAGG
>NWSH02000008.1:7367302-7388161 GCA_002382865.2 Heliothis virescens
ATCTATACTAATATTATAAAGCTGAAGAGTTTGTTTGTTTGTTTGAACGCGCTAATCTCAGGAACTACTGGTCCGATTTGAAAAATTCTTTCAGTGTTAGATAGCCCATTTAAAGAGGAAGGCTATAGGCTACTTTTTATCCGGGTGCGCCGAGTAGTTCTTAAATTAGGGAGTAGTTCGTAAATTCGTGTCCTATGGGGTTGAAATAGGGGTTGAAACTTTGTATGGCGAATGAATATTAATTACGAATTTCGACATGAAACTTCGTGAAGTTACTCCTTGAAATAAATAAGTAAACATGTATTTCGCCATTTTTTTTAAATTCGGGTCTTAGGGGGTTGAAATAGGGGTTGAAACTTTGTATGGCAAATGAAAATTAATTACCAATTTCGACATGAAACTTCGTAAAGTTACTCCTTGAGATAAATAAGTAAACATGTATTTCGCCATTTTTTTTAAATTCGGGTCTTAGGGGGTTGAAATAGGGGTTGAAACTTTGTATGGCAAATGAAAATTAATTACCAATTTCGACATGAAACTTCGTAAAGTTACTCCTTGAGATAAATAAGTAACACCTGTTTCGTCATTTTTTTAAATTCCACCCCTAAGGGGGTAGACGGGGCTTCAAATTCCTGACTTATTCACTGCCTCACCAACGCAGGGCCCAAACCCGTGAACCTATGAGGCTGAAATTTTACATAGAGGTTTATCTTAAGACTTTCACGAGAGATAAGAAGGGATTTTTCAAAAATCGTCTCTTAAGGGATTTAAATAGGGGTTGAAACTTTGTATGGCGAACAATTATTAATTACTAATTTCGATATGAAACGGGGGTTGGTAATTTGTATAGAAGGCCCATGATTTTTTAAGAGAGAGACATGAAATTTAGAAGATAGGTTTCTCATAGTAGTAGCAATGTTTACACCCATTGCATAAGATCATCGCATTTTACGAAAATCCACCCCTAGGGGTGTAAAATGGGGGTTAAGAGTTTGTGTGGAAGTAATATGTTTGTGAAATAAGAAACATGAAATTTAGTAGATAGCTTCGTTACAGGGTATAGACATTACCTTAAAACAGATTTTACGAAAATCCGCTGCTAGGGGTGAAAACGGGGGATGAGAGTTTCTATTGAAATTCTATGTTATTGAAGTAAAGAGATATAAAAAGCAGATAGGTTACTTATAGGATTTAAACATTATCTAAGCACGGATTTTAAGAAAATATAGGTAGGTACCCCTAGAGGAGTGAAACGGGGGTTGGTAGTTTGTATGGAAGTCCTATGTTTTTGAAGTGTTTATCTGATGCAGAACTGCAACACTAAACTATGAAGCCAACTAAACTATAGAGAGATACAAGAATGGTGCTATTGTAAAAAAAAATCCGCGTGATGAACATTTTCTGCTGAGATATTTAATTTCAAGATAACTCCAAGAGCCCAGCTACAACATAACACACGTATAGGAATGACTTCTTAACAAAAGTAAAAGACCTACAAAAATGAAAGATCTGAAACGTCTCGAATCACCTCGCGTATTCCGTCTTTACCCCGGGCTCTTAGAATTCGACATCAAAGATCTGAAATCTTTGATTTTGACGCCCCCGTTATTGCTGGCATAAGCGACATGATCTGCGTACGAAGTCGCGGGCAGAAGCTAGTATTTTATAGTAGTCACTTTCGGAACAATGTTTGATCAACAAGGCAGTTCCATTTTCTTTGGTTCTTTGTAAAAGAGTTGCAATTTCGAGCTCACAACTGAAACAGCAGCAAAATATTACTTTCAAGGCGTCTATTTTTCATTGCAACTGCCATTCGATTTATTTACCTGTAGGAATTATTTATTACTTTCTGCAGTATTGTTCCAAATATTATGCTCGGCGAATCTGATTTATATTTGCGGTTTCATGTGAATGCATCGAAGGTGTCGCCGTGGATTATAAACACACTATTTTTGGAAAAATAGGTGGTGGTGGTGGAATTAAGAGAAGAGTAGTGTGTTATATGACATATTTGATTATGTTTACTTTATTTACTGGTAATCATTTTTCAGTGCAGTAGATATGGCCAATTTTAGGTTCCTTACGTCTAGATATTATCTAGTTAAACATAACCATATCAGTACAACGTATGTAATGCTGTTGTCAAAAAGTCCCAAAAATGTTATTCGATAATTAGCACAACAGTAAACACATAACTGCATGTTGGTGATAGCCAAATTCATTGTATTTATGCGTAATTGCTGCAATCAAGCTGCGTATTACATAATATATTTAACTGAACAATGTTGATTAATATAATTTTTACTCAAATGTGACACTTATTATTCGAAATTAACCACAGTTGTCATTCACACGTTAAATATTGCATGCATATTCATTTCACGTGGTGAATTCGTGCTATGTTGTTCTATGTTAATGTGTATGAGCCTTAAATGCTTCTAGAGTTTTGCTGTTAAAACGGCGTGAGGTAGTGAAAACTTTAGCCTAAACCCGAGCTACTCTACAGTCTTTGGAAACTTTTTAACTGGGAAGTCTATTGTAGCAGGAGATTAAAATTAATCCCGGTGAGGCGTTAAGACCAACTGCAATACGCCAAGACAAAGCGTTACGGCACAGATTCTCAAGACACCGCAGTTTCAAGCAATTTAAATGCACATATAATTTTGCCTGCGAATAATTTAATCGTGTAACTGTGCTTGAAAATTGTTTTTGTTTATTGCTGCTTAATGTAATATGAAGTATATAGCACAGTTACTGATAGGCAATAAATTGGTTTAATAAAGTGTTATTGAATTTTAATATTGCAAATGTGATCGTGTTGTTAAAACCTCGAATAACATTTCAGAATGTAGAAACAATGCAACAAAATAATTATTACCATTACATATTTTATTATTACATAACAAAATACCATTAAACTGCTGCCTAGTTACAAATTACAAAATATACTCGTAAACAACTAGACACTATATTTACTCCAATATTATTATGGATTAGATTGGTTTAACTCATAAGGGAGTTCTCACCGATGCAGCCGGGTTTTTGTGACAGCTTTTAATAAGCTTTGGGCTTTTGCGTCTCGCGGCAGCCTCGCAGAACACATCCTACCTATACATTATATTATGAATCAGTTGATCTTCAATAAATTAACTTAAGAGGTTTCTTAATGAAGTCGTGTGTGAAACTTTTGAGGCTTTACATTATTTATAATGTGTGTACTCCGCAAGAATGGAAACTCGTTTAGAATAACGTTTGACGTAGGTAAGTAATGCGCTTACTACGAGTATTACGTTGCTGTCGACTTCGCTCCGTAATTCCGTCGTCGCGAGTTAAACACTCGTAATTATTGGAATCTGCAAAACGTTTCCTTCGGCGGTACTTATCATAATTGTTAGCAGTGCAAAACCTATTGAAATTTTCTCAAGAAAATTATATTTCGTTGTAACTCGGTAACGGTATTTATTAAACTACAACAAACTACTACGCTTGAGCATAAAGGAAAGCCGATTCCACTTTATTAAGCTGCGTAATATTGACTTTCACTAAGTTATAAAAGTTCACAATAAATTCTCAACTAAAACAAATTAAAATACGTCGCGAAGCTTAAAACGGGCGTGCGCTGCAAAGTTTAGTGGAACGAAACCAAACTGAAGCGCCCTCGGCGTCTGTACGCACTACAAACATTTTTGTGCTTACGCGGAACAACAAATGGGGTGGTATACTCGTCACTGTGACTTTGGACAAAGTTGCGATGTAGCAACTCGGGCAATTAAAATTTGTAGAGGACGCAGAAGTGAAATTATGCATGGAGTGAGAGCAGTAGCCGCGGGTTCTGGTCTCGACTATTAATATTAATGAACTGTGACACGCCGTTCAACCAAGCCCGTGACGAGCTACCGTGTTTCTTTTGATTGTAAATTCAGTTCTGTTGATGTACTTGTTGCATATTGAAGTTGTAGCTTTGTACTTAACAACGCCGGCTCCCATATAACTTTGTGACGTAAATTGGAGGAGACGTTAGATCTTGCTGTTGATTATTATGTTTCAAAGGGTGCATCTCTAAGGGTGGTTATAAGGGTCTATCTTACTAATAAATAAGTTTTTACTAAAGCCCCTTTCTTATACCTACATATCTTTTACAATACTATGGCTTTGTGTACTTTATCAGAATCGTGAAAAGTACTTTTAGGTGTAGGTACTTACAACGGGGCTTAGTTATAAGAGAGCAACGTTAATTAATAAATAACCAAAATTAAAGTTTCTGAGTCAGACATTTTAATTAGGTAGAGCTAGTTCGTACTTAGTTTAAAACGTTTTATTAAAATTATACCTCTGGAATATACTGAAGGAAAAAATATTTAAATTATATGTTGTAGATCTCTCACGATCAGATATAGAATTAAATCTAAGAGCAAAAAGTAATACTCATATCCCGCCAAAAACATACTGTAAAAAACTAGCCAAGTCTCTATGGAGCGGCTTGTTTATCTCTAAAAAGTAATGAAATCTAGACAAAGTCGTGCTGAGTCTTAGGTCTCTTACTGCCATTTTTTTACTATAACAGTTAATGTTATATAACTAGCCGTTGACTTGTACCCAGTTACTTATAATGAATGTTCAACGGCCAGTCATATCACATTATGTGTATGTTTTTTATATGTTTATATGTGTATGTTTTTTATATGTTTATATATGTTCATATGTTTTTTACAGAATGTTTTTGGTGGGATTTTACTTCTTTTTTGTAGAAACGTGAGCTTATTGATATCTACCTAAGGCGTTATGTTGATTCCTCTAATAGTTTGGTTGGGCTCTTGTGTTTTCTGATCAGGGTCACCAGGTACTCCAGATCTTCGATTATCCTAGTTTTTATAGTTTTCCCTTTATGTGCCCATTAAACCCTAACTCTGTACCAAATTTCAGATCTCTGAGATTATGGGAAGTACTAGTTCTATTTTAATGATCATGAGTGAGTGAGTGTCGAAAATATGAAACTTTGCTTTCGCTTAGCTTCGGAACTAAATTACCTACAGACTTGAAATTCTGGTTTTTAACTATGTGATTATAGCTTTCTGGATGACGAAAATTTCTGCGTTCTAGTCTTATCCAGAGGTTCTCAAATAGGGGCCTCAAAATGCGGCGAAATGGTTCCAGTAAAGGATGGTACGGCAGTGTTTGCTTTGCGCTCGACTTGGCGTAAATACTCGTACAAATTAATTAAACGCCACCTGTCAACCGGCTACTGAACTAAAGGCTACAATCATCAAGTCTTCTCAATCTACATCATAGAGAATGTTGGAGTCATGTATGTATGTATGTTGTATGTGTATGTATGTTCTTTGATTTAGACTACTCTGTGACGTGAACTTTCAATTACTACCAACCAAAATTATTAGGCACTTAAATTACATACCTATTTATCTATTGTATAAATACCTGTAACATGAAATAGATAGATAAATTATACAGTTCCATTTAGTTAGAAAAACAGATATTGTCAATTATTTTGTATCCTATGTCATATTAGTTTACCATAATAGATTTCCTTGAAGCGTTTGTAATATTATATTAGCTTTTTCTGTACTCTAAGCCACACCAGACGTAATAGATCTTAGTTTACTATGTTCCTGGAAATGTCAGACCGTAGACTTAGCCCTAGTTACAGAAGGTATGGAGGGGGGGTATGTCGTGATACCCACACGTGCCGTCGTCATCATTATCATATCGGTTGAAAGACGTCCGCCACCGGACAATGTCCCTATTAATTACCATAAAGAACGGTTCCGAGCCGTCTGCGTTATTCATTTTATTGCATGAAGTGTTGATTTTTTATGTTCTGTAAAAGTTTTATTGAAAAGCCTACCTACAATCAGCTGATTTTTACATATATTTTTAGTGATACAGCTACCACTGCAGGGTCGTGCTCAAGTATCAAGGCAAATTGGCGATTTCAGACAGTCCAAGTTTCCTCTAGAGGTTTTCCCTCATCTTTACTCAGTCACCAGTGTAAAAGGTATATTTAGAAAGTGAATTTAAATCAGAAAAGTTATATCTATACTTGCCTTACCTGGGCAACGCACCCGCACGCTCTTACTGGAGAGGCGTGGTTTTACCACTAGGCTACCGTAAGTACTAGTTTCGTATAAAATCCTTAGAAGACAGAGCAAGTTCAAACTAATACAAGATTTTTCTAATATGAGACGTGAAATCAATCCTGTTTTCTATTTCAAACCTCGATAGGGAAAATTATTATGAAATACCCTCGACAGGTGGTACTCAAGTCGGTAGGCACATCTTACGAATATCAACTTAACATGTCAAGCAAAGGGACAACAAGACTTTTTCCATTTCCTGGCTCCATGTTAAGTTACTGAACCTTTTTTGCGAAACATTTTTTCCAGAATAAATAAAAAACTCAGATATATTACGTAAGATTGTCCATTTATTATATCTAACTCAAAAAAATCGAGTATTTCTTTAATTAAGATCATAAATATGAAAAGAATCGTACAAGTAATACAAAAATATTAATTAAAAAGAACTAAGAAAAACATCCATGAGCCATAATTATTTCTGTCTGTCTGCAATAATAGTTCAGTATTTTGCTTTTGAAAAATGGCGAGATTTTCATTCTCATTAAAATATTCTCCTGACAAGTCGGATTTCTTAATTAAAAGCAACACCACAATAAAATAAAACCAAAAAAAAAATGTCTGCCGGGCCACGGTTCATTTAGCAGTAACAGGTACCAACTTTAGGAAAAAATATTAAAGATCGTTTGGGAGTCTTCGTTATAAGGTATTTAGAAGATAGATACTAAAGTGCTCATTAAAGCAGCCTTACCAGGTACTGACGTTCTGCTGTAATACCTTTTAAGTGTTCTTTCTTAGAACTTTTGTAGGGTACCTACTATGAATTTGCGAGAAGAGTTTAACGTCTAGACCGTGACCAATATTATATTTCTACAGGTATAGTGTATATGCCCGTGTATTGTTTAAATACTATTTGTAACTGATTTGTTTAAATACTATTTTATATACCTACATATATTACATTAAATAATCCTAATGAGCTTAAAATCACACATTATGAGCAATTATTATTAAAAAAGTACAGTTCTATTAGGTTAATTTTATATTATACATAAGCAGCACTACACATAATGAGATCGTTACATTAGCTCCATATAACTTTGTCCGCATATTCATCGCCTCATTGTGTTATCTCTTGCGTAATAATAAGAGACATAATAATATATCTGGTGGTTGGGCAGCCTGCCAAATTTACCTGGACTTTGGTGACGTCATAATGCAAAAATATTAGCAAGTATATCGCAGCTACGCTTTTTACCAGAAACAATAATAAAACTATGCTAAGCCAAGGTATGATGTTAGGGAGCATACATAAAGTTAAAAAAAACCGTAACAATTTTTTGTATTAGATGGACGCATAAAAATACATAAGGCGTTTTTACGATGCCCATATATCCAATGCCATTTTTCTGAAAGATCTTACCTTTTTTAATTAATTAAATTTCATTCGACGCCGGTCTGTGAGTTCGTTAAAGATGTCTTCTTAAAAATCAATTAATGCTATCTACAAGCATATTTTTTGTCGATCGAGACATTTATTTGATGAAACGTACCTAATAAATAACAAATATAGTCCCACACAATTCACCAAGGATACGTTTTCTATCGTTATCTAAAACATCTGTAATGACATAAAGGGAAATATATCTCAATATCGAATCGAAATACAAAGTGTCAAAGCAAAATACAAAAGGAAACAGAAGATGAGGCGAATGGTAATGGCGCTGGGGTGAGCGCGAAGCATGGAAAATAATGTCTTCGAGGGAAATTACTGTGAAGCTTAGGGGATGCTCTATCTCCACACAGGAAAGGCGTGAGTGTGAAGGCTAAGTGTCTTTTTTCCAAGTTATTTGACGCGCCATTCTTCCAGTCGTGTGCTCCAAACGAAAGACGCAAAAAATTGCCAAGTGCAAACTCGCATGTCGGCAAGAAATGTAATCACTTACCACATTATCTCATCCTAAAAAAACTTTATACCGTGTTTTATTTTGTGGATGTATAAATGTACTGTGACTGTAATTTATCACTTTTTATCGGCGGGGCAAATGGAGCTACAGCAAATCCAATAAACGAATGGCTGCGTTTGAACATAGAAGCCATGTTGTAGTATAAAATAGTTAGATTCTAATATATTGTCTTAGCAGTGACAAGTGACTAGGTTGCCGTCGAGCACCGAAGTGGTAACTGATTACCTTTAATTGACTTTGGCTTCTTGCTAGCGAAATAGCTATCTGTATGTAATTGTATTGCTGACTACAGCTGTCTATAAAAGGGAAGTTCAGTGCTTAAGTTTTCTAATTATCTTTAAAATTGTTTTGACACAACCTGCAATATTGATGAACAATTTAATAAAATCACAATCAGGTCGAAGTTAATACGAAAGAATTGAACTGTTCGACTGTATTACTTTGCTCTAGTTGTGGTCAAAGTTCGTGTTGGTTCAATTCTAGGTCATGCTAAGTATACATTATTGGCTTATAATTTAATTCAACCGCATTCTGTGCACAGCCCTATAAAGCAGAATGTATTTATAATAAAATGATTAATGTTTATATTAATGAAATGACCAGCTAAAATATCAAACAATTAATTATTATCATCGGTATTATCCTGACCAACAACCACATCCTCTAATACGCATAAATCATTAATGAGATTAGGATCGGAAATGAAACATAACATAAAATATTGAAGCTTTTATTTACAAAATTACCAACATATAATATCACTTTGGGAATTTGCAGGTTTACTTGCATAACGCCATAAATATTCATAACTATTTATTACTATTTAATAAAAACAATAGTGATTACAATTCCTCAATGTTACTTACAGTATTTCCTACTAGTATAGTAGGTGTAGAATGTTTTTACGAACTTCCATGTATCGATTATTGGAAGTACAGTAATTGTAGTACCTAATTACTATTTATTATGAAAATAATATTTATGATATAAAAAAGTGTTTTCCAGTACACAAGTGATGAAATTATTGCGCCCACTATAGATGTTAAGTATTTTTAAAACATTAGAATTTTTTGTGAAGGTACAGGTAGCATTTCAATTTACAATGTGAAAGGTGATTATAATTTGTGAATTAAATTTAAAAATCTTCTAAAATTATACAAAATCAAATTTGTGCTTGTATTGTAAAACAATAGCACGAGTAGTAGATAGGTAGTACCAAGAAGAGAAATACAAAAAAAACGAAACAGTGGGCGCATACTAACAGTACATAGTAAGAAAAATATCCATAACTATTAATTATTGTAAATGCTATAAATGGTTAAGAAGCGTACACAGCTCTGCAATAATTTATTGACAATTACTCACGAGTCGCAATATTCATTTTACACAATAATAACGAAATAACAAAACTTATAATTTCATTATCTAACACACTCTTTGCGTGATTGTATTTATAAAGACAAGGCTTTGAATTGGGGTTTACAGAAATATTTTATACAAGATACAATTAAATAAATCTGGTTTTACCACATTTTAAAATCAATTAGGCCTGGTCTATACACACAATCACACGATTTGTAAAAGGTTTTAGGTCCCAATGAAATCAAAATATTGTAAAGAATTTCTCCGAAATAATAAAGTTGTGTTGCGCAAGTTTTAAAACGTAGTCAAATCAGATTTGCTAATTTTAAGTATGTGGGTACCTATCTATCTATACTTTTTGAAAAAAGTAAGAAAATGTCATCTGCTATATTATCTTTTTCAATAATAACTCACAACAGGGCAATGACCTCCGCATTTCACGTCCACTCAAGTATTTTATATTACGGTGAAGTTCTTTCGTATATTTGATTACATTGGGCCCGATATTTAATAAATATTTTGCTCCAAGAAAACTGAAATCATTTTATTTGGCATTTATCTATGACTACAAAGCGTAATTTACATTTATTGTCACAGGTGTGAGAAGTAAAACGACAAAGTATATTAATAAGAAATGTAGAAATCATTTAAATCGTTATACGGTAGTAATATGCGCCTTATATATTTTTATTTACACTTTTTTTATTTGCAATAACAATTATGTCTGGTTGTATATCTATACAAACACGACATAGATATGTTTCAGACTTCATAAAAGAATTAATTTTTACAAAGTTATCGTTTAAGTATGATACATTTGCGGAAAACATCAATGCACAGAACAATGCAAACTAATTACATCAATTTCTTTGGTATCAAAAGACGTTGTAATTTATTTCTTTATGAAAAATTGTTTCAACCACATCTTAATTTTTTATTCTTTTAAAAATACCTTTTTTTTCATTTTTATCAGGCGCCAGCGTTAACCGATAACCACGAACAAGTTCCCAAATATTCCCTTCTTAATATTCCTTGTCAACTTTCCTTGGGGTGTGTTTACGACGTTTCGTCAGCGCTGTACTGATTTACAAAATAACATAGCAGGTGCCTATTGCAATTCCCATCACGTTCTAAATGCAAGCCGTCAGTAACTTATGAATGTTACATGACAATTCAGCCGAGAATTCGCGACTCGAATAATCTTTAGCAGCGCTGCAAGTAATGTAGCTCATATACGCTTTACCGGTACAGGATTTTGTAACCGTCTTCTAAAAGCCGAACTCCTAAGAGACATTTTCGCTATCATTTAATTTTGTGTCCCTTTGTATCGTTTGAAGTGTTTTTTTTGACAGTTATAAACCAGTACAGGTTTCAAAAAGAACGCCACTTAACTTGCCCATCATTCGGGTGACTATGGCCATACCCATAATTTATATGTTATAGATAATAGAAGGGATTAGGTGACAGGTCGTCCGAAGGCGATCGGTCGCCGTCGATGTATTGAAGCCGCAACACAATTAGAAGGTAATACCGACGGCTTCCAGTATAATCGATTGGCTTTCACCCCGGCATGAACAACCAGTATTTCACAGTAGGCTTAGTGTCGCAAGACCTGCTTAGAACCTAGCATTTGTCCAACAAAAATAAATTTATTAATATATGATACAGAGTTTATACACTAGCCTTTCACTTCGATAATAGCATGTCTTTAGGTCCGGCAATTCTCAAGGTACAGTAAAAGTAATGGAAGACGAAAATAATAACAATAGACATCATGTTCCATTGAAATGATAATAATTAACTTTTCATAGATTTATATTTGCACACGTATAAAATTGTTTATTTTAAAAATCTATTTACAATAATTACTAACTATTCCTATAACGTTGTCTTAAGACCCTTCAGTTTATTCGTTCGAAACCACAAGAATGCGCGATTCTGTATTGCATAAAGAGGTAAATAAATTTTATTTAGTAAAAAGTTCTCGTACTGGTTGAGAAAATATAGGTAGTTCAATCGTCTACGAAATTAATTAAATTTTTTATTCATATTTAAAGTGAACGCCTATGGCAATAAGATCATTTAAATATAACAAAATTACTTTCAATATTCATCACATAAGAATTTACCGTTGTGCTTGAAAACCTATAATTACGGATATAATTGAATAATTTCAAGGAACTTAATGGTTCCTTTTACGATAATGATATACGGTTTAAATATTAACACTTAACGACTATCATGTCTGAAGGAGAACCTCATCATTACATTGACGAAGTATGAAAATTCGATTTTATCAATTTACATCGTTTTATGGCTAGAATCGGTACTTACCTGCTATGATGATTCTTGCTGTAAGGTAGGCAGTTACACTACCAACATTTGGTCTTCATAAATTTACAAGCACAGGCAATAAACCTATTAGGTACGAGTAAATAAACATTTAGTGGCTTATTTACAAACGCATAAAATAAATGTACTCAGTATCTAACAATTCTTTTGGCAATTGACATCCTATTAATTTCTATTTGATGTGTCGATTTACAAGAGGCCTAGGTTAGATTATTTTCTGCGTTGTTTGCTCATAAGTGCTCTGACTCGCTTGAGGTTGGTGATGGTGATGTCATCGTTGGGTTGCAGCTGCAGCGCGCGCCGGTACGACGTGGCGGCTGCAGCATACTTGCCATTGAGATGTAGGATGGCGCCGAGGTTGGAATGATACTCGGCATCCTGCAACAAAGCGACAATCCATTCCAGGAACCTCGTACAAGCCGATGATTAGTTACGCTAAACCGAATGCTTCAGATACAAACATGTTATGCGATGTTTAACCGTACACTCGTGTTGATTCTTTTGAGGTGTATAATGTTAATTACTTAGGTACTTTGTATCTTCAAAGCCTTTGAGTTCAGAGATACGCAGTAAAATAGTTTTTCATTTTATTGCTAGTGGCTGGATTTTTGGAATAAAATTATTGAACAAAAAAACTCTGAACGTTATAGACGTGGTGGGTCAAACCTTTCACAATTTAGAAATATAGAGGCGGTCGGTGCGCGGCCGCGGTGGTCACACAGCAATGAACAAAAGGAATAACACGTTCAACGTTCGGTCGTGTTGATTCATTTTTTTTTGTTTATACACCTGCAGGTTTCGTTTGTGTTTTTCAAAAATAAAGCTTTAAAAGATAGATAAAAGAAGAAGAAGAGCCACCAGTTATTTTCTGGCACTCTAATGCACCTCTTAGTAATCTTTACCTTCATTTTTAATTTAAATCATATTTTTTTTATGGAAAATGAGGTTTTAGCGTCAAAACCACTCCTCAAAATTAGATTTATTTTCTTCATTTCTGACCTTTTTTGCCCTCATAAATAATTACGGGTGTAATAACAACAACATCACTATTACATTCCAAAACCCATAATATTCCATAAAGGTCACCAAAGGGAAGGAACAAAGAAAACAGCCGTAGGCGGTTCCTTGATCTGGCCATGTTTAACAAACAAACAGGATTACTCAGTCGCTTCTTAGCAATACGTTATAAATTTTTATTTAACGAATATACGAACCCGGCCATTTTAAATCAATTTGACATACGGAGGTTGATTCAACCATACGATTTTTCACGAATCTCTGCTGTATATTATTGGTGCGATAAAAAATGCAACACGGAAAATGTTTCAGGATTTAAACGTTACTTGGTTTTTTGCATATCAAATATGATTTGAAATTGGATTCGAAACGTTTTTTATTGACATGCCGGGTGTTTTCGAATGGAGGTAATATTTATTGATAGATCGTTAATATAGAAATCGATACCGATATTATTTGTTTTGGGAATGGACAAATTTTGTAGCGATATATTTTTAAGAACACAGTTTGTGTTTCAATGAATCAAAACTGTCTTTCGCACTGGAGATCGTTCCATTATTTATTCCGAAACTTAAAAATACCTACCTAAGTACGTATTATGTAACTTTTTTTGCAAATTCTACAAATAATTAAAAAGATATTTTCACATTTTAACAGAAACTTACATCAGGGTTTAACTGCACTGCTCGCGCATACCACCTCTCGGCGGAGCGGCAACGTCGCGCGTCCCTAAGCGCCCGCGCAGCCGACGCGGCGCGCGCGCTGTCCGAGGGCGACAACTGGGCAGCTGCTACCAGCTGCTCTGCTGACTCCCTGAGTCGACGCTGTGATCTCAGGAACATACCTAGTAAACGGAACCCATTTGATTTGGTATGGGTTGGTCAAATTAATGTGAATCATTGGAGTTAGGGGTCAATATTAATAATGCAATATCACAACCGAGAGAGTTGTCATAAAATGGTCGTAGCGTCGTAGACCTTACCCTGCTAAACATAAGCTATGCTATGAACAACTTTGTTTTTTAATTATAGTCTTGCTTAAAAAAATGCTTTAAAAAATATTATTACATTTGTATTTAGAAGGCCATTGAACTTTTCTGTAAAAGTCATTGATTAATGTTCTACATTACAGATACTGAAACTTTAGGGACCACCCTAAAGTTTTTCGTAATAAAAATTACTTACCGAACTGATCTCTTACTGATGGATCGTTAGGCGCTAAAGTTAGTGCTTTTTTAAACCACATTTCTGCTTCCATACTCCTACTTGCCTGTAACAAAATATATTATTAATGATACTTGGACAAGTTTAATACTTTTAGCGCAAAGATTAGTTCAGTGAGATACTTGAGCGATGTTGTAATTCTTGTAACAGAATAATTGATCAATGCGGCATAACAGACGGCCCTTAAGGAGTAATAATCTTAAGATACCGCAATCTTGCCGCAGTAGAGTAATTTGGCGGTAGTGTTATTATGTGGTATTGTTGCTATATTACGGCTGAGAGGCGACTGATTAGGAATGCGTTGCATAACAGCTTATGAGCGGTTTTCTATAAACCCAGATATCAATATAGCAAACAAAATAACATACAGTAATTTTATTCTTATAAGTACTAACATTTCTGGCGAGTATTTGAGCTAGTGTGACGTGAGTGCCCGCGTGATGCGGCGCCGCTGCCAGTGCTGACACTAAACTGTTCTCGGCCAGCGGCCATTGTTGTAGCTGCACATAAATCTCCCCCACCATAGATAGGACACTCTGCAAACAAAACCGAAATTAGTCTGACGATATATCATACTGCCTGCATTGTTGGACATCAAAAGAATAGATTAGCCTCACTTTTGCCACGTCATACTTTTTATACGCTGATAAATCTAGTACTAATAAAATATCTACTACGTACGTTCCTCTATTTTAGATAGCTCGACCATTGCTTGGATTGCAGCCAGTTACCTCCTTACGAGTAAATTCATTGGCACGTGCCTACTGCCAACTTGACTCAACAAGGATTCAACAGTGTTGTATTTTAACACTTTCGAACTATAACTTACATGTCGCGTCCAGCCAACGATGGGGGTGTTTGTGTCCGGCAGTATTTGCAGCGCTTCTTTGTACGCAGAAAGCGCTTTGTGCCAGTGACCTCTCTGTGAGTGTAGTGCTGCGAGCTGCACGAGCGCTGACACTCGGGCGGCGTCGTGCTCTCTTCGGTCGCGCACACGCACGCCCTCGGCTCGAGAGCCCGCGCGGAGTGCGCTTGCGGCTTCCGCGAGACGCCCGTCCGCCATTAGCGATGTTCCCAGATTTACGTACGCCACTAAAACAATGTTCAGGTTGTATAGCCAAACCCATTGAATATTGTTATTAATAAAAGTAATCCATTCCTATTTCCAAATAACAGATAGCTTCGTTAAAAATAGAAAACATAATGATTGTACCTATTACTAGTTCCACTTCCAATACAAACGAGTTGTATTCCACACAAATTTCGAACTACAACAACTCGACTAGAAAGTTCGGCTTGGATAGAAAATATTTATTTCCCGCTGTCCATAGCTTACTTTGTTGAAAATGCTCCATTAAAACTTGTTCTTGTATTAACTTAACAATGAAAATTATAAACCCCTTTATTTTCAAGACAATAACAAAATTAGAACAAAATAAAGACTCGGCCGGCCCTCATCTAAAATAATTTGAAAGGACAATCAAATTATTAGTAAGGGCTATGAAGAAATACCAAAGAGGCTTTGTTTTTAATAATTAATTTATCTCAAGTACTTACGAGCCATTGAAGGTCTAAAGTAAATTGCTCTCTCGAAACTTTTAATAGCATCGCTGTAACGTCTTTGGTTTTGTAGTAATATTCCCCTGAAACAAAGATAAACACTTATTTTAGGAACGGTTATGTTTTACTGAATTTCGCTCTGATATTTACAGAGTAGGTAATTTGTAATAATTGACCTTGGTGGGTACTATCCTAATAAAGGGGTGAAATAAAAACAAAAGTACTTTTAGAATGAGGTAAATGTATTTTTAACGTCGATAGAGTCATATGCCCGGCCTGAAGTATTGCAATACTATTCACACTCATTATGTTACTTAAAATAATCATTATTATTTATCGAATCCACCTTCTCAAATACATTTGTTCACACCCAAGTGTGTCGGATTGTATCCGAATCTGTAAAGTAGATTTAACGTATTAGGTGCTCAAATTATCCACTTAATGATTTTAATAATGTTCATGATACTGTAGCGTGTTCTTATAAAGTTAAAGTCTTCATTTTCAAATCATAATTTAATAAAACTGTTACAAACGCAGTGATTCGTCACTGCTTACAAGTCTTAGTACTTAAATATTTAAATATCAGCTGCAATAGTATCAAGCCTGTCACGTTATAATAAAATTAATTTTCATAGTCCAACAAAGTGGTAGACATGTAGACGACTACGGCGTAGGCAGAAATAAAAATACCACTTAATAACTACGCCGCCGAACACCATTTACTTTTTTATTGTGAAAAGTTTCCACAAAGTTTTATACACTAAGGTTTCATGGGAAACCTTATAAATATAATGGTTTTCGAGTATTCCTTTATCGTCATAGTTCTGTGTATGTACGTAATTGTTGAAGTTCGCCAATTGTCTTCAGTTTTATGAATAAAAAATAGGTACCAATACTGATAATAGTGTTGAAACGTTGCGATCACAATAACTGAACACGACGGAGCTTATAAAGAGCAGTATGTGAACAGTGCCTATTTGTCGTACATTCGTTCTATTCACACTATTCATCTTTCACAGCCACATCAGAGTCACCTTTTGTGACGTATTCATATGACGTATGAAATATTGAACCAGCCTTCGTGCAGAACTGAAGCTGCGGAGCTTGACGCTTTCATATTGCACATTAATATTGCGATCCTAGTTTCAAATTTGGCGCTAATTAGTGATGGGCATTTGCTGCTCTCAAATTCATAGCTCATCAAACGTTGTTTCGCGCCGTGCCACCAAATCTCGTCACAATTTGGCTCTTGTATACAGTATTTTCATTGTACGTTGTGTTAAGTGTGTTATAGGTATGTGTTAAGTACGAATCTAGCTTGTTAATATATTTGAGCGGTTTTAGCTATTTGCGAGTACAAAAATATACGGCGACTTGTTTATGGTTAGTACTTTGTCAGGCATGATTTATTATTTCAGGTGAAAGGACACTGAATGTCAAGTCGGGGCGATTTAATATTATCTGTTATGTATATAGTAATAAAGGTTATTTTAATATGAACCGATCGTCGAGTTCACCCAACTTCATAATATGTCATCATCCTGCCCTTTATCCCAAAATATGTGATACAAAATTAATATTAAAATAGCGAGATTGCTGCGACATCAAACTAAAATCAATCACGCATGGAAATCTTATTTCAAAGCGTAAGTATAACGCTTTATTAAAAATATAATACTCTCTTAACCTGCATTATGTATTGTAACCATGTAGTCGCAATACCCACATTATTTTTCTGAAAGTAAACCTTAAATTAACTACGAGTACATACTTCCAATTCTAACAAAATACTCAACAGTACGTATAATAATATTAGCGACATCTTTGACTACTAAAGCGTCCAGAATCAAACAATCGGCCGGCATTATTACACGTGAACAATGCAAAATGTCAGCCTTAATGAAACATCACCTGATGTAACCGTACAACGTTATAAAAGCTGTATAGATAGACGCACTGCAATATTGTCCGCATGAATAATGCAGGGCCACAACGAGGTTGCTTCTACGTGGGACCAACGTACACTAATGAGAACCATCCAGCTCGGTCGGGCTATTATACCCTCCTCTTCGCGAGCAATAATTTGTTACTAATTCCCTTCTAATTATTGTAACGTTGGTATTGCGGGTGGAATTGCTTTTGTGCGGTTGGTACAGCCTTACCAAAACTCGCTGTGTTGACATTCAGGCTCTCTGGCCGACGTTATTAATTTTGGCGATATGAAAGTATGCAACTTGTGGTGTATATTTATAGCTGGAACTTAATTGGGCTTTTGATATGAAGTTAAATGTTTGACGCCGAATTATATTAAGCGTACCTGTTTAGGGAGTCATTTTTTGTGAAAATGAAGAATGATTTAATCAATAAAGTCTCAAAATTGCGGGTACAAAATATGAACTTCCACAATAATAATTAAAACATTTCGTTGTTCTAAATACAATGGAAATAATAATTTTCTTCCGCAGAGAAAATTCTCATTTATTTCTATAACATTGGTTCTTCAATTCTAACCACTAACGAGCGAAATACTTAACTATCTTTGAAGCAGTATCTATAAATTAGCAGCGTATCGCCGGTTGTGTACCATCACAATTTTTATTCCTTTCAACAGTTTCCGCAGCTCGTATTACGTTTTTTGTCTTTTTCCTCTTATCTCTTTGTTCGTATGTGGGCTAAGTGCAATATATGCGGGTGTGCGCAATGTTTTGACATTTATTGGTACGAAGAGTTAATTCCGTAAAACAACTTTTATGAAAATCTCATTTAATTAAAGTAAACTTTTATTCGAAATAAATTGACAAAAGATGCAATATAATAAAAAAAAAACTGAAAACGAAATCTCTGCAACAGAATGATTCGCGTACATTTCAGTGCGAAAGCGGTGCAGAGTGGAATTTCCCTGAAAAATAATCCGCACAACTACCAGTTTGCCACTGAATGTCAATGTTCCGTTGGAAAATATTGTGCACCAGTAAAATAGGCGTTCACACATTTTAGCGACACTCACAGCCAGTCAGCTTTTAACACAACATGTGATGAAAAGGTTTTTCTCTCAACTTCATAATAGGCCCCTCTCGGTCCCTCGGCGACCCAACTGCACAACTTTCGATTAATACGCCTTTTTACCCAACTATAAGGACTGTATAAGTAGGATAACGGTTTTCTAAAATTGTTCTACTTTCTGCTTTATTTAATGTTTATTACCAGAGTAAAGGTTGTTAAACTAAGATACATAAGACTAAGATAAGCTAATGTGATTGTGATCCCTATCCCATAATAATGAAATTAGAGTTAAAGTAGGTAAGTAGATTGAGTGAATACTCTCTAATTCGAAAATAATAAATAGATGAGTTATTTACATTCTTTGGCATCTTTAACTACACTATAATTGCAGAGCACAATAACGTAAAATAACCACAGCGGTACCTACTATAATATAATCAATTACTTAACACTTAAGGACTCGCTAGTGGGTCCAGTGGACCCAGTCCTTTGTATTTTGGTGATTTATTTAAAAATTACGACATTTGTGACGTTGCCGTTCTTAGTACCTTTCGGCCATAGCATTAGACGGTAGAATACGATGTAAGTTGTCATTTAGCGCGCTGCGTGTAAGTGCTACGGACGTAAAAGGTGCGTATGGGTCCGCTGGACCCGGTAGCGATTAAATACGTAAGTGTTTTTTTACATAATTATTTCTGTTTATTGACTGTTTTTGTTACTTTAATTCATAGAAAATGGCGATTTTAGACATTTCTTTGATTAAACCACACCGACATATAAGAATTTCTATCATTAATATTCCACAGCATATCAAAACCCGCATTCGAAATATAAAACCAACTGCAGCATCCAACGCACCCTTACCAACGAGTGGACGAAGAGTACGTTGCGGTCTATGTAACTGAAATAGAGATAAGAAAACCAAGGTTTTTTGTGTAAAATGTAATACACCAGTTTATGGAGAACACATGAAATAGATTTGTGCAAATTGTTATGGCTTAGTTTGAAGCAGAGAAATAAAGAACTGTTGTAAAGTGATTTTATCCCAAAAAATTATAATCTAAAATTTTTTGATTTTGAATGTTGATTTTGCTTGCTCCTATGAAAATTGATCTCTTAGATATATTTTTTCTTAGTAGATACATTATAGTAGTATATTAAGGCAAAGAAGATTTTGCTTAAAATTGCTGTGAATATTAATGATAGAAATTCTTATATGTCGGTGTGGTTTAATCAAAGAAATGTCTAAAATCGCCATTTTCTATGAATTAAAGTAACAAAAACAGTCAATAAACAGAAATAATTATGTAAAAAAACACTTACGTATTTAATCGCTACCGGGTCCAGCGGACCCATACGCACCTTTTACGTCCGTAGCACTTACACGCAGCGCGCTAAATGACAACTTACATCGTATTCTACCGTCTAATGCTATGGCCGAAAGGTACTAAGAACGGCAACGTACAAATGTCGTAATTTTTAAATAAATCACCAAAATACAAAGGACTGGGTCCACTGGACCCACTAGCGAGTCCTTAAGTGTTAAGTAATTGATTATATTATAGTAGGTACCGCTGTGGTTATTTTACGTTATTGTGCTCTGCATTATAGTGTAGTTAAAGATGCCAAAGAATGTAATAACTCATCTATTTATTATTTTCGAATTAGAGAGTATTCACTACATCTACTTACCTACTTTAACTCTAATTTCATTATTATGGGATAGGGATCACAATCACATTAGCTTATCTTAGTCTTATGTATCTTAGTTTACAAACCTTTACTCTGGTAATAAACATTAAATAAAGCAGAAAGTAGAACAATTTTAGAACCCGTTATCCTACTTATACAGTCCTTATAGTTGGGTAAAAAGGCGTATTAATCGAAAGTTGTGCAGTTGGGTCGCCGAGGGACCGAGAGGGGCCTATCTCTCTACAAAATAGAAGGCAAAAAGGAAAGAAAAGAAAAACAAATTACTTATGTGGGTTAAGGTCATGTACTATGTACCTTTCGTATCGGAACTTCGTGACTGGTATCACATCACTTTCAGGAACAGCCTGGTAATAATGTGTCCATCCTCAATGAATTTTCGGTATCGCGACCACTACGATCCAATCGTCAACTTTTTCAATGTAATGCTTCTCCTTCTTTATCTGGCACGACGGTCCACATCGGGCGCTTTCGTACAGCGTCTCTGTTGCATTCTTGGGTTGATTACTCCCCGCGTTTCCCATTGTTTTATGAAAATACTCCCAAAAACCTTTTCTTACTCAGGAAATTTTT
>NWSH02000008.1:7406393-7425670 GCA_002382865.2 Heliothis virescens
TACCGTAGAAAACAATGAAATTCACAATGATTGTTCTTTATAAATAATTATTTCAAGTAGATACGGAGTGGGACGACGTAAAACGTAAGCGTCAACTTATTGGGGTGAATTATGACTGGGAGGCAGGCGTAATGGCCTCAGCACAGATTTCTCGCAAAGATTAGATTATTCCAATTGTGTGGTGCAAGAAATCACTTGAACACATAGCTTGGTCGCCGGAGAATTTGTGTGGCTCGTGCTATGTACGTAGGCACCTCGCGTATGCTGAGTGACTGAGACGTGTACACTGTGACCTGTTCAATGCGGCAGGGACACTGCACAAGTTGTCTGTCTGTCTGTCTCCGCGCTGTATCTCATAAGCCGTGATAGCTAGAGAGCTGAAATTTTCACAAATGATGTATTTCCGTTGCCGCTATAACAACAAATACTAAAAATTAAAAAAAGTTATATATTAAGGGTCCCCATACAATAAATTATAAAGATAGTGCAATTTGAATACAACGCCATCTGTTACTCAAGCGTGGAACTACAGGAGCGTGGTATGGAACCCTTCGCGCGCGAGTCCAACTCGCACTTGGCCGGTTTTTTTATTAAAGTTGGGGCTATAGTTTACTTTACCTCTAGGTGCGTGAAGTAGTGACGTGACTGGGCGCGGGTGAAACTGCCGGCAGCTGACTATTTTACATTTTCAGTTGTTTTTCAAATCAAAAATCCATGAGACTTCTGATATTCTCATGATATTCTCACTTTACTTAAAGGTTCCTTACAATATTGAGTAAATAATTCAGGACAGTATTATGAAGAGTATGATATCAATTACATCAAAGTATACATAGTTAATAATAGTTTCGGACTTAGATAGACATAATTGTTTCCGAGGATTTACTTGGAACTTTGAATATTATACATACCCAATATATTTGACACTTTTCGGTGTTATTTTATTAATATTTGCATATAAATTTACACAGTTATATTGATTTACTCAGACAGTACTGAGAGGTCAAGCCTGGCGCAGGTAAAGCAATTTGCTTTAGCCGAAGATGGAGTAACAAGATTATTTACATTCGCATGGAAGGATATTCCAGATTTGTCTTTTGCTTGATGATATGTACATTATTATTATTCGCATTTATTTATTTCATAAGATGTTCTTTACATTTTTAAATATTAATTTAAAAAATAAATAAAAACATTTAAAAATATAAAAGACAGGTGACCGATATCGAGCACAGAGTCCAAGGTACCGGTGGTTATAGTCCCAGAGACAGAAACCTCCTTATTATTAATCCAGCAACAAAAAACATTATTACTTTATGTAATAGGATTTAGATTGTTAGAGAAATTATTTATCTCATAACAAGCAACTCTGATTATGTTGCATGATTATAAAATGATTTTTACGAAATATATAAAAAAATGGGTATGAGATTTACAAATTTCACAAACCTATTAAGGGCTAATTCTAAGAAATTATCTTTACTTCACTTTTTATGATTTATTTCAAAACGATCCATAGGATCATACGTAGGTACACAGTATGCAAAGAGAGAAAATATTTGATAAGGAGTTCACACGGACTACAACCGGGAAACGCAAATACTTCACACATTTCGTTTTTACACTACCTATATTATTACAACGGACCGGAGTTTCGATGTTCAAAACACAAAAAAATGTTAGCTTCCATGTTTTTACTTCAAACACGATACACACCACTTTGGCGTCAAATTCCTATATTTTTCTTTACTGACAGCCCTGTAAGTAGAATCTGACTTGTGTACGTCCATCACTTCTGCAAATAGCGTCAAGTGATTCGGGATTTGTTGCTACAAATTCTCGTGCGAGCTTACAATACCCCACGCTATTCATACTACGCCGCTACGCCGCTACGGCGTAGTCTTTCCTTTGACAATACATTGACAAAGTTTGTACCGAGATTAATACTCCGTTATTGGTTTTAGAATATGTTAAACTATTACGAAAGTTCTCTATCTATTTAGAGGGAGTATTATGAAATTCATCATTTAATTTAATAACTATGTTAATATTCAAGGACTAAAAAAAAATGGGTACTGTATTCCTATAAATATTATTGTATGTAACATATATGAAAGACGCGCCTTTGATCAAACATTTAAATTGCACGAGAGAAAAAACAAAGAAAACATTCAAGATACCTTTCATCCAGAATGGATCGTGAATCTCGTTACTTTCTGCAAGCGTGGAATGTTTGTATTGTGCAGTGTCCCTGCCGCATTGAACAGGTCACAGTGTACACGTCTCAGTCACTCAGCATACGCGAGGTGCCTACGTACATAGCACGAGCCACACAAATTCTCCGGCGACAAGCTATGTGTTCAAGTGATTTCTTGCCACCACACAATTGGAATAATCTAATCTTTGCGAGAAATCTGTGCTGAGGCCATTACGCCTGCCTCCCAGTCATAATTCACCCCAATAAGTTGACGCTTACGTTTTTACGTCGTCCCCACTCCGTATCTACTTGAAATAATTATTTTATAAAGAACAATCATTGTGAATTTCATTGTTTTCTACGGTAATGAGGCAGCTATTCTTATGTCTGAGTATAGCTGACTAAGGGTGACTAACGAGAGAGTTGATTGAGGGGCTAGCAGCTTGTTGCCTGGGTATTATCATGCTTTAAGCCCTGACATTGCAATTTTATGGAAGAATCTTTTATTTTATCAAAAAAAAAATTGTACTTTAATGTCAAAGAAACAAAAACTTATTCGTCATTTAACCATGTCAAAAATAATAACACATCTCAATGAAAAGTGAAGAAAACGCCACATTTGGCGAACGAAAACGCGAATTTGGTCCGTATGGCAATAACAATAAGATTCGTTAAATCGTATCTCATACTGTTTACAATCACGGACATATTCTGCAACGTAACAACTAACAAGGCATTGTGACCTCCTCATTGTGCGTTATGCCGAACGGATATTCCTTCAATCAAAGAAGCCAACCTATCGTGAGGACGTTTCCCCAAGTTTATTCCGCAACTGCATGACTCTTTATTCTATTTATATTCCTTCTAATACGGCTTTTGTACAGCATTTCTTTCCATTACGCGTGGTATTGGAGATTATATCGGGCACGCGCGTAATATCGTATGACCTTAATAGAATAAGGATATGTGCTATGTTCGCCCATTCAGCTTACGCCTGAACGTATGCTCGGCTATCATCACGTACGGAGAGCTACTTAAACATGGAGACACATTGCCTGCAGGCTTGTCGTACTGGCCCAGTAAATAAAGTGAGCCTAAAGGTAGTCTATATTAACGTATCTCTAGAGAACATTTAGCACGAATTTGATAAAGTATTAATAAGTCACAGTATTTTATTTTAAGTTTTATTAATTATTTAAAAAATAGGCATAATATTGTGAGATTTTAAAGGATGTATTAAATGCTCTATTTAAAATCTCAAATCTCTAGTTAGACCAATTCAAATACAATGACTTGACCAACAATATTACTTGACAACAAACGCTTACTTGGTCCTCTATCCCACGTACGTCTTACGTCGTTACGTCCCACGCCTATTATGTGAACATATTAACAAGGTTTTATTCAAACAAGCTAAGAAGCTGACGTATCAAAATGGAAGGCTAAACAATACCTATTATCTTCACAGGGGCCGAGATTGAAACGATCTTGCTCGTAAACAGGCAGGGTTTATGTGGAACATGTTTAGTGCAAATAGGTACTGGATAAACCGCTATCGCCACCTACATGTATTTCCTTTCATTATCTTTCTTATTCTTTCTTGTACGCGCATCCCGCAAAGAATAAGTAGATTAAAACAAAACAAACTCCGACGTTTACCTTCAGAATACTGATGAAAAGCTACACAATCTACTTGAGATTTATTCGAAAATTATGAAATACTCCAAAATGAGGAGAGAATTTCTCGTGAACTTGACGGATCGGGATGTAAACTGTGGATTGAAGAACACTCGTCACGGATCTTATCAAACCGAGTGTATAGTAGCTGTCAGTCCTTTTGACCTCTTGTCGTAATTATATTATGATCGTGTGGCTTGACGTTAATTTGTGAAACTGCTCGGAAACCCAACGCTTAGGTGGCCGGGCAGAGAGCACCGTACCCGATTAATTCAAGAAGTGGAATCCTCTGTGAATTAATGGCACGGCCCGTCGTTCTGGGCCTATTGATCGAGCGCCCCCTGCCCTGAGCGGGACGACCCAGACATATTGTTTTCGAATGAGCGTTTTAAATCAGCAAAAAAACATCGATCTGTATTTTCTCATTGATTGATTTATAATTAATGTAACATAGATTGTAGGAAAAATAATGACTTAATTAGTGCGAAAAACATTCTGGTGAGTCGTTACAAGTAGGAACCGTAAAATCTCTACCTCGTTAACAATTCGTTCGCAACCATTATTTCGTGTAATCCTCTTACGTATAATAAGAACAAATAACAATAATTCAATGTAAATGTCCTCTTACCCTTTGGAGATATTATAATTATATATTTCATAAAAAAAGGAAGTTTTGTTATCGATTTTCCGAAGAAACTTCAAACAAGAGCAGTTTTAGAAACACGAAGAAGCAAATGCGGTGTGGCTGCCATTTATTATATTTTATAATATTTTCTTTTCCCGATGTCCTTAATAGGGATCGGACCTTTTGCCTTTTTAGCCCCTTGGGGAAGACATGGCGAATATTATTTCACCCTCCACTAAGGGTACTCTTAGGCCCTTTGAATGTATTATTAAACTTTTGTTGTTATCGAGATTACAATAAAATGGATATCACATCAAATCTGCGTCTTTTGTTATTGGGCTGACATTCATTTTCCTTTCAAATCTTTATCCTGCCTGTGTAGGTAAAGTTTAAAGGTTAAAATTCTAAAATAATATTATAAAAATACTCACAAATTATAATGTACGTCAGCCATATTGGGGCGGTACTTGAGAGCCCTCTCGAAGGCTACTTCCGCTTCCGCGGTCCGTCCCTGTGTGGTCAGCACGCTGCCCAAGTTGCCGTATGCTGTGAAAAACAAAGTTTTGTTAGTTGTGTGCCAAATTCTTTACATTATATAAACGGGCTAGATAGTCAAAGTAAGGAAGTTTCTATACAATATTGGATCATGTATCGTTTTTAGAGAAACAACAAACGGGTGTTATTATTTTTTCTATACTACTTGCCCTATATTGTTACTGTCGTAATACCTAATCTGTCAATATAGTAGGTATTACCGATATAGAGAAGGATACATAGGTACATATGGAACCAAAAATATATTGAGTTGTGAGGCTTTAAAGACCACAGGAGAACCAAGGAAGCGATGGAAAAATTGTGCCAAAGATAATAAAGCTAGGGGATTATAGATACGTATGAAAGAAAAAGACATACTGCGTCGACCCTAAATAAATTAGGATAACGGCAGGCGGATGATGATGATATCGCGTAGAGAGAGACAAACGCGAAATTTCGAATTTTCTATCTTCACTAATAAATCAGTTCACGTCGTATTACAGTTTTATTTAAACATTGCAATTTCAGAAGTACGCTATTAATTTTCAATACACTAAAATCGATATGTGTACATTACAACGTCGATATTGTCTTAATAACTATTCGATTAGAATCGATTGTAGGTTATTTTACCTAACATGATCATGAAATGATGTAGGTATGTACTAACCAGTCGGCGTAAAGATAATCAAATAGTGAATTCAAAATAAATGTCGTGTCGTTTCCACACGCCGCATTTAAAATTCACCCGTAATTTTAAAACTCGCGCCAAACTGATGGATACGTCAACAATTAAGTCACTTGTTCCTGTTTCATATACTAACATAATTAAGTGTAAGAATGTAAAATAACATGATCCATCATTTTAATCCATTAACGAAGCAGACGACAAAATTTCATTAATTATTCATACTTACGAGCAGAAGTAAGCCGATTTATTATATTATTTTAACACAAAACTGCTTTGAAGTTGATTACTCGACTTATCCAATAACAAAAGTAGGAATATTAAGATAATGTGTTTGTTTTACAAAGTATAAGGAATGCTCGCGGCTGTGCTTGTGCTAAGTTTAATATTCTGCGTACAAAAATGCTTGTCCAAACATTAAAATCTTTTTTGTTTTATACGAATTAAATCTTTTTTTAACGTGATTTTTGAATTAGATTAAAAAGAGGTCTATAAATACGATGTGCATTTCTATAGCTACATATTTTTTTATGTCGTAGAATAGTGACTTGTTTGTATTCTGTATAGGTACAGCTCCTGAGTTTATTTGGAAAATCTTTATTACATAAAGTGACTAAATACCGCGAACGTATAGGTATAGATACCATATAATTATGACTAAGGGTAGCCGCACCATAGCTGTAGCGGTCTGTGGCGTTGGCTCCAGTACAGTAAGACGTTAATGGTCTGTATGTGGTGGTAATTGATAAATAATGGTAAATTAATAACAACGATTAATTATCGTCACACGAAGTGGTAATAATTTTGACATCCACCTTGAACTCGTAAGAAATAGATAAGTTCATTGTTTAAATATTTATTACCTAGTCATAGCTAGAGTATTTTTTCGTATAAGAATAAACCAGGTTCTGGTTCAATTGTGGAGGTTCAAATATTATAATAAAAGAAAATTATTAAGAAGCAATGACATTAACATACCATTGAAATCAATTGTAAAGTTTAGTCTAAACTTTGCAATAGATATAATCAAACAAACCAGTTTATATCGAACACTATAAATGCTCGAGTCCAAAGAGGCAAAACCAATACACGTTTTAGATTTTAGAACTGAGCGTTTAACGTAGCTATATCTCAGTCTATTAGACGGGTGTCATGTACGGGTATGATTGGGCCGCGCTATCACGCCGCCGACCCATCTCCGGTGCACTGCGATCCGCTTTTACCGAATAAACATTAGGCTCTCTGCGGTCGTATGAACTCCTGGTACCCCCGAGTATTCGACGCAGGCATTTCCAGTTATCTCGCTGTATTATCTTTTGACAAACCCTTTTCAAAAGTACTGTAATGAGAATTCAGTCCTTTTCTATACAATGTATGTTTCGTTTTATGTAAACTGTGTTGCGGGCTAAATATTTTTAGGAAGTGTTTATCCGACACGGTCTGCTGCCTTTGTGGGGATTAAGTTATGAAACGCAACTAGTATTCTTTTGTTATTTAGCGGCTTTCGGGCTCTTAAAGAATAACTCCAGTTATTTTAGTATATTGAAATGCTTGTCTTAAATAACTGTTTCTCTCAGTTTTTGCATTAATTTCAACTTAGTGCCTAAGGTCATTCCTGAAACAAGGGTCGTGACTGACAACAAACTGACTACAAAGTAGTTTCAGTTACCCAAAAATATTTAATATTTTCAAATCATTCAAATATTACATCAACAGCTAAAACATATGCACGAATTCCAGCATTACGAGCGGGTGCTTAACCACACTGAATGCGAAAGCTAAGTCGATTAAATTCGATTCTAGGACCAATCCGCGCGTCCGTAGCCATGCCGCTAATATACCCGTAAAATATTTAACTGATTTCAGTGAAATATTTTACGGGTATTCACTCTATGAATTTTGTAAGGGACTTTAAAGTATGAATATGGGATTAGCTGGACTATAAAGTATATAACTTTTTTTATTTTAATATTTAGGACACTTTCGTGTCAAAATGTTAGAATCGAAACTAACTTTCAATGCCGAGAGATAAATATTTTAAGGCCAGCTTTTCAGCCTCGAAGAAGTTTCAAAGCCTCATCATTAGCCGGCAGGTAGAGAAAGTTGGTTCTGGAATATTATTGAATGATACCTAAAAGCAATAACTATAGGCTGGGCGCTGGAAACTAGCAAAATAATAATATTACCTACATCTAAAGCCATGAACAATAATAGTGAAAATTCGGTAAAAAGAAAATATAACTTGTTTGATTTATAAAAGCCTACCAAGAAGTTTGGATCAGTCGATGATGAAATTATACTACTTATGTATAATACTACTATTATTTGTACAAGGCACGTGGCTTCGCTACGATCTATTATTGCCTGTATATCATTCGCAAGTTCTTATCAAGAGATGTTGCCAACTTGTTGATGATTTCAGATCGATTCAGGGATTAGAATTAGCGCTCAGATGGTTTTTTTTTCAGAATGCACATTTTAAGACTTTTTATTACTTAGCATACTCACAATAAAATATTTGTATATATATACAATTAGTCCGCAAAAGTTTATAGATAGACACAAATCTTGGTTAAGTTTCATAAGTAAGAAATATAATAATCACTAGCATTTAACAACACCTAATGCTGAGTGAACCCTCTTCCTATTATTGCTAATTTAATAGGTTCGGACAACAATAGCCTTCGGAGGGCGCCTTTATTTTTGGGGTTGATCCGGTTAAGAACCTACATAAAATGCCCTAACACTGGAGATTCGGTTTATTGAAAAGTAGAATAAGAAATGGCATCCCGCCGGCCTATGAGGACTTATGCTAACAAAAGACATTATCAAACAGAGGCAATGGATTTCCGAGGGATTTCTTTATATTTATGGGCGCGTACGTTACTATTCGGCAGAAATCAAAGCACTTTTACAAAAAAGCTTCTGCTGGAATGATTTCGACCATCTCAAATACTGTGGTTCCGTAAAATCACCTGTAAATTTGAATCGTTTGAGGGTCGGGAATCAATCGCCATAATCGTCGGTAATCCTAGGAACCCTAAATCGTACTTTTAACAATTTCACGTGTGTTTACTGTGAGCGCTCATCCGTAAAGAGGCGATTACATAAAAGTGTAACTGGGTGCTTCCCTTAAATAGGGCACATCAAAAAGAAAATAAAAATCTTATCCCATTTACGATCGGCACCATTAGCTGTAAGAAAAACATAGAGCGAAAAAATATAAAAGAGACACGGCGTTACTTAGTCGTTCCGCTGATTGGAATATCGGTCTAAAAGCTTTTTTATGTACCCACTTACACGGGAAATACGCGAAACATTGACGTTATACCCATAGGTGTTTATGTATGCTTGCTTGTTTATTGCGTCATATTTTTCTTTTAAATTACAACCTGTACGTGGCCATATTTACTCACTCGACATTCGTGTACAATACGGCTACTTTCAGTGAAGTTTATAGCTGCGGGGCTAACAATCAAAGAATGACCATTTTACAACACTATGTGGCTCGGCTTTTAAAGTAAGGAACCATAATTGCGTCGATGATTTAATTACTTGACTAACGAGTTCATATAACTAGAAATGGTTTCTCTATTTCTGTGTAAACGACGGCTTAGAGAGAGAAAAATAAAACGTTTCACGTAGTTCCGCGCAGGTGTCGGCTTATCAGGGATTACTGAACTATTAAAATCTTGCTCTCTCTTAGGTTTAGTATTCCCAGAAAAAGTTAGAAACGACTGGATTCGAAATACAGTTTTGAAATGCTCAGCCAAAAATAGTTCCAAAACCTTATTTTATGAAAGGACTTTTATAAGCAAAGAGCAGCTTAATATTTTAATGAAGTTGTTTATCATAAAATAAAAAAGCGGTTTTATTTGTAATGCTTACTTTATCTTATTGAAAGCAGACCTATTCAATTTGTGTTTTATAAATGTCGACGGATTCTTCAGAACAGCGCGTGGTAGCGACACATTGTCAATTGCTAAAACATTAAATTATAGGTACTGTTGTCATTTTTATTACGAACGATTGAACGATAAACGTGCCCTATATGAGTTATAAAGGTTTATACCAAAATGTTTTATTTAGCCCCAATACCATATACAATGTTCAACTTTCGCTTTTATTATGTTGAGGTCATCTATTGTTCATTTTCAAATCAAAACTCTATAAAACTGAGCTCCAGAGCCATGTCTTTGTGTTACAAATTGAAAAACACATTGTTAGGCCGTTGATTAAATTACGCCTTCGCTTTTATGAATGGACATCTGCACGAACTTCACAGTGACGGATTGTGGTTATTTTTTCTATTTCCAAGTTTCTTATACAACAAAAACTTTATCTTTTTTATTAATTATTTTGAAACTCGTCGAAATAATTTCAAGTTCATAATTTTCTGCAAATTGTGTATGAGCAAATCCCAAACAATAAAGACCGCACTCTTTGTAGATACTGTAAACAGGAAAGCCCATCCATCTCTTTATTAAGCAAATTGGTATAATGATATCGGATCTCTCAGAGCTCCTACGTAAGTAAGTTTGTGACACCTAAGTAGCCGTAAGACAAGTTCGAAAGAGATAATGGCGTTAATCTGTGCGAGTCGCCACTCGAACCAGTGCTATCGGGGCAAAGATGGCGTCGATAAACCTTAGGCTTAACCGATAACATCTGAAGGGACGGCCGAGTGCTGCAAGAAATAGCCTTGTAATGAATCGGTATATAATCACCTCGTACATGATACTACAATACAAGGAAAAATAAACAATAGTTGTTGTTCCTTGTCCGAAATAGCTGATAATATGTTTACGATATTCATTTAGCTAAGAAGCTATTAACCCCGGAGACTGAGCGGTCATTATTGAATTTGCAATGAAAAAGAAATGTGAAATTACTAACGATATTAAACCTTTACTGCTATGACGTCTTTATAGTAAAGTATGTAAAACTGTGATATATAACAGCTATGGCTCAATCGAATTAAAATGTGTAAAGACCACATTACTACTCATAAAAGCTACTCTGCTTCATTAATTACAATGATATACTTATAACCCGGTTCATGTGAAAATGACTCTTTGCACATAAACTCGTATATAATATGTATGTAAACTTTATTTATATACCTACCCAAAAGACCTTGTTAACATGTCATTCGCAACAACATCATTTAGTATAAATCTTTGATTTATTTTATCCTTCATCATCAAAAATGTTCCCCAGCTTATTTAGCTGCTTTTTAAAATAGATAACTAATACGTTTTTCTCGAGAAAAGTCCTCATTTCTGACAGAAATAACAAATAAGATGTGACAAAGCTTTTGAAAGCAGGAAGGCGTATTATGTACGAATAATCGGCCGTGACTCCACGCCACGTGTTTCGGGATGAGAGCAAAATGTTTTAGTAATGTTTTGATGTGATACAAGCGTGTACTTGGGAAACGCTATGTCCTTATATATGTGATAATTTGGAACACTTTATCCAAACGTTATAACAGGGCAATTACATAGGTGAGTAAAATTTTCCTTAATATTTTTTCTCTTACAACACATTGCTCGAACAATATACGTTTCATCGTAAGTGCAAACGCAAATGCTATTATTTCTAAACACTGAAATTTTAATGAAATAATTAATATAAATTAAATATCAAGAAATAACAACGCAATCACATTAATTACATCGCGCCCTAAGCTCCGCGAACTGACATCGTAAGTACGCAGCTTAACACCAACAAGCATCAGATCAAGTTAATTGAATATTCTGCGTGATGGTCGCAGTCTTAATCCACTATACGTAAAGTTCAATAGATCAGTTATCACGGCAAAAGGTGTATTGGATAAAGCCAGCTTTAGAACGATTACATCGCCTCACCGTCCCCTGTCCCGGCAAATTCGTGTAATAGGAGGCGCCTTGTGATTGGCCAGTTTCGAATACCCGCCAGCGACAAATTGGATCCAGTTAGCCTCTAGGTCATGTTACTAAAAGACAAAAGGAGGAATAAAGGCCACTTCAGATTGGATGAGATTTAACTATCGCTTCGATATAACAGCGTAAACTGTTGTTATTATTTTAAATTATACCCTAACGTTGTAGCTGAACGTTAATTAAATAAACGGGTTGTTTAAAGAGGATCTAGCTTTGATAGCGACTACCAAATTAGTACTTGAGTAAGTAGGGCGTTTGCTGATGAGTGTCTACTCAAAGTAGGTATCTGTATTAGCTATGTATAATTATGGAGGGGTTTTCAGTTGAAGCTTCGTTGTTGTGTGTTAGAAAAAAGCTGGCCTGTGACGTAGTTTGTCAAAGCTTTTTAAATAATGAAATTAATAAAAATTTACGTATGACAGTTTTTAGATTAAAAGTATCAAATAAAGATGTCACAGAAATTATGGCTTTATTTAAACAAAGCTAACATACTTTTATGCCAGTCTCAGGTAGTCAGGGGCTTAAGCACTACGAACTAATACCACAGTGGCCATTACACATGGCCAGCTATGTGAAATGGCCACTGTTACGGGTATGACTGGTCAGACAAACGACTTTATTGAATGTACTTATCTAAGGACACGAGTATTACTTTAGGGATTTATCGTCATTCCCTAATAGTATGAAAGTGAAAAGGCTTTTAAAAGGGTCGGACGGTTAATTCCAGCGATCGGTATTGATTCTAGAAAAGAATTCTTTAGGCAGAATAAATACATGATTTACAATAAAACTCAAATTAAATATAAACAATCAATTTCCATTCATTTGAGGTGTGAATTACTCGTAACATGAAAGCAACAATGACTGAGTAGAACTTAATGTTTGTTAATACAAAAGCGATTTGCTTTGAAAAGGTTACCTATCGCTACCAAAAGGTCAATAAATAATGTAATTAACAATACATTGTATTTAATTTTATGGCTTATTTTTAACTGGCTATTTCACCCTCGTACCGGGGCAACTTCTTATCGTATTCAGACAACATATAGCCTATGTTATTTGGAGATAATCTAGCTAAGTACCCAACAATGAAAATATTTTTCAAATCGGTTTGGTAGTTTCAAAGCCTTTAAGGTACAAGCAAACAAATGTTTCCTCTTTATTATATTAGTATAGATAATAATTTAGTGAGTCAATCACAAGAAGAGGCCATTTGATGATTTCATTTATAATAGGCATCTTTTATTAAAACCTTATTGAATTTATCGAGCTGTTGTTAAGAAGCACCTTAAAGCCAGGCACATTGACCTTCAGGTTTACTTATTGAATGAAAAAATACAAGGGAACGGTCGGTAAAGTTATTACCGTACATACATTTGTTATTTTGTTTCGGTAATTCTGATAACTTTAGTTCAAACAAACAAAATTACAAGGTGTGAAAGTAACACGATTACTTTTTTATTTGATTTACTAACCAGAAGTAAACGATGAATTTAAATCTTTGTTTTTTTATGTTAAGGCATGAAATATACGAAATGTATATTTTATTTCACAAAATTTTATTTACCGACTAATAAGATAAATATAGGTACTTGGAATCAGTAAACGCAAAAATAATCTCTGATATTATACAAAAATGAGCCTCAAAAGTTTTCAGCAAAGTAAATTCTTCAAAGTAAAACGCTATTAATTTCCATCACGTATCGTGAGCCTTGTGTGAGCAAAGTTAGTAGTGAATGTCCCGCGAGGTATGCCAGCCGGGTTGCAAACGACGTGCTCCACTGAGCCTCGCACAGCTTTCGAATTTGCGTACTGAGCGCATCATAAACAAAGCCTCGCCGCTGACATTTGTGGACATTGTACTGACTGTACCTACTGATATAATAAATTTACAGTAAACCACGTTTATTGTAAACAACGAGCATGTAAACTTCAAATTTATTTGTGTGCACAAGAGATGTTTTCCGACAGCGGTAAATTGTCAAGAGCTGGCTTTATTGCTGATTTGAATAATGGCTATAATTTCATTCTGTTTAACTATTAATTCAGAAAGCATACAAGTCAGGTAACTCCCATATTTTTTACACTTAAAATAAAAAACTTATAAAATTCAATTTTGGCAAAATTAAATAATCTGAACTGAACTTGAATGCTTTTTTAAAATTATATTTTAAAACAAAATAAAATAAATTCACGCCATCTGCAGGCAAAAAAGTTTAAAACCTTCAACCACGTAAGACGCTAAAGTTCAAATCTTAATAAAAATTACTACATTCCAACATGCGAATTTCAGTCGGATTATTAATGTTAACGCACCCATGACCTTAGTAACGTGTGACCCTTACTTATGGAAATGAGGCCGTTGACACATAACACAAGTTAACTAGAAGGTACCAAGTCTCTTCTACCTTATATTTATCGTTTACTTGACATGTCACATGGGCAATTACGCAATTACTAAGCAATTTTTCACGCTTGCCACAAGTTTCATCAGTCAGGAATTCCACAGATTTGAGGCTTGCTTTTTTTACTTTTAATGGCATGGGCACTCATATGCACCCCAGACAGGAGGGCACATTGAAGGGTCATATTGACTCTCACTGACTATAACCACTCAGTGTTCATGTGGCTGCCTGAGAGTGGGTTATGGGATTCGTTGACGCATTCACCATAAAACACCGGCCCTACATACTATATTTATACTTATTATCCTCTATTTTCCTGTATAGTCCGGCACTTAAAGCCAATAAACTATAGGAAAGTTCCACTACCTCAACTCGGTAATTAAATATGACCTGATTAGTAAAACAGTTGAAAATATAGGTAAGCATTATTATTCCTTTCCATAGTTTCATAGGTAACTCATACCCAAGCACCGCCAAATTGAAACCGTAATTATAGTTTCAAAGAGTGGCCTATATAAATAGTAATACTACTTTAGTAACGGCTGTATAATTGTTCCGTCAATGAGTGTATGTTACATATCAAGTGATACATATCAAGACTAAAAGTTCACCCATCTATATTAATAACTTTGTTATTCATATATTTGTATGTAAAACAAAGTTATTTTTTGCTCCTTGAAAAATGATTGTATTTTGGCTAGTTGTAGGTAATAGATGTGTTCATTTTTCATAGATAATGGTATGGAACCTTTCGTGCGCGAGTCCAACTCGCACTTGGCCGGTTTTTTTTTCATTTATGGCTGAATCTTTAATCTGAAGGGGTTTTCTCACAGAGAGGATTGGTAAAACTATGCTGTCAGTTTGTGGAACACGCTGTGTTATCTAAGAACAGCCGGCCAATGGGGCTGAAAAGTTATTTGATTAGTGACCGCACACCGGGAAGCGCAATGTGGTTGCGAGTCCACTGGATGCGGGCGATGAGACCGGTCATACTGACTACTGACTGTATTTCGCGTCAGTTATGTACGCTGCAGTGAGCATATTTATTTATTTGAGATGCCAACAGTTATTATATTGTGATCGTCAGACACACCATGCGTCAATATAGAATAATAACAGAATGTGTTTATTTGCTGAAAAGTTTTTGTAAAACTTTAAACTTTACGAAATCTATTTATTTATTGTGTAAGTCTATGGAATTGTAATAAAATATTCTACTGGTAAATTGAACGATTTTTCCATTTATTCATTGTATCAAGTTATGATAAAGACCAACAATAGTAAAATAGTATGTAGCGCTGATATTTTTGCATCGAGTCAACTTTTTAAATGATATATTATTTATATCAGAAATATTATTATCAAAGATACAGTTTAAAATTAAACAAATATTTATGATGCATCACATTCAAATACCTACGTAGGTATGTCAATGAAACTGTGGCACTATATTTTGATATCTGCTTGTATTGTACATTGGATGAATTCGGTACAATGAAAGTGATGTAGTAAATGGTATGTTAAAAAAATGTTTTATCCTTTATATTTTAAATCAAAGTTTTTTCTTGATCATAAACCATCGCTTTGTTTAAGCATCAGGCGATTAGTGTTAAATTTTTAATAGAATGATTTTGAACATAAAAGTTCTTCTGTTTAGTGTTTAAAATATCCACGCCAACAAACAACTTAATTACAGTTATTTTGATAAGAAACTTAGTACTTACTCGACGATCTTCGCCATCTACAAAAAGTTATTCTATCTAAAGTAGGTTTACAATTTCTAAAATAATAATAACACTTCTCAATAGCTATTAACACACAATCATTTTCTGGAGTACTAATTAGTCAATCAAAATGCACTGTTTGCCGGTTGGTTTATATTCATTTCAGCTAAGTTTACGACGCCTATATAATTACAAGCATTTGTGTACAATATCGGCTATTTTACCGGCAATTCTTGGTGTGGTTAGAACAACGCACATAGGTCGATTTAAAGGATTTAGGCGGTCAAAATTATTTCATACTTGCATTCTGAACTTTAATGATATATTTTAATGAAAATTGATTATTTTTGTAATATTCATGTTTTCTTGCCAAAAAAGTTATATTTTTTTTTTTAAAAAAAAAAAAAAAGAATTACATTTATATTAATTTTTTCGTATAGATAAATAAAAAATCGGGTTGATAGGAGTGTGAAGAAGTGAAAACGAAATATTTATGGTTTTTTGACTATTTTTTTGAGGTTATGGATGAAGAAAGTGAATTTTTTTACTGTATAGTTGATAACGATCATTGAGACTTTATAAAAAAATCTTAAAGCCTTGATGTATGAAGGTAATAAAGATAACGATTATATAATAAAATTAGAGAATCATATTTAAAAAGGAGGAGGAGGAAAGAGAGAGATTGAGTAGTGTTATGTTGATTATATTTAATCGTGTTGGGATATTTTCGTTTAATTCGCAGTAATCATGAGGGGAGATTTTTATGAGAATGTATTGAGGGCAGTGATGAAGTAATGTAGTTTCTAGTTTATTATTATGATAAAAAATTAGATAAAGGTTAATATTGATTCGTTTTCATCAGTCGGAGTGCAGAAAGGAGTTTTTTTTATTATTATAAATTATGGTGCGAAGACAATAATGAATATAATTTTGCTTTTTTGTTTGCGTAAAAAAATATAATTTTTTGGAAGTAAAAATGAATATTAAAAATAATCAATTTTATTAAATATATATTTAAAGTTAGATGAGTATGAAATAACTTTGCGTACAATAATTGTAATGAATACCTGGTGCGTTGTAAACTTAAGATTGGGTAAATAGGCTATTGTAACTGATTGTAACCTTGGGTGCGTAAATTGTGAATGATATAAACAACGGAAAATGCTTTTGATTGATAATTAGTATCAAGAAATGATTGTGTGTTATGTATTGCAGAAGTGTTATTATTATTTTTAGAACCTTTGATAGAATAATTTTTTGTAGATGGCGAAGATGTGAGTAAGTATAGTTTCTTATGAAAATGTAATTAAGTTTGTTGTGTGGATTTTTTAACATAAAGAAGAATTTTATGTTAAATATTATTAAAATTTAAATAATAATCGTGATGTTAAAAGGTGGTTCTATGATAAAGAAAAACTTGATTTAAATAAAAATAAATTTTTTTTAATAATTTTTATATATTTATTGTAGAATTCATTATGTACTCAGAGATATAAAATATAGTGAAAGTTTATTGAAAATAGTAGGTATCTGAATGTGATGATATAATATTGTTTTTTAAAATGTATTTTGTATAATATTTAGATATAATATATATAATTTAAAAGTTGATGATGGAAAAATATTAGAGTAATTATTTTATATTGTTGGTCTTTATATAATGATCAGTGAATAAATGGAATGGTTAATTTAAAGTGAATATTTATTACAATTTAGACTTAACAATAATAATAGATTTGTAAAGTTTTAAAGTTTTACAATTTCAGCAATAACATGTTGTATTTATATTATTGAGTGGTGTGTTGAGATCAATCATATAATGTTGGCAATTCAAATAAATAAATAATGTCTGCGGTTACTGGAGAATAAGTAGTAGTGAAGTAGAAGGTTATTGGATAGCTGGTAGAACAATTGGCTTCGTGTGCGGTACTGAATATATTAGCATTCGTAGGTGCTTAGATAAGATGCGTGTTAACAAATGAAAGCAGTTTCATTTTATGTGAGAATTAGTTAAGAATTACCATAAGCAAAAGGACGTGCGGTTGATGAGAAAGAAAGGTATTCTATGAAAAGGAGGAGAGGAAAGAGAGAGTACTTTGTGAGGAGTATAGATTGGCGTTTTTTTTTATTATTCGGTGATTTTAATTTGAAGGGGTTTTAAGAAGAGGATTGGGTAAGATATGATGTTAGTTGTGAAAGCTGTGTTATATAGAAAAGGAATGGGGCTGAAGTTATTTGTAGTGACGACACGGGAAAGGCAATGTGGGTTTTCGAGAGTATGGATGGGGGCGATGAGGGTAATTGCTATGGATGTAATCTTGGTAGTTTTGTGAAGGAGTATTATTTATTTGAGACAGTCTATATGTGTGATCAGTACAGACAACATGGTATATGAATAATAAAGAACGTTTTTTGATGAAGAAGTTTTTGTAAAATTTACTTTCAGAAATTAATTTATTTATTGTGGTAGTATGGAAGTAATAAAATATTCTAATGGTAATTGAGATTTTTATATTAAAGTTGTATAGTCTTGAAAGAAATAGTAATATAGTATGTGCGTGATATTTTTTGAGAGTAAATTTTAAAGATATTTTTTTTAGAAATATTATCAAGATAAAGTTTAAAATTAAAATTTTATGATGAATACATAACATACTAGGTTATGTAACTGAATGTGGATATTTTTTGATATTTGCTTGTAATTGTATTGGATGAATAGGCTAAATGAAAGTCGATGTAGTAAATGTATTAAATGTTTATAATTTATATTTTAATAAAGGTTTTTTTTATCATAAAAAATGTTGTTTAAGATAGGGATTAGTGTTAAATTTTTTTAAATAGAATGATTTGAAATAAAGATTTTATGTTTAGTGTTTAAAAATATGAAAAAAATTAATTAAGTTTATTTTGATAAGAAATAGTATTACTGAGATTTAGATATACAAATTATATTAAAGCTAGGTTTAAATTTATAAAATATATAAACACTTTAATAGTAATCTTAAAATATTTTATTGGGTACTAATTAGTTAAATAATGAAGCTGTTATGAGGTTTTGTTTTATATTTTTAGATAGTTTAAAACAGTAATATATCAAGATTCTGTTGTCATAGTTTTTACGAATTTTGGTGTGGCTTAAAAGAATAGGTCGTTTAAGGATAGGCGGCTAAAATATATTTATAATTGATTTGAATTATATATATTTTAATGAAATTGATTATTTTTGTATTTAATGTTTTTTGAAAAGTTAATACTTTTTTTTAAAAAAACAACAAAAGGAAGTTATTTTTATTATTATTTTGAGATAATGATCAGAATAATCAAAAAGGGTTGTGGGAATGTGGGACAGTGAAAATGATATTATGTTCTGCGTTTTATATTTTTGAGGTTTGGAATGAAGAAGTGATTTTTTATGTTATTGTTCAGATTGAGAGTTTTAAAACTTGTATGATGTAGTGGAGTAATAAAGATATCAGATTGAATATATAAATTTAAGACGATAT
>NWSH02000008.1:7425695-7486446 GCA_002382865.2 Heliothis virescens
TTTGAGTTTATTGCTGTGGCCTGGATGCTAACCTAAAGATACTCCGGCACCATTTCATTTTATAAAAATAAAAACCCAAACTCCATCTATGATTTTAAACGATAATTACTAAGCCTGACACTATTGTCAAATTTCACATGTTTGAAACGTCATAAAATATCTTACCGACCTGTACTTACGAAATTTGTATGGAATTTCGGGTTTCACAATTTTGGGTTTCACATTTTGATCACGTGATACCTGTCGCGAGTTTATATATTTTTCCCCATACAAAAAGTGCTCAACGCCGCTAAAGAAGTTTTCACTTCAAAAAACATTCAATTATAACACAATGATTATTTTATTTATTTCATATATCTTTATTTGTTGTATCTGAAATATAAGATTCATTCGGATTAGCTGGTAGCAACATCTCAATTGTTTCAGGGCAAAATGATCTTGTTTAGATCTTTTTTCTGTTTGCTCCTTTACACATAAAATGGATCTGAAGTCAATAATAACCTATTGCATATATCAACATAGCTTTCCTTTCTCGAGAACTTTCGCGCGCAGTTTTCGCGGTATAAACGAAAATGCTTCTCCCGGCCTCTGCTGGCTGCCTCTTCTGACAGCTGGCCAATAGGTAATAGGGCATTTTGATTATAACCGAACCATGAATTAATATTTCATGCATGGTAAGGCTAATCGGATGCCATCCATATAGGTCGACAAACAATTTCACAGTTTCCATGGCGTATTCCTCGAATATATTTCATGATTATTTGAGATAGTTTCCAGTTTAACAATTTTTCTTTCATGGACGATTTAAACTACGCAAATCTGTGTTTCACACACCTTAAATTATCTGGCGTATCGCCATAACGAGCTAACTAGTGATTTTCTAAGTAATTAAATTTTTCTTCCAAATTAGGTTAATTTTTTTTTTGCATTTGGTCGTAAAGGTATTTCCAGGTTACTATTTTTATACCCAAGGTACCAGGTGCCTCTAAAACAACGAAAAACCGCACTTCATTACGTTTGGAAAAAATATATATTTTTTGTTCTGTCTTCTACATCCATATAAAACTCGATAACTTTTTCATCCGCAGCTATCCGCACCTAATTTAAATGACATTATTTACCCAAATACATACAGAATGCAATACCATTAAAATAATTACGCGATAAGAGGCGATAATATAACAAAAGGTCTAATGAATATCAAAACAAACTATTTATTTCTTTAATAAACTGCCTATCTTTAATGCTCTACAAATAGTATAAAAAAACGTTTTCCATCGTTTCAATATATTAATAGATATTAGTTATTACCTTAATTGTGAGATTCCATCATAAAACAATCAGAAGATTTGGTATACACAACATAATTTAACTTTGTTCGACGTTAACTTTGAGAGCGCGGATAACGAGCTGTTCACAGTAAATAAGACGCTTAGCTTTGAACTATCCTCTCACGAGTATGTTGACAAGTTGGAAGTTTAAAATAGTACATTATTGTTACTAGTACTGTCCTTTATCTCTGTGACAGATTGATTTTTAACCTTCCGCCATTTTTAAAATTTGACTTTTGACCGGCTAGTTATTAAGAATCGACGTATGTGCAACGGCGATTTACAAAACATCTAAGTTTAATTCAACAGCATTGCATGTTGCTTTATCAATAAAGTCAAAGTTTTAAAATATAAATTGCTATTACCAGTCACGTAAAAGCAAAATAATATACAACTTTTATGTCTGAGCTACGTTAGATATTATTCTAACACTTACAAAGCAAAGAAAAGAATTTAATTTCTATAAATGGTCAGATTGCCTTTAGTAGAAGGTACTTTACTAATACTATGATATTGCTTTGCATGCATTATGCAAGATAAATAAGCAAGAAAACACGCGTTAACAGAGCTTTGCCTTATAATAAAAAAGAAGAGTATAACCTTCATTCGCTTACTTGCACGAACTACCATAAAAATAATCTTGAACGCGACATCTCTACGTCGCTTCATACAACTTCCCTTAGGGAAAATATAAAATAGCCAAATAAACACAATCTAAATTCATATCTCCAAATAGGCTAACACTAGATTTTCGTGGCTCCGTCTTTTCTGTTATTAAATTCCCATGAGAACAAACAAGGCACGCCACAGATGCGGGGCGAAGGTCCCCAATATTTTACAAGTGATTTTGGATCTCGTAAAAATAAAAGAAGTTAGATAGAAACTTTTAAAAAGCAACTCGGCCCTCTTATTTTTTCCTCACAAAACCCACGGTGAACAAGTTGGATAGTTTTACATCGGAGACCCTTCGATAAAGTGTCATAATTTAGGTGAAATATTGTTTTTCTGGTGAGGGGAGCATATTTCGTTATCTTATTTGTGGTTTGTGAATAAGTTACTGTTTCTTTCCTTTCAATAGTTGTATATTTACCAAACTGACTTCGGAGACCTGTTGATAATAATATTTATGAAATTCTCCAAATATATGGATATGTTTGCGGAATATTGAATGTCTGTTTTATTTGTCAGGTAAATAATGGAGCAGTTTGTAATTTATGTTAGTTTCCCTATTGTATATACTTCTCTCCCATACTTCGTGTTTACTTCAGAGATTTTCTTTCATTATTTACAAGCAAAAATGTGGGCATGTCTAATGACCGTTTCACTTTATTTTCTTTTATAATGACCTCATTGAAGTAATGGCCACGACCCAGGAATATTTTTGAACAGTTGTAGTACTTAAACGTGAAAAAAATAACACACTTTATTGGTATGATAATTTGGTTGAAATACCTGAATGCGATGATAAAATAATAAGCCTTCTAATTGCCGACACCTCACACGCGGTAATCACGCTGATAAAATATTCATGAGCAATCGTTTTACAAAACACGACTAATATAATATTCGAGATTGAGTCGAACATTCGTCGTATGAAGGGAGGCAAAATGAGAGCTATCAGACGAAACTTTTCTCTTTGCGCGAAAGTTTGTGATGTGAACAGAAACCCGGGGAGGCGTCCCTCGGGACGCACATGCATGTTTAATGGCGTCCTAGAAAGGTCAAGAGTCTGAATGTGAGTGGAAGTAGTGAATACATTACCAGGTCCCGAGTGGGCAGGTACTGAGGCTAGCAGCCATGCCGTGACAACCTCTTTTCTAACTTACACGAACTAACACGCCGCGGACAGGTAGTTTGTAGCTGTCTCTCAAACAAATTAATTGTGTCTTAGTTTTGAGCAGTAACGAGGGAGCAACTCAAACAAACTTTTGAGAAAGGTACGGAATGGAAGTGTTGGTTCCCCTGCGCCAACATTATGCCGTGAACTCGCAAAATTTTACCACGACGTTGACTAACGGTTAGTACAACTGGCCTGCTTCGAATTGAAACTTTGTTCAACTCAAAGTTATATCACTTAGGTACTGTGCAATAAACGTAATTAGCATAACATTTCTGCTTAATAGCTTTTTACTATTACTTGAAAGATTTTATCGCTGTTAGAAGTACGTAAACAATGACATACTTTTGACATAAAAAATACGGTAACTATTTTACTGCAGTATTCCGCTAATTTTAGTACGGAACATAAAAATACTACAAAATTTATCAGCTGACGTCCTCCCGCTGCGCCGTAAGAAAAGAAATAGGTCAGTATGACGCTCATAAACGAGGGTTAGCAACTAGTCCCGAGTCGCGACCTACGCACTGTTGCTATACAATGCGAACGCAGTCTCAAGTGGTGCTTACACTACACTGTAGGAAAGGGTGACAAAAACTTTTATTAAATGTAAGTAGAAAGTCGGCATTTCTTTTACTCACCTTTTGGAGGGTTAATGCGCAGTGCGCTTCTGAAGAGACTTTCTTCGTCGCGCCAGTCAAGGTTCCTCCGCATGGTGTAACCGCACATGGCAGACAAGGTCACGAGCAGGGCCAACATGAACAGCCTGCTGCGCGTCTCGCCGCGATGCCAGTTCCGTGTCAACACACCAGCCCCCAAGCCGAGTAATAAACAGAAACCAACACTCGGTATGTATAAAACACGCTCCGCCACTACGAAGCCAACGTAGAAAAGTAAATTAGTCGCAGGCACGAATGGCAGTACCATAAACGCCATGAACATCAGCAACGCAACTTGAGGACTGCGATAAACGCTCCTGTGCGTGGTGCTCGCCTTGGACTTCGCAAACGATATCGGGCAGATGCAACTAGAGTTGTGCATCGTTATGTTATTGTTGTTGCTCGCGCGGCACACACTCGTGTGCTCATCAGTGAGTGAATGTTTGCAGCCAGTGCACGGACACAATAGCTTTTTAGATGATACATTCTCTTTGTGCGGCGCATGATAGCTTTTTCTTTCATAACAGTCTTGTCCTCTATTATACTGCTTGCTACTATAATTCCATTTGTGCTTAATTTTACAGTTCTGTTTTTTGTAGTACTTTGCATCACGAAATAAATTGTCTTGGTGCTTTTTGAATTCATTCTTAAGTGTTCGCCAGGTCACTTTTGAAATGACGGCGTAGAATATCGCAGTGGTGATATTCCGAGCGTCGAACAACGTCGTTATTCTCGGTATCGAGTCCATCGACCAATCGAAGCTCAGATGAAAAGGGTATAAAAGGAGGAAGAAGTTGAAGACGGGGAGATAAGCGAAAGTATAGAGGCGCGTTAGAATTGAGGGGTCTCGCGACGCGGGGTTATCAGCCGCCGCGAAGGCTGTGGGCGCCCCGGCGAGGCGCAGTCGCCAGTACAGGAGGGCGAAGCCTCCGGTCCCCAGCGCGCAAACGCTCCGCCACCGATGCTGAAACAATAAAAAAATATCATATAATAAAATAGCGATAAACACAAGCGAAGCGTTCAACTGAGAAGTGAACAGTTGACTACGTCAAACTTTCGAGAAAGGATCTAAAAGTATCAAGTTATTCCCAATTCATAAAAATAAAGTTTATTCATAAACGCAAAGAGGAAAGTTAGGTATTTGAAGTTTTATTTTTCTAAATATTGTTGGGAACTCCATGGTGATTGATTACCTCGAGGCAATATTTCATTAATAACTGTCGAAGAATTTGCCGCGATGTTATAGAATTATAGTAATTTTTTATAACCCGTCGGATGCGTGGTTTAAGATATTACAGCAAAAGCAAACAAAATACATTTCCGGTTTCATAACGAGATTAAGAATAAATATAAATCCATTTCAACAAATCAATAGCAACTAAGTCACAAATTAAGCCATATCCTTATAAACAAACAATCCGCTTCACAACAATCAAATCGATCTCAGAGTCGAGAGATTAATGACCATTTTACCAAGTCGTCAACCGAGCAGGTTTTCCACACAGATTTATTCTTTTGCGTTTGTTCGAGATTCGACCCTATAACAGGTGTATTTACGGCTCATGTCTTAACCGGCACGAGAAGGACGGTATTAAGAACTAATCCTCGTCGCACCAGAACGTGTCGTAAGGTGACTAAAACTAGTGGGAAACTGCGGTGGCTCTACAGCTCTACGATATACATCTTGACTGATATGTCCAGATCCATCACTACCACTTTATTTTATATAGCACCGGATTACATCAAACATGGGGTAGTTTCTCCACTTAAATATTCTGCATAATAAAGTGCTCGGTTATTTTGATTACCTTCTAAACCAATTTCATAAAATTTCATGTTTCAAACAAATTAGTTGATGGACGAAAACCCTAAACGTATTATAATGTACCTAATCAAAACAAGTGTCTTTTTGGAAATCGGAACAATATTGAATGAATCATAGATTGTATTTGTTAGCTGTTGAAGAAATTAGATTTTTCCAGAAAATAGTAGCACAATAAGTTTATCTTCTAGTCAAAGTGGCACATCCGTCGGCAGAACTAATAATTTTAAGCCACAGCGCAGGCACCCCGATAAAACTGATTTATAAAGGAGCGAATCGCGGCGAGACGTCCCTTAGATTATTAAATTACTAGTAGCACGTACATAACGCCGACCCTCTTTCAGGCACTATATGATTAATATGAATATACGATCACTTAGGTATTTTAATCTACTTAAAGTGGTGTTATTATGAAAGTTTTCATGGTTATTTAGTGCGGGCGGGTTCGATCCGCGCCGGCCGGAGCGCTGCTGGCTTGTTAGTTGCGGGAAGCTCGAGGAAAAGATTTATGAAGGTTACCGCGTCCCCTGCCCGACCTGGCCCAGGGGAAACCCCCCGCGGAACTAACGACGCCGTTTCGGATTTCTAGCACAATTTACACCACCGAGGGAGCAAATCGGAAATCTCGGCGAAACTTAGATGAACTACAAATTAATCAATCCGAATGAGGGGAAAGAGCCTGAATAATACAACACTCTTTTCGCTGTTCACGATTTTCCTCTCCTAATACGAGTATAAAAGGTCTCTAATAGTATCTAAATAATGATGTGAAGACAATCTCATACTGAAATTTTATGTCGTCATCATAAGAAAGTTGGCATGACAGTTACGTAATGGAAATAAGGAAGATGTTTTTGTGTTCCAAATTATGTGAAACATCCAAAGACGTGATTATATCGGAAAGGATAAGCCGGAAAATATTACCAAAATTCCGGTGATACCTAGCTATGTGAAGTATATAATTTTCCGTAAATTGTCGACTTGTATTTCATCAGCCAAGTTGAAGTCAAAGCAAATAACTTAATGAAATAAGCGAGCGAGCTTGGCCTAGACGTCAGAGCTGCGCTTATCTGGAAAATTTACTGGCTGGCTGACATTGCCATCGTCGCCTCGCAAATGCCGACTCATTTGCCAGTCCGTTTGAAAAACCCTCAGCATTAAGTAGTAACGAATCTTTATTCAAAATACCCGCATTTATTTGAATCAGGAATAATACTAAAAGTAAGATTAAGCACGATATTGAGTAACTGTGTATTTATAAAACCTATCTACAAGTTGATTTGCGTAATATAGAATTTTAACATTGGCTGGCCTCATACAAGTAATGTCAAATTGTGATCTATACTAAACAAATTAATAGATAGATGGGTTATTGAAATCCGCCGTTGGCCGTAAGACATTTTATAACTTAAATACGTGTAAATATGATCTTGTGTAAAGATTCGGTATTCCACGACTAGACTAATTATGTTAAGCTAGCAAAAAAGGCCGTACTAATGTTTTCACTTATTCGTATTACTCCCACTAAGGATAAAACGTTCCAGCTAATTATGCCCTAATTTATGTCTTTTGGCACCAGATCTAGATAAAAAACTAGACGATTTAACACGAAATCTTAGTAGGTACCTAACTTATGTGAATCATCGAAAGAATTGCCTGGCAAAACCGCTTATTTGTTTCGTAAAAATAATCTACTGAGAGGCTTCCAAAATGAAAATTATATCTTACAAATAAAACGTTACCACAGAGATACGCTGCCTATGAACTCATAAACTCGGCGAGGTAGACGACGGTGGCGAGGGCTCCATTAACTTTAATACCCTCATAACTACATGACGAAATTTCTACAACAGGAAAAAGCTCTTTTAATTCCGACCACCAAGGTCTTCGACAGGGAATGACAATATTTTTATACCGCTACAATAATACGTAAAGGTAGTTTCACACTGCGTGCCTTGGAACGTGGCGAACGCTGCCTGGCTTGTTATTCAGACGGAGTTATAGTGCGAGGAACCGGTATTGAAGGACTGAGAAATACGGTTATGAAAACATGACCTTTGTTATTGACCTTGTGAGTTTGACTTTATGTTTATTGCAGGACACAAAGTAAGTTCACAGCTATGGTATTAAGCATAAGCATATTTAGTACGGTTTCAGTAAGAGTTTATTAAATCATGTCAGCAAACGGCAAGTTTCGCTAATGTCTGACTTGCGTATTCAAACATGCGCCGAAAGTTTTTGTTTCTCGCTTTGTCTAAGTCCCGAAAACAGGCTACACATGCATTTTGTATTGAAAGTTCCTGCACCTCCAGAGTGAGCAAGTTTTCAGACACATGCAGTGTGCCGGATTAAATATGGCAACATCTACTGAATATGTGCAGAAAATGGCGGAGCTTTATGTCGCAATATTTTCTTTAGAAGCGTCTAAGCTTTGAAATATATAACTAAGTTTGTTATGAAATGAAAATTAGAGGATTTTTAGGAGTTTTGTTTGGAAAGAAACAGTAAGCGCGTTCTAGAGTTATGTCTGCAATGACAAGAGAACGACTCTGGTGAAAGACTGACTATACTTGAAAACAACATCTTTTCTTAGTGTTTGTATATTCCAAGTAATATTTGTTTTAAGATGGCAGAGTTCTAAGCAAAAGTCATCATAAAGTTGTAAACTAAAATATTTAGGGACAATAAACTCCTTCGAACAACACTAAAGACAAACAGCAAATAAAGCAATGCTGACGAGACAGAGTACAATAATCTCATATTTCATAACTTGCATTGCAATTTCTAAGGTAAATAAGCAAGTTTCCTGTGGCGAACAAATTTCATATCGTCATAAGCAGGTAACTGGTGAAATTCGAGTCACGTAGTCACAGCAGCAAATAATATTATGAGAGAAATCGTGTCTGGTGGGAGTATAACTTCACCGGTATTCCGTCTCAGACGTGGGTGCCTGTTCTTATTATTTATACTAGCCCTGCCCGCCGGCTTCGCGCGCAGATTTCCCTTGTTCAATAAAGAGGCCATACTTGGAAACTGAAATATTATGAGGATATTAAATATTATTTTTTCCTCAAAAATGAAATAAACACTGTTAACAAATTACTTTTTGTATTATCATCTAAATATTTACTACGAATCATAAATATTCATTATGATAATTTGTGGAGATATTCATTAGAAAAGTTTATTTAATGAAGTCAAACTATCGTTTATTTGAGAGTGATGTTGTATTTACATAATTTGACCATCAGTCTGTAAAAAGAAGAAAAAGGAATAAGGTCGTTGTTTTAATATTAAAATACCCGTAATGTTGCAAGATGTATGTTTGTGTTATTCTTTGATTGAAACGTCGTGAGTCGTGAGGTACAGCAGTGTCGACATCTGTTTGGTGGTGAACGTACACGCGAGCAGCACCTTCATTAGCGCTCTTATATGTATTACATCACAGTCAAGTTTCTTACAGTTAACTGCAAAAATGCATACGAACTCCGTAAGTAACCAATACCTCTAATACCCTCTAATTGATAGAGAATATATGTAATTATGGATGCAAGAAAAGCTATAGTTCCAAATAACATAAATCATTGAAAAGCCAATAAGTCGCTATAGGCTTAAACAAGTAAACAAAACCCAAACTTGATCGAACAATAAAAATCCCGTTATTTTTAATTCAACTCAAAACCATTAACTCAACAAAGTGATTTTTTTTTCACAATTCATATTTATGGTTTGACGAACGTTTGTTTTGACTAAAGGAAGCCTGACCTTCAAGTATTGCGTAGGAAAAAAATAAAACTAATTTAGCACGTACATACAAAGTTGTTTTTAGAAAAGAGCAAAGTTATCCGTGAGCTACGCCGTAGCCGCGCGACCTGACAGCTGCTACGTGTGCTACGGCTACGACAATAAGCCATTATATTATTGGGGCGTTAAATGAAACAAAAGTTCGTGACGCAGGCGGCATAACCTACCGAAAACTGGCAAAGTTTTCAATATCTAGAAAATGTAGAGAATGTTTAATATTTTACTCGAAAATGGGAGCAGAGCCCGCATTATTTTAGTTTCTGCCTGTCTGTTTCATGAAACAGACACTTAGCTACGTAAGCACGTGTTGCTACAGTAACGTAAAAGCGATGTACCCACACGTTAACAAGCGGAATTTAATCTGATCCAAGCTGAGATTATAATTTCGAGTTTTAATTGGAGGTTAGGTGTGTTTATAATTTTATTTTGATATAATATATTTATTTTGATCGATTTGAGCTTTAGTTCCCATTCTTTCGAATGGTGCATGTTTACTCAGTAGTAGGTATTACGTCCGCTCGGTAAATAATGGTAAACCGAGTATTTACAGTGACAGTAAATGTCAACAGAGTGTTCGCTTTGTACCGACTGTTAGAGCAAACAAACGTAATCCTCACCGCTCCGAGGAATAGATAGTCTGGGGGAAGGGTGAACTGAACGATGAAAGATTGTTCCTCCACAAATCGGTGAATGGATTCAAGTTTGTTTTTCAATTTGTCATTCGAATTGTGCCTATTCAACAGATATAAATATTAAAGGGTGAAAAAATCTTCGGGAAGAAGTTGTTCTATGAAAAGTTTGATAAACTTTGAAGATGAATAATAATAGTTGTGAACTGTACTTCATATCGATTTATTTTATTTTATATCAGTTTCCTGCACCGAAGACGCGGTTGACGTTTAATCAATTAGTTATTCCTAAATGGACCTTCCATTTCAGATTCTGTCGTAAAAGCTATACCTGCTCCGTTCTGACAGTACTCTATAAAGTATGCCTGTATCGTATGTCATTGCAAAAAGATAATGTAATCAACAAGCGCGTCAAACTATTATTACAACCATATGTATGTTCTCTCTATGCATTTCGAAATGAGTTAAAACTATGCTTAAATCCATGAGGTCCATTTAAAGCATCATTCATATATTAAAATGTAGCAATTTATATAATCAATGATTTAACCAAAACGTACCATGAACAGGAACATAATACAACTTCATAATATTAGTCTTAATTACAATATCTCAGAAATGCCTAAGGCTATTGGGAATAAAAACACCATTAAAATTATTTGAATATGGTGATTACGGGGAGGTAAAAACTCCCAGCACGATATTACGGGTTTTTAACGTGCCGCGTGAAATTCTCCGAAATGTAATAACTATATCTACCATTTTAAATCGCGTCAGAGATGTTATTATTATCGACGAGGTTTATTTTCCATAGATAGAAGGTGCAATTTAGGCAGAGTTATCAAGTAGGTTAAATCTATTTGCAATGCCAAAAAAAACGACTAAATGCGAGTAGAACGATCTATGAAAAATGAACGTATCTATTACCTACAGTACAACTAGCCAAAATACAAACATTTTTCGGCAACAAAAACTTTGTTTTTCAATATATGAATAATAGAGAAGTCTATTCATTCATTCTTCTTTTAAGGCTGCCATAAAAGAGTGAACTCTATAACTTAGATATTCATAGGTATACCTAAAGGAAACAAACTGATAGAGAACATTTAACATTTGTATGTAGTTGACCTGACAAGTGGATATTTATTTTACTGGATAATTAGCAATAATAATTGTCACAGTCTAAAAATATTCTATCAATTAAAAACATATTTGTCGACACCAACAGATGGTCAATCACAATCAAACTGGGTCAAACTTTAACAAAAAATTAAAACGCTCTATACCACTAGAATGTTATACGTTTGTTGTAGGTACTTAACTAGGGTACAATAACCACTTGAACTTTCGTGTATAACGCTCATAAAATTATCACGAAGTTACGGCGAAACTTAAAACAAGCTGTTAGTAAATTGATCCTAAAACAGAGGCGCGTATTTAACAGTACATAGTTTTAAATAGTGCTAAGTGAAAGTGCTTTGTTTACGTGATATTTAATTGAAGTAATATGTTATATACTTTTGCTCACGTGGAATGTATATAGATGTTATTGAATAAGTTGCAAGTTTTTTTTTTCGTTAGACACCTAATTGTGGATGGGATGTCCAAGGGTTGCCAAATATGTACTATCAGAACCATTGTTCACGGAACCATAAAGATGTAAGTTATGTATGTTTCATTCTAAATTATAGCAAGTATCTGAACATTCCAACGTTGCCAAAGATTTCACGGTAACTTTTTACTGGGTTACAAAGCTCTAATTTCAAGCATGTTTCGTCAGATCACAGATTTAACTACGGAGTGATTATAAATTATTAGTAAAGTTTAGACACGGGCAAAGTCACCTGATTAATGAGAACTTTCATTTTCAGGTGAACTAAAATTGAATTTTAAAACGATGAAGAACACTCTCCTAATCTTAAAAGTTCTATGCAATTAATACTTTTTAATGGACTTTCAAAGAGGCCTTACAATAATTTTTAAAAAGATCTTGATCGATTGACATGCGAAGGACAGGGAAAGGTATTGAATTTCTGACATTTCATGCATACAACAATGAACTCTCCGTACCGTTCATAATATAAGATTTTTTCTACCTATAACTTTGCGCTGCCCTTTAATTTAATAAAGTAGCGGTCAGTACCCACGACGAACTCCTTCGGGTATAAAAATAAACCCTCTAAATTATGAAAGTATAAACACGCCCATGAAACACAAAGTTTATTTCAGCACCGAAATTTTAATACAACTACTAATTATTCCTTTGCGTTCGTATATTTTATGTTTAATAACTGTACTTATGTATGTGTATTTTGCCTTACCCTTTACCTTTGACAAAACGAGTCCCTGTGGTCAATGTTTGCATAGGTCCCACCATGGCATTGTATCCATGTCCAGAGCCACGGTGCGAAAGCACTACGAGGATAATTAAAGAAAAACAAGTGGCGTCTGGTCAGTTTCCACTTGGCAGCTGAAGTGGACGATCTTAATTGCTTAATTCCCATTTACACTCAATATCCGCGAATCCTGTTCCGAGTACTCGAACAATAATTAGGAGATCGTGACACGTGCTCGTGTCTGTGTGATATCCGTTCCTTTGTTATACCGACTCTAACAATAGATATTAATTTTTGCTCTTTTATTTTCTGTTTCTACGCTCAGTATTTTTCATTTCTACATTAAAAAATATAAATGTATGGCTTCCCCATATATCAGACCAAAGGTGTGCGGTCCGAGACTTAAGAGGAATTTTAGATCGGAACATTTTGTTCGGCGAGTTTTATGTAAAGTTTAGAATACCTATAAAGAAAATCTTATTCTTTTGTGACATCAGCTTTCCTTCAACTTGAAAAATTGTATTGCATCGTATAGTATAGTAGATAGCTTTATTTCGTTTGTAGCAAACTAACACCTTAATGGGTAGGTATATGATCCTTCTTTAACTGACAAATCTATAGTAGGTAAAGGAAAACACTGTATAAAACATATACATATCGCTCAACTCACACAACTCACTATGATAGCACACTAGTAATGATAACGACCAAACTCATTCAAACGTTCTACAATCAACTTCAATACCCAAGCTAATTCTATTCGTGAAATTATTGCCCCACCTCATTTTTAGTCATGCTATTTCCGTGGAGTTGGTCGAATAACTAATTATTATTAGTATGTTAATAGCGGTCACGACAGGCAGGACTTAGGCGACAACTTGATACCATTTAGGCTGTGCCTAAGTATTGTATGAACGTCGCTAACATTGCTTGTAAAAAAGTTACTAAAATTCTAAATATCAAGGTCGGGCATTAACCTTATATTATAAAGCCGTAATTTTTGGGGATGTTATAAATAAGATTAAATTGAATACCTACTGAGAGGAGATGAGATACATATTAAAAGGACAAATTGGGAATATATCGATACGATATAATAAGAGATGGTTATTTTAAATATCTATCCAAAAGTGCTTCAACAATGAAATAGATAGGAGCTTATTTACTGCAATGTTTACCATAGAAAATACCGCTAAACCACAATGCATGCTCACGGCTATGGCTGGTGTCAGCTGTCAAGTAAGCCCCATTCACGGGGTCGTGAATGGGAGCCAGCTACCACCAGGATTGACATTCGATTAAATATCGCTGTGCACACAAGGGAAATAAGCGTAATGATACGTTTTTAAGTCCGCTACCTGATTCCGTGACTCCATGGGGAAAAGTCTTTCGAATGTTTTATGGGTGTATGGAGAAATCTGTAGTATTTGATATCCAGATATATTTAATCTAATAGGTACGATATAATGTTAGGAGCGAAATATGTTGACTTGGAGAAGACCACAACTTCCACAACAGATTAAGCAACTAAGCTGGCAAAGCTAAGCTATTTTACAGCTCATTAGTGTATGTTAGTACCCTTTGAATGAAAGTGTTTATGATGACACAGAGTATTTTTGTAGCAAGTGTTTTATTATAGACCTCAAATCGATAATATCAAAGAACCCTTAAAAATATTTATTTTAAAGGAAATGTGATCTGATGAGGAATCTGATCACAATGAATCATTTATTTTAAAGCAATGCTTGTACTTAATGCTTAGGGTGAATTGCACCATTTATCTATAACGATAACTAAACCACAAACAGCCATGAAATTGCCGCCAATTGGTCAAATGGGCAATTTGACAGCCAGGTTTACTTCGGTTATCGTTATAGTTAAATAATGCAACCTACCCTTAGTCTTCTAATTCAGTGCGAGATGAAAACATGCAAATCCCCGTACCTAGTACTAGCAGTGAGTAAGGAACCCAAGCTTTTTGTTCAAACAGTGGACACGATAAACACATATGGCGATTTTAAATTCTAGGTAGGTACTCTAAAGGCTATCGGAGCGACAAACGTGACTGGCGCGATGCCATGCCGCGAATTTTTCGAACAAATATTTTTAAAGCGTTCGATAGTAGATACTTCAAAAATAACACATAATCTGTCGTAGAAAAACAACTCGTCAGATTTTTGCTTTTAATTCTGAATGAAAAAACAAGAAGCTGTAGGCGCTTTACTCTACTGAACATGTACTGAAACTGTGTTTATTTATATATTATTTTTTTCGACTTCATAAACAGAGTGCCTATTCCGAGTTTTGCAAGTTAACTTTTTCGATGCGTAAATTAATATACAACTTAATTTCGTAGCATTTATTTTTAGAACTGTTTATTTACTAAAGCTGTAATCGGCTTTTGGTCGTATAATAAACGCGCTCACTCGTGAAATAGTAAACGTTATTAACCGGCAGAATGAATCAAAGGGAAATATTTATATCAAGTGATCATAACATACGACTCTTTAATTCAGCTGTGTTATAATTACGTATCGAGAACGTAAACTTGCAGACATCGTAAATTCTGACACAAATGTTGATATTAGGGGAACATTTTGCGCAGATTACGCGAAAATGGTCACTCATCGATAAACTGACCACAGATATGCGGTTACTAATAAATCGATCTCACCGTTATATAACCCAACCATTATTAAAAGCTAGCCATAAAATGCCTAGGCAAATATAAAGAACGAGTAACCGAAACCTAATTTAGTATCCCAAGGCTCGCGGCTTATGCAAATGGTAATCACACAGCGAAAAATTAAACAGTCTCGCCGGCGCCGCACTTCGTGTGTCGACTCCCATCTGACAACTTCATTATATCACCGACTTCATTAGGATGTTAATTAGTTCAAGCATATACTTATACGACGTACGGATGCGTATGTTCAAAGCCATGGCCACCATACTCGTAATTATGTATGTCGAAAGTACAAACGTTCATTTGTTTTTACTTTCATTCGCAATACAATCTATACCTACTTATAATAAATCTGTAGAGAGGTCAATTCTGTACATGAAATATATTTCCAAAATAACTATCAGGGGGTGATTAGGGATCGATACTGATGCCAAAAACGCAATCAGTAGAATTTTTGTCTGTCTGTCTGTCTGTCTGAATAACCGTTATAGAAACAAAAACTACTGGACGGATTTTAACGAAACTTGGTACAATTATTACTCATACTCCTGAGCAGGTTATAGGATACTTTTCATCACGCTACAACCAATAGGAGCCGAGCAGTGAAAGGAAATGTTGGGAAAACGGGAGAAGTTACTCCATTTTTCAAGCTTCCGTCGCAAGTACAACCTTAATGGTTAAAGCTACACAGAAATCATGTATGACGGAAATGTTCTCCTTAAAATTATATAAAAAATATCCTAAAACACCATGTATCTATCTTTTATGGTTGACTCACAATAATTCGTGTAACTCCCGATAGCTTAACAGTTCGAAGCTTTCTGATTATATTTGCCTTCTTTTACGTTTATAACACTCTCAGACATCTCTAATTACAAAACCGACCAAGTGCGAGTTGACTTAGAAAAAATAAAGATCTGAAACGTCTCGAATCATCTCGCGCACCCCGTTTCAGACGATTCGACGATTCAGATATTTGATTTTGACGACCCGTTGTCGCTGGCATAAGCGACATGATCCGCGAACGAAGTCGCTGGCAGAAGCTAGTTAATAATACAATTTTTATAGAATGTTTGTTACGATACTAGTTCTAGACTTATTTTTTTTAAATAATGCCTTAGAAAACAACATTGTTTAAAAAAGTAAATAGGTAGATATTTTTCGCAATCGAATCTTTGTAAAGTCCACCAAAACCAATGAAAATATTAAAATAGTAGTGCTCTCAGAAATAAATGAATGAAATCACAGTTTTATATTTAGTATAAAGTTTTAATCAATATGATCATCACGCATATCATCCTGTACAACAGTCAGCCTCAGCCATGTTCGCAAGCTGATGCTGAGTGGCAGTGGCAGCGGGGCGGGTAACAAATGATCAACTAATCTTATGGAGATGAGCTTCAGCGGCGATACGCTCCCACATTTGCATTTCATACCCAAGCCCTCCCTATTGTACACACTCCTAACCATTTCCTTATCAACTAACTCAACGTAGAAACAACTAATGTCCTTCGTTCCCCTCTTTATTTCATATTACCCCATTATGAACGGTTGCACGCCGAAATAGTAACCGCAAAAGGTTATATTGCCTTGTCATGATATCAACAGCGAGCGATCGGTGTCAAAATTATAAAACGAGTTTCCAATTAGCTAAACAAAGGAGCCGACCAATAGTTGGAATTAAATATCCAGGAAATGGAATATTACGACACTAGTCGCTTAACAATACGTACATTATGCCACCGTAGCATGTCAATTAAAACAACGTTGATCGGGTAGAGTGCGCACCAATTAAGCTCATAAATTGTATAAACAGTTTGGTCACATGTAAAGTACCTATTGTGTTATTTATAAAGCAAGTACCATTACGCAAATTCTGATAGCTACCTACTCTTTTAGAGTTGACGACATTGATTCTATAACAGAGATAAGCCAGGATGGATGGCTCGATATTAAAAAGTCGTTAAATATTCGTTAGGAAATGAAATATTGCCAAGCCCTAGTATTAGAACCATGCCCTATTTGGCTTCTTTGTTAATTGTCAGACAAAAGTAATTTGTATACTTTTTATAAAAACTATACACAGATACCTAATTATTTATAAATCAAAATAATATGAGAGATAAACATGCGAAACGAGCAATTTTTCGCAATAAAAGAACTAAGAAAGAAGTTCGTTTCACAAGTCATAACATAATGACTTTGTATTGACTATTACTTGAAAAAGTTTCGTCTCCAATAGACCGTCGTCCAGTATTTTATTTCGAGATCGACGGTTCGAGACGAGAGCAATACGCCACAAGACGTATCCGAACGTGTTACCCTTTTTCAGTTCCTCACGTCATGAAATTTTATAGTTGGCACGAGGACACCTATAAAATTATAAATATCTGTCAGAAAACGTTAAGCCAGACAAAAAAAAAGAAGAGAACTTAAGGTGAATGCGACGACTAGAAGCGGGAAATTCAAATATAAAATGGGTTTTTCATGTTTTACCTAAGTTAACATTCAATATGAGGCGTGATCTTATGATTGGCGATTACAATATCCCACAAAGTAATTTCTGATGTCCTTGTTTAACTCCGAAACTTCTTCTGTAAAAAAAAACTCTGTAAAAAACGTTTTATTGCGCAATAAGAAAGAAGAAAGAAAGAAAGAAAAACCATTTATTCACAGACAAAAATGACGCACACAGAACGGACAACAATAGCACAAAAATCATTAAATAAAATAGGTATACACATATAATACAAACATGGACGTGACACAGACTATACATAAAATTGCGTCACTTTTGCGCGAAAGGGTCAGCGCTCAGCATATATGCTGTGTTCGCACTCGAGAGTGCGAGACAACAGCGCTGGTTTTCAGCGCTGACCCGCGTGTCCTTACCTCGGGACAACAAGCAAGGCCCGAGGCAGCAATAGACACATACGCTGTTTCGGCATGCAAACACATAATACATAATAATTTTACATAAATATATTACTTTATACATAGAAAAAAAAAAAAACAACAACAAAAATGAGACTATACAGAAAAAACAAAGAAATACATAACAATAAACTTTACTACATAAATAGTATGAACGAGAATATGAGTTGATGTAGATACAAAGGCGCGTTTCTAAACTAAACTATGCCATAGACCATACCATAGATTACAAATTAAATAACTCTGTAAAACGTTTTTTACAGAGTTATTTAATTTGTAAGAAGTTTCGGAGTTAAACAAGGACATCAGAAATTACTTTGTGGGATATTATAACCGCCAATCATAAGATCACGCCTCATATTGAATGTTAACTTAGGTAAAACATGAAAAAACCATTTTATATTTGAATTTCCCGCTTCTAGTCGTCGCATGCACCTTAATAAAAAAAAAATTACCGATTTAAAATAGAAACAACTTAATCGTGAATGAATTACTTAATTATTTATCTACTGGATTTGATAAATAATTATAGTTGAATAAGTAGAATAAGAAGTTACCAGTGCAAAAACAGTCGGGTAGTAAGGTACAAACAGGGTAAAAAAGCTAAGCAAAAAGTAGTAAAGCAGGGTAAAAGGCACGCTGTACCAAATCACGACTACCATATCATTCACACTGCGCTCAAAAAAAATAACAGGACTAAACATCAAAATTAGAAAAACGTAAACAAACAAAACACATATCAATTCCTTCAGCAAACATTGACACGTTTTATTCTAATAATAACCTAAGTGCACATAAGTTTAAAAAACATTGGCCTAGTACGAAGCGACGGTAATAGTCGAGTGATTAGTGACATCGGACAGGAGTCATTAGCACTGGGCGTGTACGAATGTTTTCATACACGACCATACTGCATACTACTAATTACTATTACCCGTATACGGAAATGTCAATTGTCTTTAACAAACAAAAATGATGTGAACAATGAGTGAGTAATTTTGCGCCCGCATTTAATTTGCGACAGATTAACCACTTTGTTATATTTTATAGAAGATAGCTAAACTTCGTTTTAAGGAGCCTTTACGTATGGGTAATCTCGGGGAGTCACATGGGGCGATATAAAAAAAATATTCTCTTCTCTATGTTAGACAAAATTATATCCATATAACACTTCGGTATTTTCCAAGGTATAATTATTTTAATTTACATTACGGACACCGATTAACCTTCCTAACCACCTCTTTAAACTTATGGTTACAAAACGTAGATCTTCATTTATGTGATTATCACATAACATATCACATTCATGTATTCCAACTCAATTCAATTCCTAGAACAGAAGGTGTAAATAAACGACATCAAAAGCAGCACCCGGTTCAACGTCCATTGATGGTTTAGAAATCCCTTTGTTGAACCTCTTGAACGTAAATAGAGCCTTGAATGTTGAAATGTTGCCAATGCCAAGGCTTATTGTTTACGGAAGCAATGTAAAGCCACCTGTTACTTGAATCAGTCTGCAGGAATAGGGTTTAATACAACGAATATCGGGTAATCTCACTAATTAAGCAACGAATTAAATGAACATCGCGTAGCGTATTGTGCAACGTCCTGTGTAATTGTAGCACGTTATCGATATACAGTCGAATGCGGCACGATTACGGTTTTACTATCACAAGGGACAAGCAGGCCCTTAACCACAACATTTACCAGAACAATATTGAACTCTAAATCTTGTGTAAAGAGTTTAGTGTTGCCTGTTTTTGCCACATTAATTGGTGCTAGTAGCGTTTTACTAATTCGCTCAAGCTTTTCTGGCACCAAGCGGTTGGCATGCAATTTTAGACTCTGTACGCATGATTTAGAATTATTTTTAGGATTACATACATACGAATTAGCTAAATCAAAAGAATGACGATTCGGATTTTTTTATTCGAATGTATTAAGTTCCTGATTTATTTTAATAGTAGCACTGTGCGATATAAAAAATGGTTAGTTCATAAAGATAAAGATAAATTTATTTGTTAAAAAACATATTTTGTATAAGGTGGTACAATTATTTACAGTTTCAATATGTTTTGCCATATCAGGCGTACAAATATACATTTATTAAACTAAACATCTACATACGAATAATTAATCTAAAAAAATCTCAAGATATGTGGAAGAGAGTTACAATTTTAATTTTAAATATTATCTTTTAACAAATCGTCTACCTTATAGTAAGCTCTTTTACATAAAAGTTCTTTAAGTTTTTTAAATAGGTTAATACTTAACATTTTGTATGCATCTGGTACTTTATTATAAATTCATTTATAATATTCATCAAATTGTTTTAGAACTTCTAAATACTAATGAAATAAATATTAATATTTGAAATAACAAATCCCTCTAAGCTCTATGAATGGATGTACTTTTCCACTCAACCTAACATGCGTATTTCATTACAAAATTCAGTATCATCATTCAATTTGACGGTATACAATTTGTTCTATGCATTATTGGGGCGAGCCATTTATAATGCAAATCATTATCACGCGTTCATTTCGCGTTTGAACATAAAATGAACAGCGTAGCTTGTTTAACGCTAAGTGCATTAGCTGGGTGTGTGACAATCAATCAATTACTTGGAGATAAATCAATGAGTGTCAATTATTATGAACAAATGCCTAGCGTGGGAGTTCGATGCGCCCCTTCTTAGCAGTAATTACTTGAAAGCGGTGAAGGGCGTTTTGGAAATTTAATATTCAAAAAGATTTTGATCAAGTTTGAAGACATGTTTTTTTATAATACAGTAGGTTTATGGTCTGGAAGCGCTACTGCCAAGTATGACCTACAAGGTTTAAGAAGTGGATAGAGTAAAGCTATTTTGGGATAGAAAATTTCTTATGTTTTCATTTCTTGTTCGCATTCCATTTGGGATGTAAAATGACAATGTACAACTAGAGTGACACCTTAGTCTACTGCTTATCTCTAAAGAAAAACTCCTGAGTGTTTATTTAAGTTTTGTCCAATATCATTTATTTATTTACAAAGCTTTCGTTACAGGACGTACCCAATATCAATTCGCAGCAACAATTGTACGTGACGTTTTCAAGTGACATTTCTGCATCCGACATCTGAGTTATATATCCCTTGCCTGACGCTGAGCGACTGCTGTCTAGCCATACCTCTGGGAAATCTGAGTCGTGATAAAACTCTAACACCAATGGGATTTTAGTCCTTGTAGGACCAAAAGGCATCAATGAATGTTCGCCCTTTCGACTATTTTTATAGAATCATTTGAAGTGTCTTGTTTTATTTTGATAGTCAGTTTTGTATGTTAACATTGACCCAGTTATTATCTATGAAAATAAGCAAGCAGTAAAATATCCATACGTGAACTTAAGGGACATTTTGTGATACACATAAAATAAACTAAGTATTCTTACTCAGTCTTACTACAAAAAGTTGAACACGCGATCATCACATGTTTTAGAAAATACTCCATACAAAATGTTCTTAAACACATGACGATCGCTTGTTCAATTTTTAGGGTTCCGTAGCCAAATGGCAAAAAACGGAACCCTTATAGATTCGTCATGTCTGTCTGTCTGTCCGTCCGTCCGTATGTCACAGCCACTTTATTCCGAAACTATTAGGACTACACAGTTAAAACTTGGTAGGTAGATGTATTATATTAACCGCTTTACGATTTTCGTACAAAAATAAAAAAATAATAATATTAGGNTCAATTTTTAGGGTTCCGTAGCCAAATGGCAAAAAACGGAACCCTTATAGATTCGTCATGTCTGTCTGTCTGTCCGTCCGTCCGTATGTCACAGCCACTTTATTCCGAAACTATTAGGACTACACAGTTAAAACTTGGTAGGTAGATGTATTATATTAACCGCATTACGATTTTTGTACAAAAATAAAATAATAATAATATTAGGGGGGGGGGCTCCCCATACATGAAACTGAAACTAAAAATATTTTTTTTCATCAAACCTATACGTATAGGTGGGGTGTCTATGGATAGGTCTTAAAAAATGGTACTGAGGTTTCTAAAACCATTTTTTCCTAAAGTTAATCATTTTAGAGTAAGACACTCCCAAAGTGCCAAAATGTGTGTCCCCCCCCCCTGTAATTCTTAAACTACCAATGTGAAAAATCTGAAAAAATATATGTTATAGATCTCAATAAAAACTACCAACCAAAATTGGTTTGAACAAGATACAGTCAGTGGTTTTTGAGATATAGCACTTTTTCAGTAACCGCAAATTATAACTTTGTTTTACATATATTTGTATGAAAAACAAAGTTATTAGTTAGTTTTGTTGTCGAGAAAAGTTTATGTTTTGGCTAATTGTAGGTAATAAGTACGTTTAGTTTTCATAGATAACACAAGGGAACAGCATTTTTGTTGCATGAAGTATGGGTACTAATATGATATGCTTTCGGGGTATTAATTAAAGATCTGAAGTCAGTTTCCTTGTATCAGCTTCAGTTTTCGAGATATACATGAAAACAAAATTCTTCAGGAAAGATAAATATTTTTTAGAAAATAACAATTATTTTTTAAAAGAATAGAATTGTTTAAGTTTTTTTTGCTAAAATTGGTTTACAGGGACCATCTTCGAACCCACAATGAAAGGCTGTCACCATATGAGCATCACATTAGTCCTAGCACGGCTCGTTCATAGTCTGAATACCTAGATGGAACGAAACCTCTTATACTTCAGTCATATGACTGAAATCGTTTGGGAAATTACCAAAATAGATGCGGCAGAAGTGTCCCTTGTTAATTAAGCTGCTGGAAGGGCGACAACATGTCTTAAATGTCCTCCACATTGTTTTTTGTTATTTATATATCGGGAAATTGCTTAAAATCAAAACGACCTTTTTCCAGGCATTTATTTTCAATTTCAACCATATCATTATTAAAGTTTGCATTCTCTATTGATCTGTCTATTATGTAAAACGTAAAAAAAAACGAATTTAAGTTTCTCTGTATTCTAATTATGGAAATTTTCAGAAGAAAATGTATTTAGAACAATCACCATCAACATAAGAAGGACTTGTTCAGAGCTTTATCAAATTGTTTCAGAAGCCTAAGTTTGTAGTATTATACAATCCTTAGGCACTAGTCATTCTATAAAATTATAATTTTTTATCATAGCTTGCCCAAAAGAACAGATTTTCTAACGTAGAGCTCAACTTGAGTTCTACGGTCCCACGACAAGCAAAGCAAGGATATTTTATATAGTCTCCTTATTCTTCAAGAGGGAAATCACAATATTCAAGTCATTTACATCAAATACTTAGGTTATACTAGGATTTGCTCATAGCAGAAGCTACAGAAGCATGTTATAATTTTTTGTTGTTTTTAGAATTCAGATACCGTTAATTTATAATTTAGGCATAAATATTCACCTCAAATATTACAAAAATAGTTGGGATCGTTTTAATAGCTATTTGTCAACTAATTAATAAAAAATAAAAAAACTTTTAATAACCAAAAGTTCGAAATAACGATAATTACGTGAAATTAGGACAAAATATGGCCAATAGCTGTATCTCAAAAACTAAAGCTGTTGAAGAAAAACTGATTGCAGATTTGAAATCAGCGACCACGAAATAGTAAACAACAGCTACAAAATTCCATGCAACAAAAAAAAGTCAAATTTTGTTCCCTTGTGTAATGGAACGGAACCCTCCGTGTGCGAGTCCGACTTGCACTTGGCCGGTTTTTTTTTGTAGTAAGACCCTACATATTTGTTTAGCTCATTTAATTTCGTAATGTCTGCTACGTTATTATAAACAGGTAAATTATATCTGACGAATCAATGTAAGATAGTGTACAAATACCTATAGTCTACAAAACAGATTATTCGTAATCCGTACCCGATGGTTTTCTTCAATCTCGATTCATTACTGTGTTAATTATTTACTTCATTTAAGTAGGGACCGGTCAAAGGAAGAACGAAACGTTGCAGCTTGGTGCAGCTTTACATAATTATGTCAAGCTAGATGACGTGATTAACTTTCCTCATTTCAGTACCCTGATTCTTATCCTCCTTGAGCAACAGAAAGCATAGTTACAATTAAATTTATTTTACCGTAAGGGACACAAGTTGGACCTTATTTATAATATACATTGTATGTTGCAAAAACTACCTAATAATAAATGTATGCCGTGTTCCACCCCGGTCCCCCTCACAACTGCCAGCCTCGAGTTATTTGAATTGAAAGTTGGCTTCAAACAGCATACAGTAAGTTGGCAATACCATGAAGAAAATATAGCTATTTCCAGTTCACGATTTACATTTAATGACAGCTCCTTTGCAGTATTACTTAGTGTTAAACAAAGGCGGTATTAGAGTATCATAATACTTCTTTGTATTTAGGATATGGTAACCCTTTTTTGTAATTTGTATTTTAATATTTTTATACAAAATACTTACAGCCTCTTATAGAAGTGATATCGTGGAGACTTCCACCGACATTGAAAAACATTTTCATTGCAAAAAAGGACAAAAGAATCATCATTTGATCACATGAAAGACGTCCATAGAAAATATTCCGGAAAAAATATATTTGGCATAATTTAGGGTTATAAAACCAAGCTATTCCAATAAAAACTATAATAAATTAATTAAATAAGCCCGCGATGATCTTTTAATATCTAAACGCTATTCTCAGTTTTCTCTGTTCCGTGTTTGAGCAATTCCGTCTGAAATACGAGGTCATTGTTGGTGGCACCGACGGCGTTGGAAACTGAAGGGTGGGGGGGAGGGTTGGGGGGCGGTACCAGCAACACAACTAGTGGGAAGAGGGGAGCACCAAACCCATTACTGTAGTAGGCGAGAAAGAAATAGGACGCTTGTGTCGAGTTCTGTTTAAGTAATTGTGTTTCATCCATTCTTTCCTATTTCAAAGTGAAATGGTATTATTGATGAAATTTTGCACTCGCACATAATAATATCGCGGTTCACCTCACGCTGAAGCTGTAATTTAAACGAGCGAAATTCACACGACATTTTTGCTCTTTGATCGCTATTCGTTGTTATGGATTCCGGTAAAATATTTTTGAATTATAATAAACTATTTTATTTTAGTTCTACATTCTGAATTAATTAATTATCGTGTATCGCTTCATCCAAAAAAGTTAAACCATTCAAAGGGAAAATGTATAGAACAAAATAATTGTATTATTGTTGGGACGAGGACGCACGTCATATTATCACAGCAATTTTCTTGTAGCATCGACCAACATAACGAAGTAAAGCCAACTCTATCAAACAATCTAAACTCTAATAATAATTTAGTAGCAAGTCAACGGAAAACCGACCAAATGAGGACCGACCCTAACTGTCATACAGACACAAAATGACCCAGTTTACTTTTCATTAAGGTGACAACGTCATTCTTCAGAAATTAAACTTTGAAGATTTTAAGGATCCAATGTTTAAATTTTCATAATGTGTTCTTAATTTCAACCTTTGAGAAAGGTAACTTTTTATTAAATTTCCGCTAATTAAGAACAATATGGCTAGTTAAGTGCCGGGATGTTTGGGCGGTTTTTTGTTTTGTACCTTGAGGCTTTTTGTATATGTTACTGTAAAAGCCCGAACTGTGGTAAATCCTAGGATTTACCGGTAAAACCTAGGATTTACCAACTCTCAGTGGTAAAAGTCCGAACAATTCTTTTATTTCGGACTTTTACCACTATTTAATTGGTAAATCTTAGGATTTGCCGCATTGACACGGTAAATGTTCATAAAGGCATGTCATAACGTATTCGGCGCGTCGTCTTGCACTCGTTGACAATCCGTCACTCCCCAGTACCCGTACCACCACGCGCCTTCCCTCCTTGTGAGAATGATTAAATGAGCAGTTACGTGTGGGCAGTAACAAATCGGAATTTGTCGGTAAGAAATCTCATTCTAAGCAATTCTATAAACAATGAGGTAGTAAAATGCAAGCAAGCAGGCAACATGCAATCAAGCATGCATCATGCAGCAGGCATGATTTCTGTCACGGCTCCGGCGCTGCGGGGCTCCGGCGGTCCCACGCGAGTTTATCGTCGCAGATAGCTTTAACGCTCACCACCGCAGCTTCGGCTTGCTGGCCGGCTGTGCCGGCCAGCCTCAGCCGCGGTGGCGAGTGTTACAACCACCTGCTCCTCAACTCGCGGCCCGCCTCGCCCCTCCGCGCCTACGCGATTTTGAATTACACTCTAGGGGTAGGGCAGACAAGACTACGTGGAGTCGGATTTACAGCGATTCGTTTTTGCCATTAAAACCTAGTTTATGACAAACTTGTTATGGACAATGAATTTCGGAAATAAAAATGTAGGTGACGAAACGGAGTTCCCTCGCTATGATCTGCTGAACTATTTATCGAACTGCTCATTCCATCATTTTTACTGCTCATTCTATTATTGGACTGATCAATTATTTTTAGAATTGACATTGTATGATAAAATAACCCATCTAATTGTTTTTTTTTACTGTCCATGTTTTACTGTCACAATAATTAATCAACCGCCATTAAATTAAATAACTGCTCAATATGTTTTTCAACTGATCATAATAACATCTCGAATATTTTACTTTAATTTTACTTTAAATAACAGCTCAAAAAATTAGTTCCCTAATTAAAATACATGATTAAGAATTAAAACCTAGAATATACTAAATTCTAATATTAAAAAAAAAAGATTTTCGACATTTACCGTAGCCTTGAGGTAAATCCTAAGATTTACCAATTAAATACTGGTAAAAGTCCGAAATAAAAGAATTGTTCGGACTTTTACCACTGAGAGTTGGTAAATCCTAGGTTTTACCGGTAAATCCTAGGATTTACCACAGTTCGGGCTTTTACAGTAACATATACATCAATTATTATGATTAAAAGGTCTACGCATCAAAATCATAAAAGAAAACTGTTCCCGACCGTTAAATTTTAATTTCAGTAAAGGCTTTTTACCACCATTGCTTGTTCATTGAACAAATATCAAAAAAAATATTTCGCAACTCAGTACACGAAAATTAACAAAACGAAACCTAATTGTCCAGTTCATTTAATCAATACAGGCAAAAAAGCTTGTTATTTTTAAAACTGTCACGTTTGCAGCAATGCTGTGAATATAAAAATATTTTCGCTAAATTATTCAAGGCTGTAACAGTTTCCTTTCATGTTGCAAATGTCCCAATTTTGTATAAATATTAACTACAATGGCGCGGGCAAATGACACCTACGATTGAGCGTAGTCCCATGGCGTAGAATTACCATAATCAGTAGGTTCTACTAGCCATAGCGTGCAAGGAAATCCCCCGGTGTCTTTGTTTAATCCCTCATTGCTGATTCAACAACCTATGCATGTTTTACGATTACAGATGGAAATGTGAAATAATTTATATGGAGCTACATAACTAATCTTTAACCGCAAATCAACGGATAGATAGATTATAGAAACCCACCATTAAACGACTCTTAAGATATTGGACACATACCTCTGTATTTAATTCTAATATGTAATCGTTGTCTTTTGTTTTGCACGGTATGCACAGTAAACTAACTTGGTATTATTTACTCCCTTACTTGATACTACAGTGGGTCAGTTGAATAGTGTTATTATATTTAGGTGATGTTTTTGTAATTGTTATAAAGGTTTTTCTATTATTGGTATAATCTAACTGAAGTGTCTTCGTAGTTAGTGTAGGAGTAGTGGTCTATTTGTGATTTTTACAATGAGAGGAATATGGTGGTGTGCACCATTCAACTAAAACGATATCCAAACCTTAACCAGGTATGTAGTTGCCGCCCATTGTTCAAATCACCGATTTGACAACTGAAAATGGTTCAGTTATATCAACCTACCGTAACTGTAAGTACAGAATTGACACACAAACAAACAGACTTCAAAGAAAGCAAGATGTAGGCAGAGTAACAGTGACGGCTCTAGGCCTATTCGTTACCGGTGACCACAAGCACAGTCGGCCGTGCGGCTACGGGTACCGTCAGCAAATACCACAGTTAGTTATTTCCTTCAGTGAATGCCGTCATTATGTACCGTCAACAAGGAAAGCTGTAGTGATAGCATCTACGAAATTTAAGAAAGTGTAAATAGTATTTTTATGTAGATAAACCTACCCAAATCTGTCAAATTTTAATCGATCATTAAGAAATTTGACAGATTGAGGTAGGTTGATGTGATGTGTCTGTACTTCCTAACAGTGACATAATTACCCGTTCACATTTTTGTGTCGATGACTTTACATATATTTTTTTTCTAACTGTGTGCTGAAGTAACCTGCTGGGTAAATAAACAATTACCCTTTGTACTTATTGTAACGTGAACAGCACAAACCTGTTTCTAATGTATGTAATTACGACGTTAGTCAAAGAAACGTACATACGAAATTAACATTTTTACTGAGGTAATTTGGGAACAATTTAAAAATATTGTAATGTCAACAGTTTGTACGCATAAGTATAGTTTAAAATAATAATTAGAATAATGTTTAAAGAGGATTGTTGCAGTATTGTATGAAGCCGAAGTGATTGGTAAAGACGACGATCTTCGAAAAGATCAACTACCTAGTATCTACCTATATCTACCCTCCCTTTCACTGCAACCTAAGTTACACACGAGTTCTCGAGAGCTTGACTATAGAATTCTACATCTTAAATAAAACATTGAATAGCACATTCAAGTAGTAATGCAGTATAAAAAAAATAAAGTCGAATTGAGAACCGCCTTTTTAGCAATTTGGTTAAAAACTACTCTTTTATTTGTACCGGTACTTACATCACCAAGTCCTCTCAATATTTTTCCCTAATCATCTATCATCCATATCGGTAGGAAGCGCCTGCCATAACAAACGATCCTAAGGGACTGGTAGGCACCATGCGTGACAGATAGCTTGATGATCAGATCATGGTGTTATGGTATCAGTTTATAGAGAGATAGAGCAAGGTGTAGACTGCCTCAAGTTATTAATGGTGCTTATAATTTTTAAGTTTTGCAACTATACATCCCACCAAAACTATTTACCTAGTACAGACAACAGCACATCAAGTTACCACAATCTGTCAAATTTCTACAATGGATTTTCAACCTTATCACAACAGTGGGTAGGTTAATATTTGATTGGTAAAATTTGACAGATTCGTATACGTTGACCTGCTGTCGTCAGTACATCGGAAACCAACTCTATGAGGGTTCAAAAAGACAACGAAACACTTCGAAAAAAGGCAGGTAGTACCCTTGCGAGTCGCTTGGCTGTTCTTGGCAGATTTATAATATATTAGTATTATCAAGGTTTGAAGTAAACTTAAAAGCACTTGCAATCACAGTTTAATATTTTCAAGTGCCAATAGCCATCACTGTACTAAACTGTATAAAGTAAATTGACCAATTGGTTGATTTCCTTATTGTCCAGTGTCCATACTAAAATTCACTTATTTACATCTAATATCAGACCGCACTATTTAGGGTGATGAAATTATAAACACGATTAATTAGGTCATTATAATATTGAAACCATAAAACAGTTACCGTATACTACAAAACAATAATTACTTTAAAATTAGGTTAAATCATCCTTCACAAAGTTTTCAAAGCTTATAAAAGTTTCCTCAAACAAGCAGTGAACGCGAAAAGGCAACAATTCAGAAAATGTTTAAAACTTCTAAAGAATTAATTCAGCTCAAATCCTGTATGCAGATTCTTTGAGATAAGACGAGGCCGCTTCTTGTTTGTTACAACGACATGGATCCCATAATGCCAACGAGTTACATGTTTTAAAAATTAGGATTGCGTACATTATGTAGATACCTACCTAATATTAGAGTTGTAGTTCTCAGAAAAAAAAACATATACAATATTTTTTCTTTATACAAGTGCTTTTACTGTAGTAGATCAATAATAAACTACAATAAAATTTCTATAAAATTTTGTATTCACTATCTCTTTAATAGCGTATAATTAATAACAACATTGTCAGCAACTAATGAGTTTATAACACAAAAAGTTACAAATACAATTATTATCGGCATAATACAAACGAGAATGCTGCAAAAATTATTCAGCAACATCCTCTAATAATATCTTCGTATTATTCTCCATTTATAGTATAATGAATGTCCACAAAGACTCGCCAGTCCGTTAACATCGGCAACTGCACTAGCTCGGATTAAGTTACAAGCTCTTTGCTCGCTTCATAATATTTAAAACAAAAGGGACTGTTGACAGGAATATGATTCTTGAAGCAAGTCTTACTATTGTAGTGAACAAACAACTGTAAAGCTTTAAGATGAATACTAGAACTTAAGTGCAGTGAATTTGGGTGATTTGGGAAATGTCTTAGTGCAATTCCGATACTTGCTATAGAATCAATTTTTTGCTTACAACATAGAAGGTTGAAGACAGAAGCTAGTAAATTATACGTAGTAAAACATAGGCCCGGAACAAATTATTTGTCTCGCGCAGGAAGCAAACCCGCGACACGCAACCAAACAGCCAATTTCTCGGTTGCCGCACTAATCGCGCCGTCAAAGTGAAACTCTAGTGACATTTTTGTGACTGGCTTCAGAGCCTTAAAGTACGCTGGTAGGTATTAGAATAGAATATTCGGAACTTTAAATTATTCGGAGCAAAAGTTTCAGAAAGTTGGGTTTAGTTGACTATATTCGGCGGCTTTTATAATTGCAACTGAAACTACGGAGGTGATGAATTACAGTGGACTTTCAGGAACTATTATAATTAGCACTTCGATAGTTTAATTGAGTGGTGTAGTTGAGCTTCAATGTTTGTTTTAATACGTAGAATGGCTTTAATTACTGTATGTAAATTACAAGTTAGCCTTTTAGTGTCGAACTACGTAATCATATGACAAGTCATTCCCGACTGCCATTATAGGGCCCTGAGATGATAGTGGAGAGTATCCAATATTATGATTATTCTCTTTGAAAAAATGTATACATAAAAATATAATAAAATCAATATTATGGTTACTCCTGTTAAAAAATATATATTGATAAAAATATAATAATCGGTGAAAATAAATTGATTCCTGATATATATAAGCACTTACCATAGCAATGAATGATAAATTGATATTACTACATTACCCAATTGGTTATAACTAGGTTCAGTACGAGCTAAATAGGGTTACCAAGATATTATTTTAACAAATAAATATAATTTTGTTTCAATGAAGAAAATGAAACACGCCCGTCGTAAGCCGTAAACTGTATTAAGAGACAGCATTCATTTCTTGAGACCATTTTATTTTAGTTCATTAGGAAGTTGAAACTAGTTTAACTGATTATTTCGCATTTTACATAATTTAATTTTGCAAGCGCTTTAACTCCGCGCCTGAAAGTGTTCAAACGACGGAAAATTGAATATAAATAATAAATGGAATGAAAACCAGATATTTTATTTTTCGATGTTTTATTTTTTTTCAACTAATTGACTTTTTGCGCGACATTTAACATTGATGACTCTTATTTATCTATTTCCAAACTATTCACACTACGAATTTTACGATTTTTAATGCTATAGTTGGTCTTGTTACCTACTTAAAATTTTTACAAAAGGTTAAGACCACAATTCACCTTAATTAAAATATCTTAAGGATTTAAGGACGAAACCAGAGAAAAATCGGAATATGTCAAAACTTTCCCTGTTCATTGGAATAACAACGTACCACATCAAATTATTCACAAATTAGTCCTTGTTAATGGTGTCTGAATATTCAACGCGATACGAAATACAAAAGGAAATGTCTTGTTGTATTCTTTCCATTTCAATGAAAAATGCAGAATGGCACACTTCGTGACGATTCGNAAACCAACTCTATGAGGGTTCAAAAAGACAACGAAACACTTCGAAAAAAGGCAGGTAGTACCCTTGCGAGTCGCTTGGCTGTTCTTGGCAGATTTATAATATATTAGTATTATCAAGGTTTGAAGTAAACTTAAAAGCACTTGCAATCACAGTTTAATATTTTCAAGTGCCAATAGCCATCACTGTACTAAACTGTATAAAGTAAATTGACCAATTGGTTGATTTCCTTATTGTCCAGTGTCCATACTAAAATTCACTTATTTACATCTAATATCAGACCGCACTATTTAGGGTGATGAAATTATAAACACGATTAATTAGGTCATTATAATATTGAAACCATAAAACAGTTACCGTATACTACAAAACAATAATTACTTTAAAATTAGGTTAAATCATCCTTCACAAAGTTTTCAAAGCTTATAAAAGTTTCCTCAAACAAGCAGTGAACGCGAAAAGGCAACAATTCAGAAAATGTTTAAAACTTCTAAAGAATTAATTCAGCTCAAATCCTGTATGCAGATTCTTTGAGATAAGACGAGGCCGCTTCTTGTTTGTTACAACGACATGGATCCCATAATGCCAACGAGTTACATGTTTTAAAAATTAGGATTGCGTACATTATGTAGATACCTACCTAATATTAGAGTTGTAGTTCTCAGAAAAAAAAACATATACAATATTTTTTCTTTATACAAGTGCTTTTACTGTAGTAGATCAATAATAAACTACAATAAAATTTCTATAAAATTTTGTATTCACTATCTCTTTAATAGCGTATAATTAATAACAACATTGTCAGCAACTAATGAGTTTATAACACAAAAAGTTACAAATACAATTATTATCGGCATAATACAAACGAGAATGCTGCAAAAATTATTCAGCAACATCCTCTAATAATATCTTCGTATTATTCTCCATTTATAGTATAATGAATGTCCACAAAGACTCGCCAGTCCGTTAACATCGGCAACTGCACTAGCTCGGATTAAGTTACAAGCTCTTTGCTCGCTTCATAATATTTAAAACAAAAGGGACTGTTGACAGGAATATGATTCTTGAAGCAAGTCTTACTATTGTAGTGAACAAACAACTGTAAAGCTTTAAGATGAATACTAGAACTTAAGTGCAGTGAATTTGGGTGATTTGGGAAATGTCTTAGTGCAATTCCGATACTTGCTATAGAATCAATTTTTTGCTTACAACATAGAAGGTTGAAGACAGAAGCTAGTAAATTATACGTAGTAAAACATAGGCCCGGAACAAATTATTTGTCTCGCGCAGGAAGCAAACCCGCGACACGCAACCAAACAGCCAATTTCTCGGTTGCCGCACTAATCGCGCCGTCAAAGTGAAACTCTAGTGACATTTTTGTGACTGGCTTCAGAGCCTTAAAGTACGCTGGTAGGTATTAGAATAGAATATTCGGAACTTTAAATTATTCGGAGCAAAAGTTTCAGAAAGTTGGGTTTAGTTGACTATATTCGGCGGCTTTTATAATTGCAACTGAAACTACGGAGGTGATGAATTACAGTGGACTTTCAGGAACTATTATAATTAGCACTTCGATAGTTTAATTGAGTGGTGTAGTTGAGCTTCAATGTTTGTTTTAATACGTAGAATGGCTTTAATTACTGTATGTAAATTACAAGTTAGCCTTTTAGTGTCGAACTACGTAATCATATGACAAGTCATTCCCGACTGCCATTATAGGGCCCTGAGATGATAGTGGAGAGTATCCAATATTATGATTATTCTCTTTGAAAAAATGTATACATAAAAATATAATAAAATCAATATTATGGTTACTCCTGTTAAAAAATATATATTGATAAAAATATAATAATCGGTGAAAATAAATTGATTCCTGATATATATAAGCACTTACCATAGCAATGAATGATAAATTGATATTACTACATTACCCAATTGGTTATAACTAGGTTCAGTACGAGCTAAATAGGGTTACCAAGATATTATTTTAACAAATAAATATAATTTTGTTTCAATGAAGAAAATGAAACACGCCCGTCGTAAGCCGTAAACTGTATTAAGAGACAGCATTCATTTCTTGAGACCATTTTATTTTAGTTCATTAGGAAGTTGAAACTAGTTTAACTGATTATTTCGCATTTTACATAATTTAATTTTGCAAGCGCTTTAACTCCGCGCCTGAAAGTGTTCAAACGACGGAAAATTGAATATAAATAATAAATGGAATGAAAACCAGATATTTTATTTTTCGATGTTTTATTTTTTTTCAACTAATTGACTTTTTGCGCGACATTTAACATTGATGACTCTTATTTATCTATTTCCAAACTATTCACACTACGAATTTTACGATTTTTAATGCTATAGTTGGTCTTGTTACCTACTTAAAATTTTTACAAAAGGTTAAGACCACAATTCACCTTAATTAAAATATCTTAAGGATTTAAGGACGAAACCAGAGAAAAATCGGAATATGTCAAAACTTTCCCTGTTCATTGGAATAACAACGTACCACATCAAATTATTCACAAATTAGTCCTTGTTAATGGTGTCTGAATATTCAACGCGATACGAAATACAAAAGGAAATGTCTTGTTGTATTCTTTCCATTTCAATGAAAAATGCAGAATGGCACACTTCGTGACGATTCGCTCTTTGTGTTCCACCAGAAATCTATAGAATGCTCACTTTGTGTAGGATTTGATAGTGAACGGTTAACTTTGTGTGGCATAGTAAAATGGCAGAACTAATCGACTTGTTTGTATGTTGAAGTTCACAAAATGGTTAACTAGATAAAGCTCATACGCCGGCATTATCATGACACAGAATAATATGACTATTTAGTTTGGGTAATAATTTTTGCTTTGACAAAAGCCAATCATAACATACGTAGGCAGGTCACACGGACATGCCAATTTTATACGGTTTTTTTCATAATTATTCATGCAAAACTATGCGAATTTTTCACACAAACACTGGCGTATTTTTATGAAAAACAGGTTGTTTTAATACATGCAGCGACCCTTTACATCGATCATTCGCGGCTGTTATTGACAGTTTTGTGTTAATTCTGTCAATGTAGAAGTGTAATACCTGTTGTTTGTGAACCCCTCTGTTTGTGACATTAAATAAATTAAACTAAGGTCCCTTTACCTACCTCCTTTTACCTACATGTTAGGTCAGGGTTTTAGTAAAATGGTAATTTCCCTTTAACAAATAGGTGCAATTTGATTTTAGAATTCATTATTATTGGCAGCTAGGTTAACATCAACACTTGACTCAGGATCAATCCCTTTAAAAACAATTGAAAGCCGAAATATTCTGAGGAAATCATTTTCCGTGTTTCATGTAGAAAAGTGGCATCACGTGCTACCAGGCGCCCAGTTCTATAGAGTGATGTAATTTTCTCGCTCCATTCGACCGACGTACGAGACGCACCCGACCATATCTATTCGGTTTGTATCCTTCTCTAAACATTCACGTACGGAGCTTTCTCTAGATCTCTTCGGTTTAAGTTGGATCAAACTGTCGTTTAAATTACTATTAAAATTAAATAGAGCCGCTGCCGAAGTTTGACTGTATTTAAGGACGGATAATCCTTCTTAAGGAAAAACCCAGCGTTAGTTACTTATGAATTAAGTCTGTTTAATAATATCGATTCGCAAAATATGAAAAATCCACGTATTTATCAAGAAAAATATCTGAGACAGTGAAACGGTCGGATGTTATAATATTTCAGGAAAACTGATAGACATTATTTCGAAGCCCGGCTTATATACGAGTACCTTGGGTCAAATTGAAGGTCCGCATTTGACCGAATTTCGGCTACGAACAAGGAATAAGACATTATTTTTCACATTCTAGCAGATATGAAGTTTTCGTATAAAGGTTCAATTTATCTCATTTTGGTGCAACAACGCGACCGCTCGGAACTAGCGACTTTATCAACGGAGCGTATCTTTTACGCAGGTGTTGAACGGAAGGTCCGACTTTCTTCGATTCCCAACTTATGGTACTATTCACAAGTTTGTTCGGCGTCGTTTCTATCGATTTTAGATTAAGGAACTTCGAAAACCAGTAAAAACATTCTGTAATAAATTTTCGTACTTTACGTAGGTAGCAACTTACCAGAGCAGGGTGTTCCCAACTCGTTGTAAAAGTTTTCAATAATGATTATGACGTCGGCGGCTATAATGTGTATTTAGTCCGGCCTGGGTTACCGGCGACCTAAAAAATGACCTGCTCACAACCAAGTTTGATGTTTACAAAATTATTCGAGATTTTATTATTCTATCGCAATAAATATTTTTCGATAAATAAAATAATAATTTATCGTATTTAAAATATAGGCAATTTTTAAATCAAATGTGAAATAAAATACACCAAAAATAAATTTCATTCCATACATGAGGCCGTAAAAATGTTCTGTAATAATTTATTCTGTATTTTGTCTGGCGCCGTGTTTTTGAGGCGAATATTTCTGAATAAAAGTATAAACCCAGTCCATTGTTAAGCTTACAGCACGAAGCCGACATGAAAAATTTATGCATAGACTTTACTAATAAACTTTTAACCTGAGGAATGAAAATACTTGCCTTTTTATTTTTTAGAAGAACAATAAAGCTGCATTATGAAAACGGTACATGGGCATGGCGAGGAATCAATGACGATCAAACTTTTGAGGGGAAAAAACTTCCGCAATGTTAAGATGAAATCGGAACTTGATTTAAATATGGAAGTAAAGTACTAGACGTTTGCAATACTCGATCGCTTACTTCTTTTGTTCGCTTCGCACCATTTACGTCGAAGTTTGCATAACAGTCATAATAAACTTAAATTCCGTGCTCTGAATAAAAACAAGAGCCCAGTAGCGGCGCGGTACAACATCGTACAAACGTATATTAATGACAGTGTTTCTTCGCTCCTCGTTTCCGTTCTTTTGTGATTGCTCACGCCGGTTTCTCTTTCCGCCGGTTTCTCGGTTTCTTTGAATGGGCACATACGTGAGCGAACAATTGTCCCGGGTATTAAGGTGTTTTTGTGGTAGTCGGATTTACAACGGACGTGCTAGTTTGATTAGAATTAAGTTCAAATAATACTTGTCCTTCGCAATCTTAACCAAATCATGGCAATAAAATTTCGCTAATAAAATCAACTAACTTAACATAGACTTAATCAAATTAACTAAGCCAATGCGCAATCCATTTCTAGGATACCCTTAGTAGGATACTCCATTTACTTGCTCTATTCCAAATCGTCCGTTGATATTGATAAGTTGCATTATTTATGTGCGAGAGAAAGATCAAAATAATTTATTGTGTCATAGAATACGGAGACTTTTTCCCACATATGTTATGTGAGGCCAATTCCAGGATTCCAGCTCCGCATAAAGATGAGAATATGACATGAAAGTCGATAAATTTGGTCAATAGCCATTATACGACGTTGTCGGGGTGCGAAAATATGGAAGTGTGGGGGGGACTTCACGGCTCTTTGATTTAGGGCCGTCGGGCCGCACACAGTCACTGTGGAATGGAAGTGGCTCCAACAGCACGCGTGAGACTTAATTGTTTGGAATGTCGGTGGTGCGCAGAGCGTGGTGCGGGTGCGTCCTATCGTTATATGCCAATTTGAATGCGAAACGACGTCACGGCTAAACAAACGCAGCGAGATTCACGGTGCGTAAATACGTAAACGGCTATACGTGTGGATTATAACTCTAGTTCATTACACCATTCCGCTGATAATCTTTAGATTAGATGCCAGTACTGTGCAAAGTTGTAAAAATTCCCATAAAATATAATAGAATAAAATACTTTGCTACATTATCTAAAAGTTTACGTGAGTGTCCGTTTAGAATTTATTACTTCGGCAGTTCACGTTTGTCCCCAGAGGCATAGTGGAGCAGGTCTCCTCCAGCATCGCAGTGAGTTTACATCTTTGGGACGGGAGGGACTCTAGAACTGGATGCGGAGCGCCGCAGCTGGCAGCCATCCGAGCGGACATAAGTATATCTAGTACAACCTAACGAAATAGAAAATACCATTATTCTTCTCTCAAGACAAGGAGGCGTTCAACCAATGTTATTTACAACCAGGTTTGTTTATTGCTTTACGTAAAAATAGTGATGTATCGCATTGAAGTCGCAATTTGCACGACAAAGAACTTGGCTCGGTCTGTGTCAGCAGTCATTAGGGAAATACCCATTATTTGGAACTTATTGGGAAATATTTCTGTCACAAAAACACGAAATGCACGTTCGTGCTACCACGCCACAAATATTTTCCTCGCTAATTTTATTGCGACCTATTGTATTACAAAGGCATTAATAGCACCATTAATCCATTTTTTATACAAAAATAAGTATTAGAATCACATTTGCAGTCACATTTACAGGTGAAAATAAACTTGATTTTTACTCACGAAAGAAATGTTTTATCACTGTTTAGTTCCCAACGGAATGGTCATTATTTACTCATTATCGTCACTTGGGCTGGACTCACGTAATCCAACACAAATACACACCTAAATGAATAATAAATGAAAGTCAAGACTGTAAACGCCTTCTCCTTACTATCGATTCATTTAAAATTCACAAAGAAAATTAACAATTTAGTTCCTTCGTCATTTACTTCCAGTTTAAACTTTCTAAAATGATAATACCGTAAAGAATACAAACAATAATTACAGTCTAAACGAACTTTCCGAACTTTGAACAGTTTGAACGCCTGGGGTCCTTTCAATTACAGGGTAAGCAGATTTCCGAGTAAAAGCAACAAAAAGTTGATATAGCTTGTGGTAACGGAAAACGCTTTAATGGAAGACGCGACACACACTAGCAAGCTATTAATATAAATGAGATTAAGGAACTACTTGATAGGCATCGAAAATTAAAATAATCAATTTCTATCAACGCAGAGAACAGATAAGCGTCTATAAGGAAAATAAAAACATTAGGCACCATAGGAGAACACGAGTACTCAAACCGAAAACACATTCTACAACGCCAGCCAACTATAACATCCCTTTCAATCTTGTGTCTGTCAACCTTCCAATATTCCCCATGTACGCTCTATAATAAAATGAGGCAATCATCGGTATCCAATACATTGGAAGCACAAAATGAATAAGAATTTATAAGTGAGATATTTCATGTGCAGGCTCATTTTACTGGGCCGCAGCAATCTTGGGGCATTGGCATTCAAATTGATGGTGAGGGTACGTTTCACCATTAGAGGGGACTTATTAATTCCCCTTTCGACAGGCCGACCGAGGAGGCAATAAATTCACCTCAACCAAAGGGATGACCAATTTCAGAACATTTACGAGCCACAAATTACGCGACCGTTGAAATATACTGAGCTAGGGACGGCGAGCCCGGCCACGCGGCCGAAGAAAAAGCCCAAATGTTAATTTAATGTTGAGAGCTACAGAAATTGCTTCAATCCTCAACATGAGAGAAATATTGGCCCTGCCCGCGAAAAGGTCCAAACACTAATTTTATGCAGGGCAAATGAGCCGAGGGCAGGGCGTTGAATCGATATTCATTTGGCTAAGCGTACCGTTAATTTTTCCTGGCGAACGATATCATGAATATTACGTATCTACTTAGTTTTATAAGCGGCCTTTCATTATTACTGAATTTATACTTTGTTCGCCACAATGTCCCTAATTTAGTGAGTGAACAGTCGCTTTATGTTTATATACGTAGCCATTTACATACTGTGCTTTTGTGTCGTTGTTGAGTGCACGGGTAATGACGTAATTCAATTCATGTGAACATTAAGAAACATTACCGCGTGGTACCTATAAATTGACATTTACACCAACCACATGTACGTTTGAAAATACCCAGTACAAAGTAAGCCCGTGCAAAGCGTAACTTTGAATATTGTTCGTACATTAACGTACATGAAAATATTATCGCCATATCCATAATGCGACGGCTCGCAGAAGTTATGACGAAAAAAACAAAACATTCGGCAAGTTTGCGCTTTTAATGTCAGTTTTATTTGTTCGTCGATATATCTGAGCCAGTTCGGGGTGCTGTGCTAGCTAACTGTTTTATCACTTTATTGTATGAGATGGCATAAACTTGTGTAGGAGATACCAATAAAACATTGCTGTAGGGAAAATAGACGTTTGTTTTGTTCATAATGTCTCGATGCTATGTACTCATACCTACGTGAAACATCGAAAATCAGAAGGGTCATGTCAACCACGGACGGAATGTCGAGCCGGGAATGTTAACTATGCCAAAGATAAGCAAATATCAAACCCGTGGCCTTTTAATATTTCTTCAAATGTATTAAAGTTTTTTATTTCGTTAATCTACATACAAATGAAACATGTCAGCAATTTCTTTCGTGAACCGTGCCTATAAAGTCGCCTAATTACTTCGTCTGAATTTGTATGCCGGCCTAACAATGGAAGAAAGGTCTCCTATCTTTTTATGTGAGTTTTAACGAACGCTGAGGTTTATAAAATAAAGATATTCAAAACGGAAAGTTTTGTAATCTGAATGAAGTAAAAAAAATGTTTGTTACTAAAATACTTCTCATTTTCAAGTAGCGTAAACGTTTGTATGGCACTTGCACGAATTCTTCTGCGTAGAATATTACTAATTCCCAGAACTGTACTTGATATTCATTACTTATATTTTATCCTATAAAACAACCGTCATAATATTTTGACTAAGTGACTATTATAACACTCTAGGGCCCACAGACCACTCGAAAACCTAACATGAAATAAAAGAAATATTATCTGAAAATACAGAAACCTGTTTATTTGGGATAAAATATATTTACTATAATAATAAAGACAGCTTAGTGCCGCCTATTTGCGGCCGTGTGGGAGCAATGAAAAATAATGCGGTGCCTTTTAGGAATCTAATTGCTCTATGTATAATTTTCCGTACGTATTAGATTTTATTGCTGCAAGGCTTTAGATATCTTTGATATAAATAATTGCAGACCATTCATTTATCAATAATTGAAAGCTGAGAATAAAATTATACTATTTTTTACTATACTATTTTATACTAGTTTTTACCCTTAGTATTCCATTATAAATATCATAACTAAAACCTAATGAATACAAACCTAACGTTGTTTATATCAACATTAACAAACTAAACCCCGAATACAATCAATGAAATCAAAAGGACCAAAACGAAATACAATCACCAAAAGATGTCACAGATAATAAACCCTGTAAAATCATAATAGAAAATCACGATACAGTCTCGTTCAGCGGATATTTCTACATAAAATGGTCCTCGGAGTCGGTCCGGTCCCGCAATATCTCTGTCATGGCTGCCCGCATTCGAAAATTGGATTTAATTAGCCCGCAGTATAAAACCGACCGCCTCCGGCACGCGTGTGTTAAACGGTTACCCTCTACGCCTGTACGGATCTAATCCTACCCCATATATATGTGCATACGTACTTAATACGAAGCGGTATATCTATCTTACCATCCGCGGTTGTATTTATTTAGCCACTGCGCTGTGTGAGGAAAGTTACCTCATCATTTCTGATTTGGGACGGGTGTTGTGCTATTGAATTTTTATCATCGAGCTTATTTGTAATAAATAATTCAAAAGATAATTTTAAAAAAACTTTAAATGACTTCATTGAGTTGATTGAAAAATGTGATCAATTTATAGGTGTGTGTTTTTATTGCTATGTTTTGACGCGGCCGAGTCCTTAACTGATATATGATATTTCTGAATCATCACTCCCATTGTACTATGAATAAGCAAATATCGATGCCTTAGAGTGAAAACCTCGTAAGTGTAAGAGACATGACTTTTCAGGAGGAACATGTAGGATGTTCTTTGCGAAGTTATCTTCCTAGAAACGAGATAAAAAAAAATGGGGAAAAAATTGCATTTCCGAGGTTTTCACTCTAAGACGACAATGTGAGAAAAAATTCTATTACAAAATGGAAACATACATCTTTTACAATAGGCATGACGACAGGGTAAAAAATAAGCAAATACATTTAGTCCGTAATTTAGATTATTGCAAAATATTGGACACGTATTTTTTGTTTTTGAAATACTATAAATAATAACAAAGATAATGAGTATCAAAGTTCAGGAGTGGGGGGTCATGACGTCACGCCTATGCAAAAATCGTACGTAGGCGTGACGTCACGCGCAATTTCAACGGTCTATAACTTCGTAATTATCTGTTTAGATGAAAAACGAAAAAATACGTATGCAATATTTTTTTATAATCTAAAAGACGGACTAATTATTTATTTTTAGTCGTCATGCCTATTCTGTCACTCTCACATGTTCGCTCATGTTGAAATCCATCGTGTACTCGAAGGACCATGAAAACAAAAGACGCCCATAAGTTATATCTAAGACGCCAAAAAGTCAAATACTGAAGGTTAGTCTTCTCGTAAACAACAAATACTCGTATATTTCTTTCTTAATACTAATACTTTTACACCACAAATAATGTTACAAAGAAATAGTCGATTCTTGATATGACAGTGTCACCTCCGTTCAGGCTCGAACGCCTATTTCTGTTACAATCACTTGGTAAAGTACAATAGCTTTAACAATCAACTGGGAGTAGATACTATAAATATTTTCGTGGCCTCGTATTATGATATGTGATAGCTTCGTACTAGTGGGTGTTTAGATATAGAACCACGAGCGACCTTATCAGAAGACATATTTTAATACTTAGTAATTATAATGAATTCGATTTTGAAATGATCATTAGATGTTATTTTCGTGAAGTTATTAGTAGATCACTTTTTGGCTGTAGCACTAGCAAATTCTGTTATTGGGTTTATTCCATTAAAATACCTATTTATATCTTTTTTCTGGATTTAAGACCTGTTGATAAAAATATACTCGTTCTTTGTTAAATTAGAATGTTAATATAAGAGTATGCTGTAAAACTGTCTACTTCGATCTAGATTTCTATCCTGATGCAGCCATTACACATAGTAACGATGTTTTGTAATCAAACAATTGACTGTAAAAACAAAAGATCGACAGCGTACACCTCAGAATAAAACAAAAAAGCAGCGGCACATTCCTCGCCATGTTTTCTAATAGACAGAGTAGCTTCTGCCAGCTGTTTCGCCCGCTTCCTCAGGGAACTAATTCCCGCACCCAAATGAAAAGTAGCCTATATATTATTCTGATACATAAGCTAATTTATTGGCAAGTTTCATCAAACGTAACAGAGAAACAAACAAACATACAAACTTTCGCATTTATAATATTAGTATATAGGTAGGTATGGTCTGTTCGCGATAGAAATAGAAAGAAGTTTAATAAGGCTATTTTAGGCGTCCACTTTAAAATAAAATTACAACAAAAATGATTTCGCTCAAGATTGATGTGGAAAAAATATAATTAATTTAAATAACAGCCGGTACACTTAATTGTACATATTTAACCTATCTTCTTTCTGAAATTACAAGATTTCCATTTAATATCGTTTATTTTTACATTCTGTTGTCTAGTCGACGTTAAAAAAATTTAAAAGAAGCAGGGGTAGAGAGTACTGGGAATGTTTTCACGTCACTGTCAATTTTCTCAGACAGTCTCAGACCAAGTCACAAAATGTATAATATCGAAAATTTTCGTTTAGTTAATTTATGGAATCACAAAGCAAGGAAAATAAAATAATTAATTTTAATAGCAGCTACCACGCATCATTATTCTTATTTAACCTATGGACCTTATGAAATTGTAAAGCTTTCATTTAATATTGTTTTTTTGTAATATTCTGTCGATGTCTAAAATCTAATAGTATCAAAACGTTTACACGTATTTCTACCAAAACTAAAATCTTACTCTATTTTCTTCATAAACTGTGGCAGTACGTGAATTTTTAATTTTGGGAGGTTTTGTCAAATATGATCTGTCAAATTGTGTGCCTTTTCTCGTTATAACTGAATTTTCGTGTTTTTGTTGTTCATTGTTACTGTTATTATTGCCCGAATTAATAAATCGTTTAAATTAGAGGAAGTGAAGCGGTAACTTCTTCAAGCACTAACATATATTACGACAGAGAAATGGCAATCTTGCATTAAAGATAAAGATATTTTATTTGCATTAACACAAGTAATATTACATACATTGTTTTACGCATTGCTTATACGATTAAAGAAGAGGAAAAGCTTTGCCGGTTTTTCAAACCATATAAACAGGTTTGCGTTGATAGATAGTAAAATAATTTACTGTATGCCATACATATTATTTATTACAATTATTTGAATTTAACTTGAAACAAAAGGTATCGTACTCCTGCTTCTGCGAGCCTCTTTTTTCTAACGTTATCGTGAACAGGGTTATAGGTATATTAGGATATGAAACCCAGTAAGGTACGGCTACTGAGCATCACTTGACCTACGATCTTCACGAAGTTAGGTAGAAACTCATGGTAGAAATACATCGGCAACCTCATTAACCGTGGGTAATCACTGTGAGCTGTGTTTCCGCCTTCCGCTCCCCATATAAATAACGACACAAAGCTAATGCTACAATAAAGACGGTGTTGTAAAACATTGTTGGTGTATGTTGAGGTATGCTTATGGAAATATGATTTTGATATACGTGCGTGTGCTATGGTTGCGGTCTGGTAATTAAATTTTAGCAGTAACACGTCCACATGTGTGCTAAGATTTCTTTGCATTTCTGTGATCTAGTATGTAGTTAGACTAGCTTTTGTCCGCTCTTAGCAAGCTACATTTTCCAAAACTGACTTATTTTGGAGGAATAGATAATAAGAGCATTTGTCTAACAAGCCATGCACGGCATCATTTATCATCGGCGTCACATCACTATTATTAATTGAGTATAGACGACATGAATCGGAAGTTATAATTACGTTTAAGTATTAGGGACTCGAAATTAATCGGTGTCCACGTCTATTTCAGGAACTTATTGGAGTTCATCTTTTATGTACCAGCGGAACTTTCCATAGTTTGAGTTTATTTATTCTGTAAGTTATTAATACTATCCATAGGTACATATCGATATCTTTTGGATATTTTGTGTACTTACTTCTATAAAATATTAATTTCGTTTATAAAAAATGTATCGTAGGAATCTTATTTTTGCAAAATTACTTAAGTTCCGACTAACGCTTTAAGATAATATGCTTTACCATCAACTAGTTTAATAGGTATCCTTTAAATCGTAGATTAAAATAAAAAGTAATAGAGTTTCTAGATTAGTTCCATTAATCTCTAGAACCCGCTTTTAAAGTCGGTGCGCGGCATAATTTTCCCATGCTCAACAGCGCGTGTATATTAACTCTAAGCAAGGACCATCTCCGAACGAAGTTACGTGGATGTCTATATAAATAAACTTGTATTTTAAAAACTAGTTTTCTAACTTATATGTTATTTACTCTTAAAATGCTGGTGTGGTAGTCATATTGGTTGTTCTAAAAAATTGTGTCTGATAACGATAAATAATTCATTACTTACGTCGTACATTATTTCCTATTTTCTTTATGTAGTTTATGATTTTTTACCCCAAAATTATCTTATTATTATCAAGTTATCCCCACCAACTGTTTATTTTATCATGATGGAAAATGAAGTGTCAATTTAAAAAAGAAACATGTCCATAAAAATGTTTCAATCAAATCAAGTATGAACGTTGAACAGTTACGTTTTCAACGTTATTACCACTTGAAACTGACTGCACCGTAACATCACTATAACTGGCGCGATACAATTATCTCTGGTTGGTTATATTTCCCAGGTGTGTGAATGCATTCAGTGGAAAATTAAAAAAGCAAGCTTTTCTGAAACACCGGCCATGTTTGCCGGGTACGGTAAATCTAACAGCAAATTCTTTTAGATGCTTCCAGAACGATTGTTCGATACGGTAAGTTTTGCGACAATCTGTTCTTCTTGTAGCATCCAGTTTAAAGTTTTTCGATTTAATATGTTTTTATAATTTTCGGCTTCAAAATACATAGTACTGTTTAGAACTTCTACTTTGAATTTAATTAAATATCCAAAGTAGGTACGTGTGCAGGCAGAGTTACTAGCTTATTAACATTTTGGTTTGATATCAAAGAGATTTATTCAGTGCTTCAAGCATACAATATTTAATTCTTGACTAAACAATCATATGAGAGTGAGGCCAGTGAGGAGTACCCACATAGGACAAATGGAATGCATAAACACACCAAATATAGCGATGCATTCCTGCATAATTAGTAGGTACAGAAGCTACGTGCCAACTAAGCAGGCTTCATAGGTACCTACGTATACCAGCCACGCACGTTTGTAAAGGCATAGCTACACTAATTAATCAATTGCTAATCCTATTTGCATGCCATTACGCACTAAGTAAACAGAAAGTCAACCAAAGGAGATGGCTAAATACATATTTTATAAGACAATTAACGTTGCAAACATTTCAATGTCGCTTCGTGTGTAGAACGGCTTTGATTTACGTTTCATTACTAATAAGCCATTAGCTTGATAGAAATGTCAAACATTTATCAATACAGTCGTACCATAATTATTTGAAGCGCTATTCATATTTGAATCTTAACAAGTACTATTAATTGTACTATTTTATGTCCTAACCTCGATTAGTTCCAACTTTAAACTTATTCTTTACTATCTGTGCTAATAAATAAAAGTGGAACAAATTCTACATGATAGACTAGCGCATAGTGGAAAAGTTTTAGACGGCATTGAATAATAAACTTTATCATTCGTGTCATAAAGCGCAAAGTTGTGCGAAATTGGCGCAATAATAACGTTAAAAACTCTTCGGTTATACGTCGCTATAGTATTTGCATCTACGATTTATATTTTTATTATAAAAGGCACCAGTCCTAAATAATCAGGTAAGAACGTCTCAAGCCCGTAATTACATTCATCAATGTAAGATCGTTGACATTACCCGTAGCTTAAAAAACGTCGAGTACCGAGCTATAAGAAGCTAATTAAAAAGATTCTTAATATTTGACAACCCGTCGCGCGCAGACTCTTTAAAAGTCTTTGCACTTAATAGCTATTAATTCTTTGATTCATCTATTTTTAAGTTCAATCTAAACTTGTAGACACTATCCGAGACGTTAGAAAAAATCAGGGATCACGTAGGTCGCCTAGTTTTCAGTAAATGCTGTTTGTTAATGATTCAATTTGTATGATGAAACCTTAGCAACGTCTTCGCCGATCGATCAACATACTTGAATTGTAAACCGCATTCACGATTGCTTTCGAGAAACGTACCTAAATGTGTTGCATTTATATAACGGGTCTATTTTCGAATGAAAATACACCCTCTATTATGAATGAATTATCACCATAATTACCTTTATAGGACATCAAAATCCATTCAAAAATATAACCACTAACCCCTAATCATCTACATGTTTTGTATTTCTATTTCGGTGCTCTTACACATTGAGCAAAATGGTATTATAATATGGTATAAAAAAGTTAAGAAAGTCACAGTCTAGCGAACCCGTTGTTATAACCAAACGTCTATACGTACCTATTTGTAAAGTTTAGAGAATATTCCTCGTAAACGATTTTATTATAATACCAGACGAATTACAAAGTTAATAATTTCAAAATATATCAGAATAAACATTCAATTAAATAATGATAATACTATTTATATAAAGGACATAATAAGCGGTTTAGCGTGGAATTAATGCCACAAAGCATTCTCTAGGAGTCAAACGGTATTTTTTATATCAGCCACAATTATTTTTGAGCCTGTTGTTATTTTAATAATATTATCAGTTTGTTTGCAGCTTAATAATTAATTTTAATTATGAATATTTATCAGAAATATTACAATATTGTACCAATTTCTGTTAACTTTCGTTATTTTAGAGACAACTGCCTCGTTGGTCGCATAGTGTGACTGCTGTGCAGCCTCGGGTTAGATTCCCGGGTTGGGCCGTAATCGCTTTGTGGGTTTTAGACTTTTACAAAGCAGCCCGATGTCTGATAGTTGGCTGTGTTATATCCCCTTGCTAGGGAAGGCACGTATAGCAAGCATCCGCGAATGCTGCTCAGTAGTTGACCTTGTTACAATTATACATCTGAGGCCGTTCGGGCGGATTTGAGGAAATTCTGAGACCAGAATCTAATAACTGATTAAACCTACAGCTGACTCGATAAGACCTACAAGAATCACCTTTGCAACAAACCTATACATTCGTGCCTGAAGTTAAAAAGGCACAAAGTTATTATACCAAGAAACGAAACTATTCTGTATAACTTCTCTATTACTAATTACTGGTAGTGCGTCCAAAGTTTCGTCGCGTCCATCGAACATTCAGATCACGACTTGGAAACAATCAAGATGTTCACGGGATACCAATTGGATTAGTACCTACTGGCTTTAGTTCCAAAGACACATCCTTGTAGTGTTTTATTTTCGTTTTGCGAGTATTTGACCTACTTTTAGGAGTATTAGCAGTGATTTTTTTATGAAAGAAATCGAACGAACCTCATGTTTTGATTCCTAATCAGTATGTTCACATAACAATGTATAAACTACCTTAATATAAAGGAATCAGTGTAAGGTTGAATAGAAATAATGAAAGCAAGCTTCAAACCACGATCATTAGTGGCCACTTCATGATCCCAGAGAGGAATGCTAAGTCGCATCTAGAACAAATAATTTATCGGACAAAGACCTCCGTTTAGCCAGTCATCGTTACATCTTCACATGAAACAATTCACGCTTGGTTACAGATAACCGACCTCGATATTTCCAAATAGCTTACAAATGAAATAATAAGCAAGTAATTCACGTGTAATCTTTGTAAACGTTAAATGATTTGCATCTAAACATACATAAATCAGTTACATCTGTTATTTATGTGTGACACGACAAAATCAGACCCAAAATATGTCCCTTCCCTTTCACATAATTTGAAAAGATAAATAGCTTCCATAATTTATCTTCTTTTTATTACCGGATCAGCAAAAGAACATCCCTCGGCTTTATTTCAAAATCAGTCTCTACGAGGTAATATCAATCACCCAACGTTCATTAGCTGAAAGGAACCCTTTCAATCTCAAATTTGTTCGAACACAATCTCATAACTTTCCGATACTTGACCTTATAAGAATGAAATCAACCCCTTTCTCACGTTAAACGTATTCACGTCAAATAGTAGTATTTCTTACCTTATAGTACGGTTCCTCGTAGCGAGTGCCCTTAAGAAAGTCATAGAATATGCAAAGAGGCAGAACCATTATAGCTGGCTCTTTGCACAGAGTGGCGGCCGCGGCGAACGTAAGTGTCCCCGCCAACGTGACCCACTGCAACAGTTCACCTGAATCTTCACTGACACCACCACTGAACTGACACTTTAGTCTCACTGCGCCGTTAACCTCACAGGCGTCCCATATCTTCATAGGCCCCGCTTTACCGGCCTTTAACAGTTTGCGGACGTTCATCATAATGTGTTGCACCAAGCTGTGGCAACTCAACCTGAACGGTGGATCGTTTGACGGTATCGGTCGTCGCATTACACTGTCTTTAATTGTATGCCTACATTGTTTCTTGTGTCTCTCCTCTCGTAGTCGTATGTGCTCGCTGTATAGAAGGAAACTCAATAGAAACAGGTTGCACGCGGCCAAGTCCGCCCGGCCGACAACTCCCGCCACTGCTTCAGTGTGAATTGGATGTGCTGCGAAAGCTAGGCCGGTGACTGCGGTGCCCACTCTCATACAATAGGCTGGCAGCAAGCGTCGGGCGGTCACCACAACTAATGCAGTCGCTGTGCAGTGGAATATGACGTTGAGAAGGTGATAGCTCCACGGTTTGAATCCACTAAAAGCGTAGTTAAATCGATATGTAGCGACGCACAGCGGCCTGTACGAGCCGTGTGAACCGGGGTCTGTGAGCGGTGTTCCCCAGAAATCGTTTTCGAATAATGCGTTTATAGGTGTATGGCCGATGACATCGGGGTTGGAGAGGATCGCCCGCCTGTGAAATAAAAAACGCGTTAACGTACATTATTTTATTGAAATTCAGCGAATTTATTAATATGCTAATGAAAGGATTGGATATTTAAAATGTAGATGCCTAGCGCGTTCCGTATGCAATGGCTATAGCGGAGGGCTGATTACGTTTTCAATAAGTGAATGACTACTTTGACTTGTTTAAATTTGAAATACCTACAATTACCTACTAGATAGCCAACTACTACTTGATAGTAGTTGTGATGAAGAGAGTGTGAGCAGTTATTTTCTACCTGTGTTCAATACACAATTTTTTAGTTTTCTTGCCATTAACCTATTTATTGCCTACAAAAACATTACTTATACTTTGAAACTTGTTACAAATCAAGTCAATAAATTGTAAAACAACAACAAAACTAACTCAGGAAGCCGAATACCTAAACAATTAATTTGGAATAAATAAAATACTTTTTTAATTCCACTGAAATTCTTTAAGGGCAATTTGTAGATTGTCACGATGGTAAACGGCACCAAGTAATAAGTAGGTATCTTGACGACCAACGCCTCCGTATCGTATATTTTTTTATCAGCTTTGATTAAAAAACTTTGCTAACGTAACTTTTTCCCAGCACGGCTACCTTTTAATGAAATATAAAAGATCAATAGCTAACATTTTTTGTAGCCTGTGTCAATCTGCGAACATTTTTTGCCCGTTAGTTATTTATCACGAGATATTGCTAGCGTTTTTTTTAAAGTTATCGCAGTTATGACAAAATCGTTGAAGGAAAAATCTGGTATTTAGTAAACAGATACGTAGCTGGATAAATATTTGGAACATTTTATGACAGAGCGATTAGCTTTAAATTGGAACATGGAGAGTAAACTCGACACAATTTTAGGCAAACAATGTGAACAGTAACTGGTTCTAAAACCTACTTAATTTAGAAATTGTTTTCGTATTATTAAAGACCTGCGTATCTATGTATATATTCATAACATGTATTTTATTACAATAATATTATCACAACAACGGGCCTTTGATCTATATACAAAAGGCCTTAGTCCTTTGTATTTGCCTAGCAACCTAAAATTGTTGGGGAAGATTTTGTAACAGTAGCCTTATAAGATTAACGAGTAAAAAGAATTATATTGTATGTAAGATAATGTTACGAAAACATAAAAATGACGTCTTTAAAATAAACGAAAATACATTACGCTCGTAATACCGCCAATCTGAAGTGCTCGCTGCTATTTTATACAAAGTAAACGCAATAAGTCATTCGTACTTTTATTTACGCTACACATCAAAATTTAATACCGAAGAACAAATTCAAACAGCCGTCCCTAACTGCTTAATTTAAATAAAATATTACCGTCTTACCTGAGAGGGCAGTCGCTCATCGGCGCCGAATCCGTTCGATGTTTTCCCGAACGATTGGCCCCGTGCCCTCAACCGTTCCCTCCGTAGGGCGCCTCAATACCGACTTAATAATGGACGTGTTTTAACGTACTGATCTCTCTCAAATTGATTTTGTGAACCGTGTTTGTCGTTTTCCGGTTGATGTGTGAAGCACCCGGTTGAATGCTTGACTGGTGATGGAAGAACCTGACTTTTGCCATAAGTTTGACGCGTAGTAGATTACGCTATATTCTATTGTGATTCTTAATTTTCCTATTTTCTTTTCTAACATGCGATAATAGCAAGCAAGGGAAGTTATTAACGAAGTGAACGTCGGAAACCCTATCGGATGGCATTGGCAAGCGGGGATATTTAGCGAACACGTTTTTAGTGCAGAGGAAATTAAAAAGTCAGCGATCGTACCTAAACCAGCCAAATTATTTGGTCGTTCCTAATGAACTTATGTACTTTATTCTCTTTAATTTTCTTTTCTAACTTTACCTTATTTTAGGGTAAGATAATTATTTGAATTTGTTTCGGTATTTCTTTTAAGGGAATCAGATAGGAAATATCGAACTGAATTAGTATATGTCAAATATATTTACGTGTTAAAGTGTTTTTGTAAAGCCTGTTAACAGAAACAAATCGTATTTAATTAATATAAATTCTCTTAAAATATTTATTGTTGTATGTGACATCATTCCAAACATTTCCGAATACATAGCAATCACGAAGCTATTTTCAAAAAGCCCGGTATACAATTGTAATGGGAAAGATTGATTGTGCGAGGACAGTGACCTGCACCTACGAAAGGTACTCATCCTTTTATCTATTGATCCTTCATACATTTCATTCGTTCATTTTAGATTTGGTAGGGAAAGCCGGTGAAATAGCCGATTGAATAATATATTTTATGGGACCAAAACCGTGCTTACTATGCGAAGAAGGAAAAATCATCTCTAACAGTCAGCCATTGTATTGCAAATTGTGAGTAAGACGCCTTTCCTTCACTTATTTACATAAAAGTTCTCCGAGTATTTTGCTCGTAAATGACTTTCGCTTTGCACTTCCTCATTTTTAGTTCTTAGAAAAATAAATGTATTTCTCTCAATTTGGGGGAATACGAATCTCGAAAGTTTAGTGACGCGAGTTTTGCCATTTAAGTTGTGCTTACTAATGTTACAAGTTTCAATGTTTTTCACAGATATCATGTAAACGTTGACGCAATACTTGTAATCAAAGTAAATAAGATTCAGAAAAAAACATTCTATTCAGCTGAGAATCCGAGTTTGTTATATCCTCCAAATTTTTCAACTACTATGTGATTTAAATACTGCATACTTTGAACATACTTTTTTGTAGATGCAAACCTCCCACGCGATTTTTTTTAGTTCGAGATTATCTGGCAAACTCACAGCCGAAACTGTTCTTTTTTCCGCCAGTCATACAAAAGAGGCCCCATAGTTATTCCTTACGTGTTACGCAGTGACCAGACAACGCTCCGACTTCCCTCGCAAGCTTATGCTTTACATTCATCGCCTACACTGGAACCACGCCTTGTTATATGAAAATAGAAATATGGAATAACTTAGAAGGCTCCGGTAATGGGCGTTTTCGCTTTATGACGCCAACGATGCCGTGATCGGTAGTGCCTCGTCTTCACATCAGCACAACAACGATACCACCCACATATGTAAATCCTCAGAGAAATAGCTTTACCTCTAATCAAATAAACTACCTATACTATACACCAGAGATAGTGAATCTTTACTTACTTACGTGACAAATTAAAAAAAAAAGTGGCGTGCCGTCAAGCAAATAGATATCATTAAAAAACTAATCGGATGTATCCAAAAATGTTTTTTTTCTAGAATGTTCGTGTCTCTAAATAAAAAGGGCTATTTGTTTTGTTATTGTTTCTAAATATTGTAATATTTATTTAATTTTTACTATAATTAATAATAATGTAGATTGCCAACTAAGTTCTAAGAACCTACATATTTATAAGATCTTCAATGTACACTTAGTTCGCAATAAAGAATTTGAATTTCAATCTATTTTATTTGTTGGGACCGCGTGACGCGTTTACTGAAACTGCGTAAAACAACTAGTTGTACAGACGACAGCAGGTCAACGTATACGAATCTGTCAAATTTTACCAATCGAAAATTAACCTACCTCCATTGTGATAAGGTTGAAAATCTATTGCAGAAATTTGACAGATTGTAGTAACTTGATGTGCTGTTGTCTGTACATAATTTCTATTGCAATATTTTCGATGCAAATTAATGGTTTGCCTAGATTATTTAGCTGCGTGTCACAACGGGCACGCGTGTCGTTGGTTCACCATCCCTGCTATACATCTATATATGATCTGTTATTTTTTTGGCATATTGATTTGAAGTACGCATGTTTACGTTACGCTTAATTTTATTTACATATCAAAGTTATTTATATATCTAGTTCGTAGGAGATACCTATAACAATAACTAGGAAACGATATTATCATATAAAATATTATATATGTTAATAATAAATCTATATCCAATATCAAAGCAAACATTTTATGTATTTTCAATATATTTTCTAAAGCGTATATCAATCTATGTACACGCATCAAATAAGGCTGAAATAGCAAAATACGTAATCCCTTACATTTTATATCAAAGCTATCTTAGGAATATTGGCCTATATCGGTTTTCATAACCATATCGATATAAACTACTCGCGTCCCTAGTAGAATCGAAACTAAGATTGAGATAAAGTTGGGGATAGTGCGGAACTTTTTGTTGGGGGAGTTGTGGGCAGCTGTGCACAGTCGTCACGTAAGCCCTCAATTACGAAACACTGGAGCGGTTTTCGACGAGCTCTGATCCAAAACAAAGTTCATCGATTCTATCACGATTATCGGTTTGGAACGTTTCCACTGAGAAAATTAGCGCTGTCCTCCAAATGTACTCCTCCAACTTTAGTACCATAGTGTTTGTTAATACCACGCTTGACACACGACATAAGTATAAGTGCTTTTGGACATGTTCCTTTTTGTTTCTTCGTACTGCTATACCCGAGTTTAATATCAAGGGAAACATTTCTGAAACTAATCCATTAGATACATTATAACTTTTAACTGACAACTCGATGTTTCGCTTAGAAGTTTATGAAAAAAATTTGTTAAGTTAGGTACTAATATTGTTTTAAGCCGACTTTCGCTTCGAAGAAGTACAAAGTATAAATCAAACACAATAATGTGGCTGGCCTTATGCCCTCAGGGACAATGGGATCAAAGGAAAATCTAAATTATTCAACATGCCCAAGTCTGGGCGTTCGCGAAATAGCGGCCTACCTTTTTACAGCTCCTTCAACTCCGCAGGGAGCCTTATTTAGGTGTTAATTGGTGGTATTCCTCAAGAGAATCTGACCGTAGTTCTTTTTATGTAAAAACACAAATTACATGAGTAAAGTTTACTTTAATCTCTGCTTTTGTATAAATGTTCATATTAAGTGAAACCGTTAAGTATATTTTTGAAAGAGTAGAATACAAACAAATATTTTGATACAAATATTGGCCCACAAACATACGCTTGCTTTTGCACTACATATATTTCCACGACTATTTACTTATAATCTCAGATAAAAACTGGCAGCTATTTCCGTATATTTCACATACGTATACAAAGCAAAAATATTTTGCTCGCTACCCGCCCATTGAAACCTGATAACGTTATTTTGCGTGAAAAATCTGGTACACTGTCGTTTTCCGTCCAAATATTACTTTACTAAATATAAATCCACTAAATAGGCCTTTTGTTATTTTACTTGACATAAAATTGATAACTAAATCTTTGATGTGGCACTTGTTGAATTTAGTTTCAGCGACATCTAACAGATATCGAATAGCAGATTCTTTAGGGACAATGGACCATAATTTATATCTTTGTTCATTTAGGCATAATAATCAAACGATATTATTCCTCTTTATAAATTCATGTTACTCGTACACCTAATGAAGCAAGCAAAGCAAAAACGGGCAGTTACTTTCCAAATCTATTGATAACATTTATAAGGTTGTGATTCAACGAGTCGCAAGCGAACGTAAGCAGATCTGACGCACCTTAGAGGTTTCTGTTTTTCTATGAAGGGACTTTTAAACAAGATCTTTCACACGGAAATTAGATAAATTAAATAAAAATATTTTGCGACGTGACTACCGCTGACCTTTCAGAAGATACCAGATTTTTTTCATTGAGCCACTGCAAAGGAAATTCAAAAGCTTGGTATCTATAGTACCTATCTCGAATAGAATCGCAGTTCTTTTATTTTACCTCCTACGTTATTGAACACAGTAGAATGAACATTATTTTTTGAATAAAAATAAACTGTGGAATAATNTTCTATTGCAATATTTTCGATGCAAATTAATGGTTTGCCTAGATTATTTAGCTGCGTGTCACAACGGGCACGCGTGTCGTTGGTTCACCATCCCTGCTATACATCTATATATGATCTGTTATTTTTTTGGCATATTGATTTGAAGTACGCATGTTTACGTTACGCTTAATTTTATTTACATATCAAAGTTATTTATATATCTAGTTCGTAGGAGATACCTATAACAATAACTAGGAAACGATATTATCATATAAAATATTATATATGTTAATAATAAATCTATATCCAATATCAAAGCAAACATTTTATGTATTTTCAATATATTTTCTAAAGCGTATATCAATCTATGTACACGCATCAAATAAGGCTGAAATAGCAAAATACGTAATCCCTTACATTTTATATCAAAGCTATCTTAGGAATATTGGCCTATATCGGTTTTCATAACCATATCGATATAAACTACTCGCGTCCCTAGTAGAATCGAAACTAAGATTGAGATAAAGTTGGGGATAGTGCGGAACTTTTTGTTGGGGGAGTTGTGGGCAGCTGTGCACAGTCGTCACGTAAGCCCTCAATTACGAAACACTGGAGCGGTTTTCGACGAGCTCTGATCCAAAACAAAGTTCATCGATTCTATCACGATTATCGGTTTGGAACGTTTCCACTGAGAAAATTAGCGCTGTCCTCCAAATGTACTCCTCCAACTTTAGTACCATAGTGTTTGTTAATACCACGCTTGACACACGACATAAGTATAAGTGCTTTTGGACATGTTCCTTTTTGTTTCTTCGTACTGCTATACCCGAGTTTAATATCAAGGGAAACATTTCTGAAACTAATCCATTAGATACATTATAACTTTTAACTGACAACTCGATGTTTCGCTTAGAAGTTTATGAAAAAAATTTGTTAAGTTAGGTACTAATATTGTTTTAAGCCGACTTTCGCTTCGAAGAAGTACAAAGTATAAATCAAACACAATAATGTGGCTGGCCTTATGCCCTCAGGGACAATGGGATCAAAGGAAAATCTAAATTATTCAACATGCCCAAGTCTGGGCGTTCGCGAAATAGCGGCCTACCTTTTTACAGCTCCTTCAACTCCGCAGGGAGCCTTATTTAGGTGTTAATTGGTGGTATTCCTCAAGAGAATCTGACCGTAGTTCTTTTTATGTAAAAACACAAATTACATGAGTAAAGTTTACTTTAATCTCTGCTTTTGTATAAATGTTCATATTAAGTGAAACCGTTAAGTATATTTTTGAAAGAGTAGAATACAAACAAATATTTTGATACAAATATTGGCCCACAAACATACGCTTGCTTTTGCACTACATATATTTCCACGACTATTTACTTATAATCTCAGATAAAAACTGGCAGCTATTTCCGTATATTTCACATACGTATACAAAGCAAAAATATTTTGCTCGCTACCCGCCCATTGAAACCTGATAACGTTATTTTGCGTGAAAAATCTGGTACACTGTCGTTTTCCGTCCAAATATTACTTTACTAAATATAAATCCACTAAATAGGCCTTTTGTTATTTTACTTGACATAAAATTGATAACTAAATCTTTGATGTGGCACTTGTTGAATTTAGTTTCAGCGACATCTAACAGATATCGAATAGCAGATTCTTTAGGGACAATGGACCATAATTTATATCTTTGTTCATTTAGGCATAATAATCAAACGATATTATTCCTCTTTATAAATTCATGTTACTCGTACACCTAATGAAGCAAGCAAAGCAAAAACGGGCAGTTACTTTCCAAATCTATTGATAACATTTATAAGGTTGTGATTCAACGAGTCGCAAGCGAACGTAAGCAGATCTGACGCACCTTAGAGGTTTCTGTTTTTCTATGAAGGGACTTTTAAACAAGATCTTTCACACGGAAATTAGATAAATTAAATAAAAATATTTTGCGACGTGACTACCGCTGACCTTTCAGAAGATACCAGATTTTTTTCATTGAGCCACTGCAAAGGAAATTCAAAAGCTTGGTATCTATAGTACCTATCTCGAATAGAATCGCAGTTCTTTTATTTTACCTCCTACGTTATTGAACACAGTAGAATGAACATTATTTTTTGAATAAAAATAAACTGTGGAATAATTACTCATGTATATAATAGATATAACTAGTAATAGATATAATTAAGTATTTACTGGTATTATTTTAGAACTTCTTCATTGTATATTCTTGGTATTGAAATTAAACTAGTTTTGGAAGAGAGTTTATGGGCTGAATTTGATTTTTCTTAATTATTCTTATTTACTGTTTCATGAATTCATGATTCATGGTAACAAAAATTGCCAATGCGTACGGAATAGGTAAGCTTGGCATCCCAGTGACTAGTAGATTGTCATTCTACGATGTAAATAATATGGTAGGAAGAGCAAAGACTGAACAAATAAATTAATTACCTGTCATCATAAACAAATCCTGCGTCCAAGGTATTATAGTACAACAGGAATGCCAGCAGCGAGCTAGCTGCCGTCACCCAGAGCTCCATCCTCGTCGCTCTGGTGTCTACATCAGCTCCTCCCCCCCTCTGCAACAAAAAATACCTAAACTATAATATGCTATAGGCTTTCAAATAGCCCCGCCCCCTTTGGCAATGCACTTGTAATAGGTATTTAGTTAGCGCACTATAGAAGCGATCTAACACACTGAATATGGACCAACAGGTATCTTTTTGCTTTAAAACGCACGAAAAAAAACTAATGTTGAATTGAATTCTATATATTCTATAGTTTATTTTGTATTTTTTCTCTGACTAAAAGGTAATGTTTTACAGCGCTTTCACCCTGGCGGATTTTCCGCTCGTTCTCGTAAAACCGTGCGGAAAATCCGCCAATGTGTAAGATACTATACCTACTGCTGTTATAATACATCTTGCAATGTATGGCTTGAAAAGGTGCTGAAATGAAATAAGGCAGTAACAATGTCTTAGATAATGTCGGACGGTAAAATTCCTGAACACGAGAACACGTAAATTAATTCAAGCGTGCTGTTTAATATGTCATGCACATTTTCACGTTCAAATGCAGTATAAATATATGTTTTTCTTTTATAAAATCATTATGATGAGTCATGATTAACTATAAAACGTTCGTAATTCTGTAATGCCGATTTCGGTATTTAAATAAACTATAAACTAATAATATTCTGGTCCATATTTATCTCAAAACACATGTGGACGACAATTAACAATGCTTAACAAAAGCTTACCAGCGAGCGTTTAAAAAAAGTAGAAAACAAAGTTACTGTTTCCTTGAAATAACTATCTCCACGTTACCAACGCATTTAACCTTTGTATACAGCTGTTAGTTGATTTCCAAGCTGAATTAAAAACTTCAGCACAGTGTATTCTGTATTTAGCGGAAAATGTATTCACGGCACGTCATCGCGTTTAGGTAACGTCCCATTCTAACAAGATGCTTTACATACTTTTTAATTATTAAATGGATATTTAAAACTTTTGAAATGTCACTTACATTTGTACAGATAAACTGGTGATATCATTGCAATTAAGCTGAGTATATGTGAGTATATGTATATGATATGTGAAATGGGATGAGATATGTTTGTTTAAAAAAGTTAAATAAGACACATCATAATGACTCACAATTAAAGGGTCCTGTTCCTCAACAGATTACTTTTGTTAATCACTGTGTTTATTCAGAAGGAGTAATTTTAAAGTATTATTTGGCTTACTATATCATGTATCCCACCCATCTGAAATAAGAGCTTCAAGCATCATAATCTTGGGTAATCTTTGCTATTTTCATTTAATACTAGTATAAATATGTGTGTCATGTGTCTTCAAATAGCTAACATGCATCGGTTTGCACGAGAGCCATTTAACACAGCTATGCGTCATTTTTCATTGTTTGGCAGCCGAGGCTTTTTTATGTGAAAACCCGTATAGATGTCGTGTAACCACGGACGGAGGCTCTGTCAGACCTTTGCTGAATAAAACTAGGTACAGACGATAGCAGGTCAACCTGAACCTGACAACTTCTACCAATTGAACATTAACGTTATCTTATTGTGTTAGGGTTGAAAATCTATTGAAGAAATTTAACAGATTGTGGTATGTTGATGTCGTCTCTACCTACTACTGTCAGTGTATTACCGAGTACTTTATTTACTAAGCAAGATGAGGGAAGAAAATAGTCACAAGATAAGTACTAGTTCCTCTCATCCTCTTGTGCGCTGACCTTACACTACATAAACTATAGTCCCTAATGAAGCTTATAATGGTTTGTCGTCATCGTCGGCAAAAGATGGACAGAATGATTCAGAAGGCATATCGAAAACATCAAATATTAAAAAATATATATCTCCAATAAGCTCTTTGTAAAAGCTTTTTGAATTAGGTGGGCTGAATTATTGTGATGCGCGCTCAATAACTATCATCTCGCCCTTTGGATTGTATGCAAAATTTATGCCATCATCGAACATAAAAGTAAGTAAAATAATAAAATATCAACACATTGCTAAAATAATGAATTACCAAATATAAACCATAACAAACTTATGCAACATTTCGTCGCGTCTAATCCCCAACAATTTAGTTTGGAATGAGTGCACGCGCGAACGTTTTCATTGGGCACAGTTCGTGTCACCACGCTTGTCGTCCGTCTCCGGACTCGCGCCCGTCGGCAAACCTGAAACTTTCTGTTTAGTTTAACAGGTGCATATTTCTAACGAATTAATTACTCTTTCTGTGTGTGCTTTTCTCAAATACAATGTTCTATTGTGTTATGAAATTAATATTTACATTTGGGGGCACGGCAGTGCCCCCGCCAAGTCGAGCGCAAAGCAAACACTGCCGTACCATCCTTTACTGGAACCATTTCGACGCATTTTCAGCCCTCTGTTTGAGAACCTCTGGATAATACCAGAACGCCGAAATTTTCATCATCCAGAAAGCTATAATCACATACGTAAAACCCAGAATTTCAAGTCTGTAGGTCATTTAATTTCGAAGTTAAGCGAAAGCAAAGTTTCGTATTTTCGACACTCACTCACTCATGATCATCAAAATAGAACTAGTACTTCCAATAAAGTCAGAGAGCTGAAATTTGGAACAGAGTTAGGATTTAATGACCACATATAAG
>NWSH02000008.1:7489000-7510321 GCA_002382865.2 Heliothis virescens
AAGAGAGAGATTTTATAAGCCTATAGCTTCTGCCCGCGGACGTTCGTTACCGATCCTGTTTTTTTTTATATAATCATATTTTTCCTCATCGTTAACCTCCCTCGATCTGTACAAAACATTCTTAAGACCAAAATAAGCCACGATCAGTCCAGCGTTTGAGTTATGCGCTTACTCAACACATTAGCGATTCATTTTTATATATATTAGATTATCTCAAATTGAAACGTCACTCATATGTTTGATTGTGTAAAACTGGACGAACACACCAAAACTGTGTTTACCTAATTAACACGCTAAATTCAAGTGCAAGTCTTGATAATGCACAAGAGCTCTCCACACAAACGATAGCAACAGGAAAGGCGCTGTTAGCCTCAATTAGTAGAAGTAACAAACACTACGAACACGCTAAAGCTCGTCGACATGTCCCAGAGATAAAATGACAACATTGTAAGTGCTTGACAACTGTAATAAAGCAACCCACTGACGCATTGTTTACGAACGGTCGTCCGGTGAGGCCTGCGAGACGTCTTGTCGCGCAAAGCCCCTGCGTTTGCATGCGACAAGCGCTTTCGCGACATAAGGCCAGATACGCGGAATATAGCATCGTGCTGTTTTTTGCTTCAATGTATTTCCTATATACTATTGTAACGAGATAAAAGGGAATATTTTTGTAATTTGTAAGTTATGAGCTAGATGTGCATGAGTGCTGAATGATCAGTATGATGGGTTGTATTTACATAGTTCATACTTTGATGATGCACTATAACTTTTACTACCGTAGTTTGATCTTATTTACTTAATAAAGTAAGACTATCCCACCAAAAACATTCTGTAAAAAAACTAGCCAATTCTCGCTGAAGCTCTTGTTTATCTCTAAAAAGTAATGAATCTAGACAAAGTCGTGCTGAGTCTAAGGATTCTTACTGCGGTTTCTTTACTATTATTATAGTTAATGCTATATGACTGGCCGTTGACTGTACTCACTAACGTTTAAAGAATGACAACGGCCAGTCATATAGCATTAACTATAATAATAGTAAAGAAACCGCAGTAAGAATCCTTAGACTCAGCACGACTTTGTCTAGATTTCATTACTTTTTAGAGATTAACAAGCAGCTTCAGCGAGAATGGCTAGTTTTTTACAGAATGTTTTGGTGGGATTTCACTTCTTTTTGTAGAAACGTGAGCTTATTGATATCTACCTAAGGCGTTATGTTGATTCCTCTATAGTTTGGTTGGGCTTTTGTGTTTTCTAATCAGGGTCACCAGGACTCCAGATCTTCGATATCCTAGTTTTTATAGTTTTTCCTGCGCAGTAAGAATCCTTAGACTCAGCACGACTTTGTCTAGATTTCATTACTTTTTAGAGATAAACAAGCAGCTTCAGCGAGAATTGGCTAGTTTTTTACAGAATGTTTTTGGTGGGATAAGTCTTACTTTATTAAGTGAAATAAGATCAAACTACGAGTAGTTAAAAGTAAGTGATCATCAAAGTATGACTATGTAATACAAACCTAATACTGATCATTCAGAACTCATGCACATCTAGCTCATAACTTACAAATACAAAAATACTTCCCTTTTATTCGTTACAAGTGTATAGGAATACATTTGAAGCAAAATAACAGCACGATGCTAATATTCCGTCCGTATCTGGCCTTTATGTCGCCGAAAGCGCTGTCGCATGCAAACGCAGGGGCTTTGCGCGCACAAGACGTCTCGCAGGCCTCACCGACGACCGTTCGTAAACAATGCGTCAGTGGGTTGCTTTATTACAGTTGTCAAGCACTACAATGTTGTTCATTTTATCTCTGGGACATGTCGACGAGCTGTTTAGCTGTTCGTAGTGTTTGTACTTCTACTAATTGAGCTACAGCGCCTTTCCTGTTTGCTATCGTTTTGTGTGGAGAGCTCTTGTGCATTATTCAAGACTTGCACTTGAATTTAGCGTGTTAATTAGGTAACACAGTTTTGGGTGTTCGTCCAGTTTTACACAATCAAACATAATGAGTGACGTTTTCAATTTGAAGAATAATCTTATATATAAAAATGAATCGCTAAATGTGTTGGTAAGCGCATAACTCAAGAACGGCTGGACTGATCGGGCTTATTTTGGTCTTAAAATGTTTGTACAGATCGAGGGAAGGTTTAAACGATGAGAAAATATGATTATATAAAAAAAAACAGGATCCGCGTACGAAGTCGCGGGCAGAAGCTAGTGGCTTATAAAAATATTCCGCCATATAATTTACATATCGCGGATTTTTTTCAATTTCCCATCCATTCAAATAACGTTTTCCACAAAGACGCATTTCTTGTAAAGGTAGCGTGAAATTAAATCGTAAAAGAGAGGGGAATTTTTCCTCACCGCAGATTGTCCTTGAATAGCTCTTTAAAGTGGAACAAACATATCGTGGATCACTTTTCTTTATATTGATGCTTTGATTGCGAATAATAGGCCCCTAAAGTCGTTTGCATTGTACATTTCCCGCCCCTACATTTTCCAACCAATGGACATTATCATAATAGCACTTTATGCGTACTTTCTATGAAAATTAATACAAACGACGTGGGACGATATTTTGGTATAATAACGACCAGACTTTTATTAGAATATTATTGTATTACGAAAAAGTTTACCTATTTCGCTTTCTTATAAATACAAAAATCTATTTTATATTTATCAAATACAGGAAAATTAAAGCACACTGATTTATCTAACGCAAAAGATTTGTTTTGTAAAGAAAGTAATCCGGAAAACTAGTAATAACTTTGTTTCATTTGTTATGTCGGAATGAAGCAGCCAATCGTGCAGAGCAAATAAAGCGAACTTTGTGGAGCGAAAATAGACAAAGGATCAGATACAGGTAAATAACTACGCATGACTTGGGCAGAGAAAGCAGTTCCGCCGCTCCGTTCAGGGCTGCCACGTACCAAATTAACCCGCAACGTGTTCGCAATAATTTACTTATTGCCAAATAAATATGCAAATTGCCGCCGCGGCTCCCTTTTTAAATATATCCATCGGAAAGTGATAAATTACTTTCTTAAACAAATTTTCCGCACCGTTTTCCCGACGCGATACGTCGACAGTTGCGGCTTAGTGAAAAATGTGTCTTCGATTAAAAATCAAGAGTCGAGATTCTGAATTTATGGCCCATTATAGAAGGTCTTACTTGGTTAAACAATGAGAGCAGGAGATCGCAAGCATTCGCATCTCGCCGTTACGTCGCGTCTTTCACACAAGATTAACGCTCAATTCAAAGGTGAACGCCGTTTCAAAAGCTATAAATTTCTCCCCGTGGCTCGTTTCACTCGCGAGAACGCACAAATTTATCGGAAATTAGTATCTTCTAGAAACTCCACTGGGATGAATAGACATAACGTTTACGATAGCTCAGCTCAATTTATTGTTACCTACTAGGTCGACGGAAAAGTAGCTTGGAATACTGACTCAGCAGTTCCAAAATACAAACATACCTACATTAATATAATACTATATTTTGGTACTTCTGCGGTTAACCGCTCCCTGGTACTAGTGCCTTTTCGTTCGGTCGGTACGAAGTCAGTCGGTTACTAATGAAAACTGAGCTAAACTTCAGTGAGCCTCAGCTCATTGTATCGTAACATATGACTTACTTGAGATGCGGGCTCATTGAAATACAGACGCTGGGTACTTTCCACTACGAGAAAACGGCATGGATAGGACTCCAAACACAGTTTCTATGAGAAATAACCATTGAGACTGTGAGTACAAAATACAATACAAACCCAATGTACTTTAAAGCCATCGAAATAGGACCACTTTGTTTTACAAAAATATCTTCTCAGATATTTGTATCGACCAGCTCCTGGTGACCCTAGCAGAACGCCTGGCTGTCCACAAGAAATAAGATTTTTATGATTGTGTAAAGTAAACCGCCGGGGTTATGTCTTATAAATTTTACCACGAAGCGACGCTCAGCCTTCTCCGGGAAATTGTTGTCCAAGGATATTCCTTGATAATCAAAACGTAGCACTACCATAAAGCCACAACAAAGGAACATAGCTGTATTCATCAACTTTTAATAACAGTAATAAATGAGATTTGAAAAGGTACTGTTCTGAAGTTTTCTGATAATCCTTTCCTTGAATACCAGGTAGTCTGCTGCTACAGATTATTATAAAAAGTAAAAATACAGATTGACAAAATATCAAGGGCCAGTTTCACAGGCTCCAGATAAAGCTTTACATAGTTATCTGACAGATAGTGTCATAGTAAAGGAGTCTAAATAGAAAACACTTCTATGGCATTATCTGTCAGTAGTTATCTAGAATTTTATCTGGTACGTCTGAAAAAGGCCGTCAATCTACTTTAAGCTTACGTACACACGATTGCGCGACTTTAATATATGTTTCATTTATTTAAGATAGAAAGCTAACGTCACAGGATAAGGAAAATGAAACAAAGGGAAATTCTTTGAGCTGCTTTGATATAAAAATATATAAAATGATATAGACAAAAAGTAGATTGCAAGTAGTAACGTGCCTACTGTTTTCTGTTATATAATCTCGTTGAATCAAGAATGAAATGAATGTGCGAGGTCGTTGACTGTGAAAAGCCGTCGGAATTTCGTCGATATGACGGCCGGAGGTTGGCTGTAAATTTTATTTCCGTGCATAAAAAAAATAAAACGAGTCTAACAGCCCGTGCAAAGTTGTGTGAGCATATTAATTACATTAGCCGCCAGAACTGTGTCGTTTAATTGAAAAATGACAAAAGTCTAGTACTCTTCATACGTTTTTGGTTACGAAAAAATTGTTTCGCTAATAAAACCAAAGCGTTTTGATCTTTTAAAAGATTAAAAAATGGACTGTTCAAACATTTCAGTTTGTTTCGTGTTGACTTATTCGATAGAATCAATTAATTTAAGATTAAATCTCCATAATGGAACTTTACGATAGTGCTTACTATTTTCTTTGTTTGGCTTTCGGATTAAATTTTGCTTCAGTAAATTGTTTTTTTACATTTCATTAATCGCGAAAAAGATTTTGAGGAAAACCACGTACCAGAAATTCTGTGCCAGACAACTAGTATAATATGTATTTTTTGCAAGGCTGAGTTTTTGTTCAATAACTTTTGTAATCCTGGATTTTTGTAAACCAATACAAAGAAAACCAAATTATTTAAATATCAGGTTGGTCTTGAATATTAGCGATTAAACTAACAACGTAAAATATCTGATATCTTGCGAAACTATTTTGATACTTCTACACAGAACTTAAAACTACAAACGAATAAAAATCCGGCATTCAGCAAGCCTATCGCTTACGCAAACCACGTTGATTTCCCTCGGTTGACTCTTAAAACTTCCGAGGGAAGCAAGTCAACAAATACGCTACGTTTCTCTTTCCCGAAGCTCAAGGAAACAACGAAAAAAAATACTATTTCGTCCCGAGATAAAACGGTACAGGTATAAGAGATAGTATTGGCGGGTATAAGGTACCTCAGTTCTGTAATTTAGCTCGGCAGGCCAGATAATCCAAGAAGCAATAGCTGGCATAAAGACGAGAGGTATGGAATACCGGCCGCCCGGGAGGAATGCAGGTACCTATTGTAATTTCTCCCCGGTCTCTCTCGACCCTCGCGTCGGAATGTCTGTTGTTTATACAGCGTACAGCCAACTATTGATAAAAACCTGATGAATTATGGAACGAACTATGCTTTTGCGCCTAACTTATATATCTTTACTAATATAAAAAATGTGAAAGTAAGTCTGTCTGTTGTGGAGCCTATTTAAATGAAATTTGGTAGACTGTCAAGAGCATGAGAAAGGACATTAGCTACATTTTACCCGGCTGCGGAAAGTTATTCGTGAGACGTGGGTAAAATCGTGGGGGAAATAGCTAGTTTTGTACATTTTTGGGATTAAACAGGTCAACGGTTTAAATTAAAAAATTACGTGACCGTATTTTAATATGATAATTTATCCTCAAAATTTGTAATAATTACTGTTTTCCTTGTCACGAATTTCACATTATTTGTTTAACAATATAATGCGAGTTCGAGGATCGGTATAAGCAGAAGATGATAATATTGTTATTGTTAAGGTTTTGGTATATAGGAAATTTCCTTCTGTTCTGTTTACATTTATGATACAAAATTAATACAGGAAGTTGTGATAATGGCATTTAAAAAGAAAAATACTAATCACGTGTATTATATGTATTATTTTCTTAATTTAAATTTTTATATGCATAAATTTGTAATTAAACAATTTTTAATTTCATCATCAAAAAAGTTTCATTCAGAGTATTTTCAAACAAAACTTCTGTAAAGGATTTCTTGTCAGTCAAAAAAATATATAAATATCACAATGTTATGTACCTTTAAAGAAAATATCTTCGAACCATAAATTAAAATCATTATTATTTAAACGATTTTAAACATAAATTAACATTCAGTTAAAAAGGAAGGGAGGAATTAGTACCCTTTATAATTTTATTCTTAGTATTTTTTTCGAAATCATGAAAAAATACTAAGGAACTACAACAATTTATCTGTGCGATTACAAAATCAAGCTCAAAATCACTATAACAAAACTATCACATGCAATATTAATTAGACACCAAGCTCAATATCAAAACATAAACAACAGAATTCCATTTCGTGCAAATGGCAACAAACATTTAAATCGATTCTCGATAGCCATTTCGTTCTCTGGCGCTCTAATCTCGGTCCACGTGAATCGTTAAAATAAAGTTCCATATCATTCGAGCAGTAAAGAGGTTATGAGATAGCATATGGGGTGACGACCGTCCCGAAAACCATCCTGAAGGTGCCAATACGACAGGTATGCCAAATCTTAAACGTTTATGTTATCATCCGCTACGGGCGTCTACGAAACTGCTACGAGAGTGCTACGAATTGGCTACGAATGTGTTCGTAATCCACTTTGTGATGTTCGGCTTTTAACTTTCTTATAGATAAAGTCGTAACCTCATCAATGATTGATGAAAATGTAAACATACGTGTTTATATTTAGTTTTGCAATTTAAACTGAATGTGATTTGTTTACGTGCAAACAAGAAGCGTTCAATTTGTTTTTATAGGTTTTTATATACATTTTATTTGAATGTTCGTGAAAATGTCAAGTTAAAATCTGAATGTAATGAAAAACTGCAAAATAATAACCGGTTACACTCTTAGCCTTATCAATCAAGAAATAACCAGGAAGGCGTGCCACATTTATGCTCTACTTGAATCGAGAACAGCCCAAAAAGCTAAAAGTTAAACGAAAACGTTTTTATATATTTTAACAACGAGATTAGAATGAATGAAGCCTATAATTCGTTACAGAAATAATAAAACTAATCGTTAGAAGCTCGGCCCGTGTTTGTTTTTATTATCATTGGCACAATTTATTAATTCATGCAACAACTTGAGACAACAAAATTTGAAATAATAAATATATTTGTTTATTTTACCTTTCCGGGTACAATCCTTTCTTTGTTCACTTCATAATTAAATTTGAGCACTAATCGAGTGTCCGTTCCTACATTAAACTTAACGTTTTAGGCCGTTTTCGTAAGTTGGAAGAAGTTTTTAAAAGTTTATCTCATAATTGCGTCCGACGATAAATATTGTAACATGTCACTGGCGAGCAGAATGTGTGGTCACATTCGTACGCGAACCGTTTATACCGGCCGAACGTTACAGTCACTACAAAGGATAGCGTGTGTGTTAGACCGGCGCTCAGGAGCCATGGTCGAGAGCTCCGGCCGCCTGCCGCTACCCGACTGACGTTGGTATACACGACACATCTGCATTTAAGAAGCCGCTATCGTTATGCGACTAATCGATTGGTCGAAGCGAGTGCCACTGTCACCCCTCCCTTTCGCACAATTCTCTCGCTCGGATTTCGCGCACGCGCACTCAACTATCATTCTCTTTTAAAAGTAGCGAAAAGTAAATAAACTCATACGAACTGTTTACTAAGAGAACTGAAGACGCGGTTGAAATCAAACATTTGAATTGAGACCATAGGCAACTGGATAGTGGAAGTTATTTTTTTGGGGCTGATCTATTTTTCATAGTTTGGTAAAGTTATTGGGTAATATTTTATTATAAGGAAAAGCTATTGCGCCTTAGGTGGTGGCTAGGGACGTAACGTCACTTGTTGCACGGCGACTTTGTTCCGGTGATGAAAGCCACGCACGCTATTGCACGCCATTCCTTTCCCTCTTGTTGTTCTAGTGGTAATTAATTGGATCGTATTATGCTTTACAAACAGACCAATCATCGTTCTGTGGTGATTAGTTTTGGCGACGATAAATAGAGTATGAGACCGAATTGGATACAATACGGTGTGTGGTATGATATTATGATTACATCAATAACGTTTCCTGGCTTTTAGCGCGTCTGATGCCTCTCTTCATTTACAGATGACGTAGAATCTTATTGAGGGTTTAATGTTGCGTCTAATTCTTGTATAAATTATTGTAACATTTTAAACAGTTTGAAGTTAATGTCCGAGTAGAGAGTCACGCTGCACCCACACCCACAAGGGCTATCTGATAACTTTCAAGAATTCATATGAGTATAATGACGTATTTTATTTATGAACAGCAACGCAATGAGGCTGAATAATCCTTCATAAAAAGAAAAGAATATCTGATGAGTTCAGTCTTCCGTACACAACTTATATTTCTGACTACTTTGATTACTATTAATTGAATAAAAAAATATTTTATGACGTGTACGATTAGTTAAAGTAGTATTGTTTATTAAATAAGTCTTGTGAATAATATTATAATCTATATATATAAAACTCAAAGTCCTGACTGATTCACTGACTCATCATCGCAGGGCCCAAACCCGTGAACCTATAAAGCTGAAATTTTTCACAGAGGTTCATCTCAAGACTCTCGCCAGGGATAAGAAAGGATTTTTTGAAATTCGTGCCCTGAGGGTTGAAATAGGGGTTGAAACTTTGTGTGGCGAACTATTATTCTTTACGAATTTCGACATGAAACTTCGTGAAGTTACTCCTTAAAATAAATAATTAAACACGTGTTTCACAATTTTTCGAAATACATCCTTTAAAGGGTTAAAATGGGGTTGAAGGTTAAAATGGGGTTGTAAATTTTTATGGTGAACTAATCAACGCAGGGCCCAAACCTGTGAACCTGTAAAGCTGAAATTTTGCACAGAGGTTCATATTAAGACCTTCACGCGAGATAAGAAAGGATTTTTCAAAATTCGTCTCCTAAGGGGTTGAAATAGGGGTTGCAATTTGTATGGCGATTGAAAATTATTTACCTATTTCGACACGAAACTTCGTGAAATAACTTCTTAAAATAAATAAGTAAACACGTGTTTCGCCATTTTTTGAAATTCGTGTCCTAAGGGGTTGAAATAGGGGTAGAAACTTTGTATGGCGAATGAANGCCTTATCAATCAAGAAATAACCAGGAAGGCGTGCCACATTTATGCTCTACTTGAATCGAGAACAGCCCAAAAAGCTAAAAGTTAAACGAAAACGTTTTTATATATTTTAACAACGAGATTAGAATGAATGAAGCCTATAATTCGTTACAGAAATAATAAAACTAATCGTTAGAAGCTCGGCCCGTGTTTGTTTTTATTATCATTGGCACAATTTATTAATTCATGCAACAACTTGAGACAACAAAATTTGAAATAATAAATATATTTGTTTATTTTACCTTTCCGGGTACAATCCTTTCTTTGTTCACTTCATAATTAAATTTGAGCACTAATCGAGTGTCCGTTCCTACATTAAACTTAACGTTTTAGGCCGTTTTCGTAAGTTGGAAGAAGTTTTTAAAAGTTTATCTCATAATTGCGTCCGACGATAAATATTGTAACATGTCACTGGCGAGCAGAATGTGTGGTCACATTCGTACGCGAACCGTTTATACCGGCCGAACGTTACAGTCACTACAAAGGATAGCGTGTGTGTTAGACCGGCGCTCAGGAGCCATGGTCGAGAGCTCCGGCCGCCTGCCGCTACCCGACTGACGTTGGTATACACGACACATCTGCATTTAAGAAGCCGCTATCGTTATGCGACTAATCGATTGGTCGAAGCGAGTGCCACTGTCACCCCTCCCTTTCGCACAATTCTCTCGCTCGGATTTCGCGCACGCGCACTCAACTATCATTCTCTTTTAAAAGTAGCGAAAAGTAAATAAACTCATACGAACTGTTTACTAAGAGAACTGAAGACGCGGTTGAAATCAAACATTTGAATTGAGACCATAGGCAACTGGATAGTGGAAGTTATTTTTTTGGGGCTGATCTATTTTTCATAGTTTGGTAAAGTTATTGGGTAATATTTTATTATAAGGAAAAGCTATTGCGCCTTAGGTGGTGGCTAGGGACGTAACGTCACTTGTTGCACGGCGACTTTGTTCCGGTGATGAAAGCCACGCACGCTATTGCACGCCATTCCTTTCCCTCTTGTTGTTCTAGTGGTAATTAATTGGATCGTATTATGCTTTACAAACAGACCAATCATCGTTCTGTGGTGATTAGTTTTGGCGACGATAAATAGAGTATGAGACCGAATTGGATACAATACGGTGTGTGGTATGATATTATGATTACATCAATAACGTTTCCTGGCTTTTAGCGCGTCTGATGCCTCTCTTCATTTACAGATGACGTAGAATCTTATTGAGGGTTTAATGTTGCGTCTAATTCTTGTATAAATTATTGTAACATTTTAAACAGTTTGAAGTTAATGTCCGAGTAGAGAGTCACGCTGCACCCACACCCACAAGGGCTATCTGATAACTTTCAAGAATTCATATGAGTATAATGACGTATTTTATTTATGAACAGCAACGCAATGAGGCTGAATAATCCTTCATAAAAAGAAAAGAATATCTGATGAGTTCAGTCTTCCGTACACAACTTATATTTCTGACTACTTTGATTACTATTAATTGAATAAAAAAATATTTTATGACGTGTACGATTAGTTAAAGTAGTATTGTTTATTAAATAAGTCTTGTGAATAATATTATAATCTATATATATAAAACTCAAAGTCCTGACTGATTCACTGACTCATCATCGCAGGGCCCAAACCCGTGAACCTATAAAGCTGAAATTTTTCACAGAGGTTCATCTCAAGACTCTCGCCAGGGATAAGAAAGGATTTTTTGAAATTCGTGCCCTGAGGGTTGAAATAGGGGTTGAAACTTTGTGTGGCGAACTATTATTCTTTACGAATTTCGACATGAAACTTCGTGAAGTTACTCCTTAAAATAAATAATTAAACACGTGTTTCACAATTTTTCGAAATACATCCTTTAAAGGGTTAAAATGGGGTTGAAGGTTAAAATGGGGTTGTAAATTTTTATGGTGAACTAATCAACGCAGGGCCCAAACCTGTGAACCTGTAAAGCTGAAATTTTGCACAGAGGTTCATATTAAGACCTTCACGCGAGATAAGAAAGGATTTTTCAAAATTCGTCTCCTAAGGGGTTGAAATAGGGGTTGCAATTTGTATGGCGATTGAAAATTATTTACCTATTTCGACACGAAACTTCGTGAAATAACTTCTTAAAATAAATAAGTAAACACGTGTTTCGCCATTTTTTGAAATTCGTGTCCTAAGGGGTTGAAATAGGGGTAGAAACTTTGTATGGCGAATGAAAATTACTTACGAATTTCGACATGAAACTTGGTGAAGTTACTCCTTAAAATAAATAAATGAACACGTGTTTCGCCATTTTTTGAAATTCGTGTCCTAAGGGGTTGAAATAGGGGTTGAAACTTTGTATGGCGAATGAATATTAATTACGAATTTCGATATGAAACTTCGTGATGTTATTCCTTAAAATAAATAAGTAAACACGTGTTTCGTAATTTTTCAAAATTCGTCTCCTAAGGGGTTGAAATAAGGGTGGAAACTTTGTAGGGCGAATTAATATTAATTACGAATTCTGACATGAAACTTAGTGAAATTACTCCTTGAAATAAACGTGTTTCGTAATTTTTTGAAATTCCACCCCCAAGGGGGTAGACAGGGGTTTCAAATTCTTGACTCATTTACTGCCTCATCAACGCAGGGCCCAAGCCCGTGAACCTATAAAGCTGAAATTTTGAACAGAGGTTTATCTTAAGACTCTCACGCCAGATAAGAAGGGATTTTCCAAAATTCGTCTCCTAAGGGATTGAAATAGGGGTTGAAGCTTTGTATGGCGAACGATCATTAATTACGAATTTCCACATGAAACTTCGTGAAGTTATTCCTTGAAATAAATAAGTAAACACGTGTTTCACCATTTTTTGAAATTGCACCCCTAAAGGGGTAATAAGGGGGTTGGTAATTTGTATAGAAGGCCCATGATTTTTGAAGAAAGAGACATAAAATTTAGAACATAGGTTTCTCATAGTAGTAGCAATGTTTACACCCATTGCCTAAGATCATCGCATTTTACGAAAATCCATCCCTAGGGGTGAAAACGGGGGTTGAGAGTTTCTATTGAAATTTTTTGTTATTGAAGTAAAGAGATATGAAAAGCAGATAGGTTACTTATAGGGTGTAAACCTTTTCCAAGCACGGATTTTACAAAAATATAGGTACTCCTAGGGGAGTAAAACGGGGGTTGGTAGTTTGTATGGAAGTCCTATGTTTTTAAAATGTTCACCTGATGCAGAACCGCAACACTAAACTATAAAGCCAGCTAAACTGTAGAGAGGTACAAGAATAGTGCTATTGTAAAAATTGCTTTGCTGAGATATTTAATTTGAATATCTGGAACACCTGATGTGGAACTCCAAGAGCCTAGCTGCACCATAACACATATAGGAATGACGTCTTAGCAAAAGTTGTTTAGTCTGGTGGGTTGACTTCCAAAAATGGAAGATCTGAAACAGCTCGAATCGCCTCGGGTATTCCGTCGTTACCCCGGGCTCTTAGAATATGACATCAGATCTTTAATTTTGACGACCCCGTTGTTGTTGGCATAAGCGACATGATCCGCGTACGAAGTCGCGGGCGGAAGCTAGTACTATATACTACTTTGGATACTTTGATATAGCTGGATGTCGGTAATTTGATCGCTTTCCATAAACTTGATGCTCCAATTTTGATAACGGTATCGAGATCACTTCAATACTAGCCTTATAATAGCTACCTCAAGTTTGACATGCAATTTATTTTATATTAGTCTTCATTATTTTAAACAGCAGTATTTTGTATAATAAAAAGCAAAGTAATTTTAAAAATGCTAGATAGTTTAAACATACACATTAAATAATCTAGAAAATAAAATAAGAAAGCTAGATTTTCATAGACAAATATAATTTCATTAAAAAAGTTAATTGCTGGTTAACTAAAATGCTGTATCAATATTTTTACGCCTTTCTTAATTAATTTTATTCAAAAACATCATGGAGGCAATACTGAAAAAAACTGGAAAGAAGAATAACAAATTTCTAAACCGCTGCTCACCAGAATCATGGCATATTTTAATAATGCGATCCTTGACAAAAATAAATAATCCATTCCAATTGCTGAACCTTTTTAAAACTCCAATAATGACCTCCTAAGAAAAAGGTAAATGTGAATGGACATAATGAAATTTTTCCTTAATTTTCTTCAGTGACCTAAAACCTAAACTATATAAAAGTTTCTTCGTAATATCCATGATTTTTAGTACAATTTATTTTCAATACGAAATATAAAAATTACGGAATGCGTTTTTTTGGTTACGTTTAATGTAATATATTTCATTAATTTAATTAATGAAACGTTAGAGACAAGTTGCTACATCTTTTTTACAAAAAATGAAGCAATACGAAATGTTTCAAAAGGATGATTTCCACTGAACGTGATTATGATTAAAAATTGAGATTTTAATAACATTCTATCTTTTTATTAAAAGATCTAAATTCAAATCAGTTGTTTACTATCACCACAAATTATTACTTGAACAAATACCTCCATTCATACTAAGTTAATCCTACTTGCGTAGGTGGCTACTTGGTTAGAATTCTGCGGAATACTATCTACCATCCCCATTCATAAATACAGAAAGTGAATTTAATTAGCAGAAACAGTGCAGTTGTCTAATGTTACACACAATCATTTTTTCACGAAATAATTTTGTTCGATAACGATTAAAAAGTTTAATAAAACATGATTGTTCGTCGTGCATGAACATTATAACTTCAGGGTTCAACTCTCGCAACAAACATAAATAACTGTGTAACAGAAGTTTCGTACAAATTCAGCGTAATGTTTAGTTCAAATGGCGTTAAATTGTAATTGAATAAGTTGGATGTTTAGACCATCGTTAGCTTTTTGTTTTTTTTTTCCCTTAGATTGAAGTATAGTTGCAATGTTGATATCGGCGCTCGCCACGCGTCAGGTCAGTGGGTCCCCACAACGGTCGGCCAGTATCTATGTACGTAGATACATAGCAACGAACTCTTAACATTTAGATGGGAGCCGTATGAAACGACGCGGAAATTCCCACTTACTCTCTGATTGCCACACTAGGGGGGGTTAATGTCATTGTTGATTTGGAATGCCGAATGCGCTTACCGGGATAACGGCTTTAACGTTTTTGCGCCTTGCGATCAATTGAAGCTGAACTTTAGATGATATTAAGCTCTTTTTATGAACCGCAACTGATATTCAGGTCTAATGGTTTTAGAGGTTTGCGTGAGCCACGGCTACAAACTCGATTTAGCTTTTTTGTTGTAATTCAAATAGACTCTCAATTAAAGACTTTTTCTCATAGGTTTTAACATCAAAATACTTTTTGCCGTTATCATCTTTTGCCTTTATACGCGTTGAGTTCTTAGTAATGGTTTTGAAATTCTATAAATACATTTCTTGCCTGGTAATGGAATGGTAAAAACGGTAATACTTATCAAGAAAATACTACAATTTCATTAGACGATACAAGCACTGAAACCACTTTTAAATCCCTAACTGCCTATATCAAATTAATTGTTATTCAGGTACTTCCGAAACTAATCAAGACAAAATTATTTATTAATCAACACCCTTAATTACAATCCGTCCTGAATTCCTAACACAGCGCAGCAAACTTTATGATTACAATCATGTAAACATTAAACAATGAAGGCAGTGAGCCGGGACAAGTTACCGCAAACGATTGTTTACAGTACGTCGTAAACTAAACACTACTTAAGCTGACAGTTCGTTGTCATCCAGATGCTTAAACTTGATTAATAGACGATTTGGGAGCGGTCTGATTAATACACGCGCGACGATCCATTCAAAAGCCGTAACAACTTAATCATGATCAAACAAAGCGTACCTACGCAGCTGCATGATGGATCTTATGACACTCACCGCTGCCTATGTACTGTCAATACATAGTCGAGCTTCAAGTACCAACGTTACTAGTGACGCTCAATACATCATAGCTCCAAAATTGATGGTATTATTTCAAATCTATCAAACACGGAATGTTTGTTTGAATAATTAAACATTTGGCACATTCACGTGTCGTTTGGCACACTAATTAGGTCTAGTAAGTCTTCTGTAATGAAAGGTAACATTCGTTGTATTAGTCAACTACAAAGGATTCGGAGTTCTGACGTCACCGTGAAATGACGAATTTTATTTTTCTATGTAAATCAAACCCAAATTTTTGTTGTGCAGAAGATGACTCAGTTTTGAACCAAGTAACATTCGTGGAAATAAACAACTTTTCTCTGTACGTCATCTGATATGTCAAAAATAGAAGGTACATAATCAATTTGCTATGTAAAACTCTTTACCTACTCTAAATCTAACGATGGACGGACGAAACAATCAATTTAGCAGATCCAATATCGTTTTCTACCAAAGTAATTGTATTAAAAAGGGGCTTATACATGTAGTCGACAATCCAATAAACGTAACAGACGTTAAACTTATGCTACAATAATATTGCTACAAATTACAATAAGTTAGATTATGCTACTAAGCAAATTTCTAAGACAAAAATACGTCGGTCGGTACTTATTTCTTTAAGATAAATGTGCGAGGCTGATATTTGCCCAGACTAACCCCTTTATCGATGACAGTGACGTAGATTACTTACCTATCGACTTCTTTATCTTGTTTTCTTACCTTACCTCATTGGTTTTAAGAACTTTGGTGGAGATACGCTCACTCGCCGTGAAGGTATATAGATAGGATATCTATGCGTTTACGGGAGTCAGAATTATTTTCGTTATTTACAAAAATACCTAGTGTTATTACATAATTATTCATTAAACCATTAGTATCCATAGTAGACCAATAAACCGCTAGTAAACAATTAATCTCTAATTAATAAGTTCGAAAATTTTATGATATAAAACAAGCAGCTTGTAGTTTATTTTAACCAATAATTATCAATGAATAAAATGAAATATTTCGATTTTATATGAACGAGAAGCTTTTTCATTATTTAGTCTGCTAATTAATTCTTACATGAGAGTTTAGAGGGTATCATATTTTACTAATTTTAAACATACATTGAGAGGACGACTCCTCTGGATAACCTAGTCTTTTAGAATGAGTATTCAGCCCATTCAGAGTAGGAAAACCCGTCAACTCGGACTTAAATCGATGGTCTTCATTATGCCCAAAAGTATTTAAAGGAAAATGAAATGGACTTGTGTAAAGTTATTCGAGATAGATTAGTAAGATTAAGTGCTTACAGTAATTTAACGATCTGTATGCTCTAGAGTGTTTTTATTGCCGTGGTACGCGAGTTTGAGATTACCAGCGACGCCTCCGTAAGCCAGCCTATTGACTCTGATTTTATATGGGCCAAGAGTTTGTAATGGCTATTAACTAAGCGCGCACTTGATTTATGACTAACTATATATTGGCAGTTGCGAGTCTGAAAGCAAGGCTATTTCAACGCATTTCACAAGATCATCTATTTTTGCAAAAACCTTTATTCCAGTAATTACATTATTTTGCTAACGTTTCTTTATGTATTAACCCTGACTCTATTTCGAAATAGGTACAATAAAATAAATACTGTGATAATCTTGAGAAAAATATTTCTTGAGCAATGTTCAGTTGAAATGAATCAGTGCACTGAGCATTCGCTATGAATATCAAACAGTACTACACATAGTTATCCGTTGCAATAAAAATCAATAGCGCAAATTAATTAATCTAGACGTACACGCAATAAATAGAAGCAAAACAATATCGAAGAGGGAGGAGGCACTAATGAAATGTAGCGAGCGAGCGACGCCGGCAAATGTAGCGAAACAAACGCACCAACTTCCATCCCGCCCCGTCGAATATCAATGGTACAAACACAAAGATGTTTGTCTCTGTATTGAACGAAAATCTTTTTCATTACACCCATATCTTTCTCTATACATTTAATCCTCTCAGGAATATAGACTGCCCTTTTTGCTTTATTAATAACAGAATCACTCACACAAGTTTTGCAATAGCCTCGTTTGCATACACGAGCTACATTGTTCAAACATTATAGTTGACAGGTGCTGCTGCGCTTACACTAATATTTACCGCTAGACATGGCACCCCGGCGTAATGAGAAGTTACCTAGGAAACCGGCTATATGTACACGAGTAAATAAAGTGCTAGCAAATCAAGCTAATATAATCCAAGGATGCTCGTGCCGATAAGAAATTTTAATTAGCTTTCACATCCATACAAGACCGTCAAAGAAGCCTTATTCAAATCTTATAATCCAATTAACAGACTAAAATATTCAACGAACAAAAACAGAGAGGGTTGAAAGAGCTGCAAGCTATAATAAGTCCACGATTCAAACGTGAGACAGGACAAAGATTTACGAAAGTGTGGTGTACAAAAGGATCTTCCGGGAGCTTCCACTCAACAAAAATCAAACAGGACGCGCAAACTTCCTCCTTGCTTACTTTTAAAAGGTCTATTTGACATAGTTCGTAACTCTGAAGTCCAAGGTTTCCGTGAATCTTGTGTAATTAATATAATTAACGTTCTTAACTTTTAATAGGCTTATAAAGCTTAGACATAAGTAGTTTGTGCCTTTATCTTGGTAAGAGGGAGTTTGTTTAGGAGCGCAACTAAAATACAGTGTGGAACAGTATGAGCGCGTCACAAAAGCCCGGAACAGGAGAATACCGTACAAGTATTCACCCCGAAAGTTATACAGTGTGATCCATTATTTATTACCGTAACGTGGTACAGTAGAAAATAATTACCACAACAATATTCTAAGCCCATGGCTTTGTTAATTTTCCTGGAATAATGTTCAATAGTCGTGCCATCTCTTTTGAATAAATATTCAGCAAAGAGAGTACTCTTATTATGCCTTTTTAACCGACTTCCCAAAAGGAGGAGGTTCTCAATTCGACCGTATTTTTTTTTTATGTATATTAATCCATATCTCCGACAGTTATTGACCGATTTGAGAAATTCTTTTTGTGTTTGAAAGAGTACGATGTCAGTGTGGTCCCATGGTAAGGAGACCAGGACCTGATGATGGGATCCTGGAGAAATTGAGAGAACTCTTCAAATTTCGTACGCTTTTTTACGTCAATGATACTATTACGGAACCGACTGTCGCTGTAGGTGGGTATGGGAATTAAAGATATTATAGTTTTAGACCCGAAAACTGAAAAGCATAAAATAAAAAAAACTTTTTACAAAAAAACAAAACCGACTTCAGAAAAAAACACTGAAAGGGATAAAATAAAATTTTTCACATGGCTCTAGAAGTCGGTGGCAAAATAAACACAGTCAACAGACCTGCAGACACCGACTTCTAGAGCCATGTGAAAAGTTTTATTTTATCCCTTTCAGTGTTTTTTAAACTGTATTCAATACATAACAAAGATGTTCACATTCTTGTCCTCAAATTATTTTTCCAATCACTTTAATACTGCTCTGCCCACGCAAACAAAATCTGTGGTAATTTTAGTATCTTATTGATAAAAATGTTTCTCGTTTTATTTCCAGTAAAATGTTTCCAATATTGCAAGTATTCAATTACTTTGCGAAATAATTACAAAAAGTGCCCACAAAGCTGTGTACTATTTGTTGAATATACAAATTAATATTACGAGGATATTTTTATAAGTCTCCTTTTACGTTGTTTCTTGATTAATTTATGAAATAAAAAAAACTACAGAAATTTACAGAGCGTAGCAAACATTTCATCTAATGTTATATATTAAATATTGCATTAATACAAAGAATTAACAATCAGTACCTACTAGCTTTAGCACAAACCCACAAAATAACAGACATACATTTCAATATGTTTAGATTACTACACTACTTCATTTAAGTAAAGTAGGTATCCACTCATTGCGCAATATTTCATCAAAATATCTAGGGAAAACATTAAACAGAATTCTATGTACATAACTCCGTTATCGACAGTAAAATTCAAACGTAAAGGCTCAATTCAAACTACTGATGAAGTAAGTACCAAAAACAATTGAACTTGCATAATATTATTTTAACGGCACGGCTGCTATATAATAAGGACGTCGACGTGTAACCGTTACGTAACTCGCTCTGATGAGTAGGGACGTATTTTGCCAAAGAGGAATTGCGCACACTTGGTGCTCTACTCAAAGTTTCCATTGTAACATCTTAACTTATGCAATATAGCGTCTGCTTCTTTAATACTTTCCACGACGCTCGATTACGTTTAACGACGCAGTTCGAATGAATTTTCTTATTTACAGTAAGCTGGCAGAAAATCGGATGGTATTTTTAGACGGCAGGATTTCACACGAGACGTGCTTGATACGAGAAGTTTGCGTGCTGTTTCATTTTGCATTCAAATAGACTCAGTGAATCCCAATTCATATGGCTGGCTTGTTGGTAAGATATCGATATACCGTATGTTTGTCTATAATACTACAATATTTTAACAAAAATATTGTATTTTTCTGCTCGCAATATTAGATAAAGATATTTTCTGATATTGCGTTTTATATTGATAAGGTTTCGTTTGCTTTGACTAATATTTTGGCGCTACAATATTGCATGAATAAGAATAAAATATCTAGTAAAACCTAGGTATCTTGCCTTCAAGTTCTCTATTCGTAACTATTTTACCATAAAATGCTCACAATCCAAGCTCACATTGAACGCGGGGATTGTCCGAAAATTCAATATCCATCATGTATTGTTATATCTAAAAGCGTAGTTATACACGCATGCTTGTTAGCCCTTATTGATGACGCCGCGATCGACGCTCCCATATCGAACTAATATCAATAACCTATTCACAAAAAGCCTCTTCGACACGATGTAGGTAATTTTAATTTCGGTATAAGCCATACTGGGGAGTGGTCAAACTGACCGCCTTATTCTGAAAGCTATTTTTATATCACGAAATTGTGATACAAAGTAGAATACATATCTCATTTATTTCTCAGTTTGGGTTTAATCGACTTTAAAAACTCACATGTGAGTAGTAAACGTAGTACAAACAATGTGAGTACGCACAAAAACTGACGTTTAATTAACATCGCCACCCACCTTACACGAGGTAGACGGAACAAATACTCCTTTAATCATGCCAACTGTTCCCCAACGTACAACTTCAATTCAAATAAGACAGCTGAAACAGCTCATATGTAGTGCATATGCTTCCTGGCTGCACTAACTTATAAATACCGCTGCACGAACTATAGCACCGATATGACAAATAAATGAACCAACTACTGATACGGAATAGAGGTCTAAAATCTCCAAATAGGGCAAACCACTCAGCTTATATTGTTCCGCGAACTCTAATTATTATTAATGATAGCGCTCGCTTATGAAAATTCCGAGGCGAAGAAAGGCTCAGTTTCGTTAATAAAACGACCCATATTGTACAGTATTAATCAGTTATGTGACGACATGGGTTGTGATTCGTCACCTTCAGGGGTGAGGCACAAGTATTGACTTTTGGCAAGAAATAGCAATTCGCAAAGTAAACACCTGAGTATAAACTATGTATGTACAAAACATATTTTGCCAAAATAACTTCAAATGTTACTATTTAGCGTTACATTAGGCAAGCTTATGGTATCAGATCGAATTCAGAGAAATACTATATTTGTCAGAATACTTAGCAACAGTATCGAAGTAATAAATCTCCTCGGTATATCTACGAGTGTATAGAATAGATTGAAGGAAACATTATCACTTTTAAGATAGCTTCTGTCTTTTATTATTTATGATTTTGATAAAAACTTTGACCATTTGCTTTGAACAGAGAAGTTAAAATGGGTTTTTAAGTCATTTCTTCAAAGCTAATCTATACTAATATTATAAAGCTGAAGAGTTTGTTTGTTTGTTTGTTTGAACGCGCTAA
>NWSH02000008.1:7512870-7526403 GCA_002382865.2 Heliothis virescens
AACGTAATAATATTAATCTTTATCCAAATAAATAATAAATATTGTTGTTGATTAAGAGTATTTAATCTATACTAATATTATACAGCTGAAGAGTTTGTGTTTGTTTGTTTGTTTGAACGCGCTAATCTCAGGAACTACTGGTCCGATTTGAAAAATTCTTTCAGTATTGGATAGCTCATTTATCGAGGAAGGCTATTATATTTCTTTTTATCCGGGTGCGTCGAGTAGTCTTCCATCTCCTTCTTCTATGTAAATTAAACTCAAAGTCCTGACTGATTCACTGACTCAACATCCCAAACCCGTGAACCTATAAAGCTGATTTTTTTCACAGAGGTTCATCTTAAGACTCTGACGCGTGTTAAGAAAGGATTTTTTGAAATTCGTGTCCTAAGGGGTTGAAATAGGGGTTGAAGCTTTGTATGGGAAATGAATATTAATTACGAATTTCGACAAGAAACTTCGTGAAGTTACTCCTTGAAATAAAAAGTAAACACGTGTTTCACATTTTTTTTGAAATTCCACCCCGAAGGTGGTAAATAGGGGTTTAGTAATTGAAGAAAGTGACATGAAATTTTGAAGATAGGTTTCTCTTAGGGTGTAGACATCGCATCGCATTTTACGAAAATATACTCCTAGGGGAGTACAACGGGGGTTGGTAGTTTGTATGAAAGTCCTATGTTTTTGGTGTGTTTACCTGATGCAGAACCGCAACAGACGAGCTAAATTATAAGAGATACAAGAATGGTGCCATTGTAAAAATGTATCCACGTGATGAAATTTTTCTGCTGAGATATTTAATTTGAAGATCTAGAACACCTTATGTGGAACTTCAAGAGCCCAGCTATACTATAACACGTATAGGAATGATGTCTTAGCAAAAGTTGTTTAAACTGGTGGGTTGACTTACAAAAATGAAAGTTCTGAATCGCCTCGCATATTCAGTCGCTACCGGGCTCTTAGAATACGACATCAGATGCTTCAGATCTTTGATTTTGACGACCCCGTTGTCGCTGGCATAAGCGACATGATCCGCGTACGAAGTCGCGGGCAGAAGCTAGTATTACCATATTATAATAGCGGGACTGAAGAAATCTACCATTTCATTACTAAGATAACTTAAATATATGTTTTCTGAAAACAATTAACAAAACATGTATTTGCTTACTATCGCGACAATATAAATTAAAAACTCATACAATATCACCAAAGCAACTTAACAGAAAAAAAAAAATAACTGAAAACTAAGAAAAAAATAATACCTAAACATGTCTTAAAATATGACTGAACAAAACATTCATATTGAGGTTCTAATGCTATATATTACTTCTGTCTGACAATATTTTCTTCAAAATTAAAAGTCTGTTTACTTCGGATTAAAATGAAATAATGAAAAAACTTCATTCACTTTATGGCAACGATGTTTCATTCTTAAACATTTCGTTAAAGGGCTAACAAATAATGCGGGATTTACTTAAAGAATTTAAAGAAAAAATTCTAGCAACTATAAATCCTAGATTAAACTCGTAAAGATTACCAACACTATAAAACGTCTACTTATGATAAGCTTTTTCATAAATTCAAAAGTTATTTTTTATTTAAATCTCTTTGTTTGTCTAAGGTTTTCTCGCCTGTGTGATAGGTATTCATTTGAATATCAATATTTTACACAGTGAGGTAACATCTAACCTTCATAGTCTTATTGCTGGGGATCATACCGACTTCCAAAGGTTAAACCTGTTGTCGGATTGTCGGGCTTCAGACTTCCTTTTACGATTTCACTTGGTGTTGTGTAACAACTGGGACTAACTATTTGCCGTGTGGGCTTTTGAGATATTTGATGTACATTTTAAAGTGCCTTAGGTTTGCTCATGTATGAAACTATGTATAAACGTTTTAAATATAGCATCTCTTTTTTTTATATCGATGGGAAATCATCAGTATGACCCCTCCCGCTGTGGGTGACAGCGGAAGGGAGTGTCAGACTTTTACTGACTAAAACCCACCGTGTTCCTTCGGGAGCCCTTTGTGTGCCAGGGCCGCGGTAACTCTTTCGAACAACCCGCAGCCCCGACGGGCTCTGGCCCTAGTGGGCCCCGCAGGGGTTTGCTGACACTCTCTGAGGAGCGCGTGGAACAACGCGCGCCGCCGACACGGGCCTGTCGTCTCTCAGGAGACGGAAGGACGATGAGCCACCCGAAACTCACCGCCCACAGACCCACGCCTACGGTGGCCGGGAGTCATCTCTTGACACCCGACGCCCGTGGTGTCTACCAGGTCCACGGCAACGGCCGGGATGGCCGGTGCGGACTCGCAGCCGCTCCGCCGCCTCCTTCTCTAGCATAACTGCTTCGCAGAAGGAGGCGACGGCATCCCATTCCCTCTCGCCCCGCACCATGGCTTGAACCAGGGCTGGGCGCGAGAGGTCGCCGCCGCCAGTTGCCGCTACGAGGACACGGCGGTGCCCATCCCAAGCAGGACACACCTCCACAGTGTGCTCCACCGTGTCCTCTGGACCGTCCGCGCAGTGGTGACACCCGGGCGCCACCTCCCGCCCAATGCGATGCAGGTACCTCCCGAAACATCCGTGTCCGGTGAGGACCTGCGTCATGCGGAAGGTGAGGGCGCCATGACTCCTCCCGAGCCACTCCTCAAAGATGGGACTTACCGCCACTATTGTGGCGTGCCCTAATATAGCATCTCTGGGTCATTCCATTATCGCGGGTGCAACATTTAGACGCATGTTTTAATTTTGTGTGGTTAAATAAAAACATGTTTTTCGATAAATCAGTCTTGATTGATTACATTTTAATGTGGTCTTCCTATATTTAATAACAAACAATATGAAATAATATTTTAAACCACCAGGAGAAAGGTCAAAATTGTCATTGCGGGTGCAACACATTTGGCCCAAGCTTTCCGGATCGTAGACCAAATAGTTAAAAATCTGTTAATTGTGAAACATATAATATATTATGGCTTAATATTTCGTTAGGTTTATAGGTATTAAATAAGATAAAATAAAAACTCTAAACAAAAACAAATTTAAACAATTTCTTTTTGATTTTTAAGTGATAGCGGGTGCAACATCAAATTATCGCGGGTGCAACCTGTCTAATTCAAGCAAACATAAATATATTTTTAACATATGTAGGAACAAAATGAGAGATCAAATAATCAATATTATTAATTAGGAGATTTACTTTGTCGCCTATAATTCATTATTTCATTTGAAATACGTCGATATTCGTCGAAAATTCTATGATTCCATTAGTTCTTTTCACTGGCGCTTCCAACTTCGGGATTATGTCTTCAAATTGCACGTCTGCTATATCATTCACGATTTTTGTGAAGCGTTTGCCATCAATAGTTGTTTTTGTAAAATATACATAATATTTTATCTATATTCATATTAAATATATATCTTCAATAGTATTTCACTTCAATTATATAAATCACGGCTTCTAAAAACAATAAAATGTATATTTTTTCAAAGAAAATGAAAATTGGTTGCACCCGCGATCTTAAGTCTGATCGCGGGTGCAACCAATTTAAGTGAGCGTTTATTTTATCCGTACAATAGTTACGATTCCAACGAAGGTTAATTTACGTTGAATTTTAAAATCTTCTTACTTTTGCAAAGTTTCAGAAACTCTGCTCTTTAATTAAGTGAAAAAACTAAACTTATTCATCTTTTTTATCGCGGGTGCAACAAGTTGACATTGTATCAGGCAATCAATGATTCTTACAATAAATAACAATAAATACTTACATTTTTTTCACCAGAAAGAAGAGTTGTTACTGTCACTTCAGTTTAACCGGTAAAACATAGCCTCAAACTATAAACAATAGTTGTTTCGCGCCAGTGTTCCTAGGTATGATTTTTTAGTTCGTACCAAATATTCTGATGGTATTATTTTCGAACGAGCCAAAAATGGTAATATTGGATAAAATTAAATAAAAATATATTTAATGTTAAAGGACAATGGGCGTTTTGGTACCCCCGTCCAACAGTGTTGATTGTAGTACCATTGCGTAGGTCTTGGCAAGGCAAAAAATTATTATTATGGCGACTAGTCTCAAATCCTTGTCCAATATTCGTGACATCGACTAATAGAATTTGCCATGACCACTAAATCATCAACATAGATGCAGTTCTTAAGTTCAAACAATATTGAATAAAATCTGGTATGAGTAAAAAAAACAGGAATGGGTCCGTTTTAGAACGTTTGCCTACCGACTGTATTAAAAAAGACTGTGGAAACCTTTGCAGCTCATACACAACTGTCCATATGTATTTGATGAAAAGCCTTTCAGTGTTTAAAACTAATTATGTAAATGTTTAGAGTCGAACACTCTGTCGTGCTCTTCTTAATGTAGGAGAGGTGAGTAGTGAGTAGTTATTGATGATTTCCTTCCAAAAAAACAGAAACTTAATGTGTACGTTTGAACTATTGTCAAATCGGTTGATGATGGTGTGTCTGTAGTTTGACTCCATGGTCTATGAAAAATCCTTTAGATTACGATAAAGTGTATATTAAAGATTAGAAGATGTATATTAACAGAGTTTAAAGAGATTATAGTGGCGACATATTCCTTATAATGCATTTGCGTATTTAGATGACATACTATTGTTTTGTCGAAGCAATTTCAATAATTACTCGGATCGGACAACTAATTGAGACAAGCCCCATCATTTTTATGATTCTTCACGTAGCGGCGTTTCTAATGATGTATCACACATTACTGTTGGAAGTGGTACCAAATCCCATACAACTTGCCCATTGTCCTTTAGACTTTTGCCTTTTTACTACTCACAAAAACAATAAATAAAAGCTTGTTTTAAAAAATCATGTCGGGAATTGTCTTTAGCGGAATAGCCCCTCTCATATCACATTATCATCATAACATAGAATAAAATGAGATAAGAACCTATACCGGTAATAAAAATCCACATCAGTTGGGACCAATTAATACTGAGTAATCGGTTTATTGCTAACAAGTAAATTAATCCGATCTGCCATCAAACTCTAATTGGCATCTTATTACCTATTTCAGATTAAAATAAAGTACAGTCAACGCCAAAAGCCGATACATATATGATATTATAGAAGATAATGCTATTAATAAAGATGGGAAATTCAAAGTAATTTTAACTTTCGTATGGTGCTTGATGAAACACTAGCTTCCGCCAGTGGATTCATCCGCGTCTTGTGTAAACTACTTCGCGTAGTAATGAACTGTTGTTATTCATAATGCATAGGAACTTTAAATATTAGTCTATACTAATATTATAAAGAGGAAAACTTTGTTTGTTTGTTTGGTTGTAATGAATAGGCTCAAAAACTACTGGACCGATTTTAAAAATTCTTTCACCATTCGAAAGCTACATTATCCACGAGTGACATAGGCTATATTTTATCCGGGTACGGGCAGTAATTCCCATGGGATGCGAGTGAAACCGCGGGAAAACGGCTAGTACTATATAAAACTACTATACATAAAACCATTGTGAGCATAATTTCCAGCTTTAAGGTGTTGCCTCACTTGCAGCATTCGCCTGCAACATAAATATCATTTCAGATTCAATTTTGAGCATTACTTTACAACATTGCCTCCTTGACTGACGAACATTCACGTGTGTGCGTGAACATTTTTGTTTTATTATTATCACATTGATTTTACAAGTCGGGGCACTGTACCACTCAGTGTTTTCTCGCACTAACTTGACGCTTGACTCTGTAATATTACTAGATATACTATGCTCGGTTCTCATACCTCACTCATATAGTACTCTATTGTAAAATAATAGTACAAATGAATGCTCCAAGTGAGGTAGCACCTTTACATTATCAAAAACAATGCTACACGGTAGAAACAAAAATAAATACGTTATGTGTTGGTATACTCGTATTTTCAAAGGGAACAATGTACGTTTGTACGCCCACTCTAAGCCGATATACGTGTTCAATTATATGTTGGGCTTTAAACTATTGTGTCGCAAAACTCCAACTGCTAATGAAAATCTAATAAAACCCAAAAACATTGTCAAACTGGGACCCTTGAAAGTTTGGTACTAAAAATTAACACAAAATATAGCCTGAAATTCGGTAGGACATTCTAGCCATTTGGTCATTTTATATGCTGATAGAATTAAAAGGAACCCAACTTAGCTTACGAAATATGATTTATGAGATTAAAAGTAAGTAAATGTTACAATTATTTGTAAAGATTATATGAAAAAAAAAAACACCGGGTTGCACTCCGGGAGTGCTGGCAGAAGTGAAAACGTGAATATTAACTTTATGCGTTTTTAATATTTTTTTGAGATTATGGAATGAAGAAAGAGCACAACTACTATTTACTATCATCACTTGCCCTCGATATTGAGAGTTTCTCAAAAAAATCTTTTGTCCCTATGACTGTACTGGAAGGTAATATAAAGATACCTCAACACGATTAAATATAATCAAAATTTAAGCACGACTCCATCTATGATTTTGAAGAATAAAAACTATACTCGTACTTTCATACTTGACTAACTACTTGAATTTGAAAAATTATAGATGGCGCAACACATTTTTTCTCACATGTTTTTCCTCGATTTTGAGGGTGCTGGTTGAGCTAAAATTATTCAAATGTATATTTTGAGTTTATTGCTGTAGCCTGGATGCTAACCTAAAGATACTCCGGCACCATTTCATTTTATAAAAATAAAAACCCAAACTCCATCTATGATTTTAAATGATAATTACTAAGCCTGACACTATTGTCAAATTTCACATGTTTGAAACGTCATAAAATATCTTACCGACCTGTACTTACGGAATTTCTATAGAATTTCGGGTTTCACGATTTCGGGTTTCACATTTCGGTCACGTGATACCTGTCGCGAGTTTATATATTTTTCCCCATACAAAAAGTGCTCAACGCCGCTAAAGAAGTTTTCACTTCAAAAAACGCCGAGAACACTTTTTGAAAACCAAATATGATAACAAAAATATCTTAGCAGAACAAAAGTCAATAGCGTAGAAATAAAGTTGTGACTTTCAGCTGTTTTTGTTTAAAAACAAAACATTCCGTCACCGTTGCCTTTGTTGTTTCAGATGACGTGTTGGTCTCCGCGTGTAAGCCTTATGCGCCATGTAACTTCGTTCAGTATATATTATATATATTGTAGGATCCAAAGCGGCTTATACAACATCCAGCTTTTCTCGATATTCCTATCGAAACATACATTTTAAATGTTTTCCTGGACTACGTGTGGCCTATATAAATAAATCACTGAATACAGCCCTATCTTTTGTTTACAACACACATATAAATAACGTACATAAATGTATGTAAATAAATATTAGCAATTTGTAGCACCATATTTTTTAGAACGTTCACGCATATTATTTTGACTGTTATCCGATTTTTTCCATATCAAAAATTCTAAACTCCGTTTTAACGAGTATAGAACGCTCACAAATTTTTTGACAATATTTTGCGCTTCAAATAATTTTTGTAACGTAAATATTAATCCTATACTTCATTCTCTTTTATGTAGTCAGTAAGAAATTGATACATAATCAAACTAATGAAATTAAGGAGACCCTTAATTACTAGATACTATAAAAGTGTAAAGTCATAATTTTACAGCCGGCCTTATTCATATTTTATCGGAGACTGTACCGCAAAAAAAAAATAAGAGAAGCAGTGTAAATCCAAGTTCCGGGCCTGATGCCAACTCGATTCGCATTGCAGAAAGATGAGCTATAAGATTGTAATGGAACAAGATATAGAAATGAACTGAAAACTGAACATGGCTGGTTCTCGGCTCTGCCACATATCATGAACAGTGATTTAGTGTTGTGCAAGCTTTCGACAAGTCTTTTTCACACAATTTTCTGAAGTTGTGAAGGAATTAAATGTTATATTAGTGGTATTATATGTTGATGAGCAACAGTCCATCATATGATATGTAAAGGTGTAGTCGTCCCTCGTGGATACCTACTATTGTACATACGTAATAGCAGATTATATTTTTCAATACTGGCTTTTAGAACGATAAGAAAGAAAAAACCTTTTAGCAATATCAAAACAAACCACTGTTTCAATTCACCTAAATCGAGGCTAACGACTTGTCCAACCACTATCATCTACTGATAACTCTTTAAAAAGGTCAAAATAAATGAAGAAAGTAAACCAAATTGAATACACAGCTAACAAGCGAGTAATTACCAGTCCCCAGAATTTGTATTCATAATTTACAACGTTTTTTTAGTCCTCATTATACGTAGGAAGGAATAAATACGTCACGATACTCGTAAGCACATCATTATTTTTGGCTTACATTCTAACTGGCTCAGTACTTAGAGTACCGAGCTAGACGCTAGTGAACCTACGTCATATAAGGATTTCATACAGCTAATTACAATGGTAACAAAATACTAATTTATGAATAGATATAAGTATTTTAATAAACAACGTTTGGTGGCTAAACTTATACCAGAACCTTAGATGCAATAATACTCTTACAGGTTTATATACAATAGGTTGTAAATACCAAGCTCTTGAGGTGATCTGAAAATTGAGTCTAGTTCGATGGTAAATCCTCATGCCATGATTGTATGAGAGGCCTTTTTCAACAGTCGAAGAACAAACAGGTGTATCGAGTATGATAATTACCTATTTACCTACTGCTATTAATGAAAATAAATAAGTAATTAGTTTGACACTATCTTATTTGAATCTAATTGTATGGACAGACGTCAATAATTTTCTGTGTAGGTGTTTATCGATTGTTATGAACACTGAGTCTTGTTTACATAGGCAATAAAACAACGTACTTAACTGGGTCTAATAAAACTTAATACAGAAAGAAACACAAAACCTCAACAGAACCTGGAGAAAAAAGAATTACCTCTGGAAAAGTTACCGCAATTAGAATGACCATCAAACTCAAAAGATAATTTCATATCCTCTAAAATAACTCTGAGGGAACCAATTAGTATTATACCAATTTTCCACGTAACATTGTTTGACAGAGGAATTATAATTACAGCCGAAAACCTTCCGCGAAATGTCTTTAAGAAATTTCAAATTACATCATACAACTTTACCTTAGAGCCGGCAGACTAAATCAATAAGTTTAATTTCTGTTTCAGAGTTATATTCTTCAATTTGTGAATAATTACGTGGAGGGCCCGACGCTTCTATCTCTCTTTATCAACTTCTCAAACGTGACCAGTTTACAAGGTTACATAGTTAGTATGACAAAATTGGAAGTTACAATATGGCTTCCTCAATATCACACAAATGGCTGGCTACTAATTTTCCGGGCGAATATTGTTCATTATTAATGTGCTCAAGCTACGTAGTACGCTTTGTAGCATGTAAAGTGGTACCAATTTGGTTTTATTTTTTAGTTTTAATCTAATTTGTAATGAATGTATATAGCGCATAGAAGCGTACTCACAGTAAGCTCATAGATAATGTTTCGCTTTTTTTTCATTGAGATTTAAATTGATAAATAATAGTACTTTATTTTAGAAAATATACTTTGCAGTTTGAATTCCAAATGGAACGTGAATTTGTATATCTTGCACTTATACAAAACTCATGAAATTTTTGTTTCAGAAAGTATAACTAATTTCTATTTTGCCTTTTTAGCTGATAATCTATAATTTCTGCTTTCATTAGAGAGGGAATGTTGATCTACAATGGTTCAAATTAATGTATCAAACAAATTTTGTACACACCTATGAACACACAATGCAGTAATTAGTTATACATTCAGCCACAATTAAGTTATAATAGGAGGAATTACTATTTATTAGTTAATTAAATTATTGAAATTAGTAAACCAACGTTAGAATATAGTTGGCAAATAAACGTTCGGCATCTTTTTGGTATATGCAAAGTTACGCTATGTATTAATAATTGTATATAAGTATTTGGTATAAGATGCATGCAGATTGCAGATAGGCGCGGGAAGCTGGCCTCCTCTAACCAGTTTTTTTGGAAGTTAATGGGGGAGGCCTATGTTCAGCAGTGGACGTCCTATGGCTGAAATGATGAAGTAATCGGCATATTATTTTCAGACAAAATTTTGTACTTATTATCATTTGGATGAGACCTGCGTAAACATACCTAGTTTAAATATCATATTTTACATGAGCCTCATTACCGCATTAGTTGAAAATATTAAATAAACGATACAACATCAATTACTAAACCGCCAACACAAAAATATAACGACCGCAAGCCTCAAAATTGCACCTACCTACATATATATTTACATAACAGTGATAAAATCTAAGTTAGAGCCAGTGAATAAACTGCGGAGTAACGTGTGTAGTTATCTAAAGTTGTTTGGTGAGAACATAACTGTAGTGCGAAGTTGCACAGACTAGCACAGACTATACACAGCCCGGAATACGGGAGATGTGAGGGACCAACTTGATGCGACAACGACGCGTAACCTCAGCAGGATTGCACCCGCTAATTAAATACGGGGTATTACGTTCTGTGAGCTTTGTAGGGCTGTTCCTAAATTGTAGCTGGTGCATATATTCCTTTCATAAACGGGGTGATGCCGTTCAAATGGTATCGATGATAATTATGTGATTTTAAAAATGATATCAGACAAACTTGCATGTATAAGATAAAACCCGATTCAGTCAAAAGAGCATTAAAACGTATGCTCGATCATCGATATAGAACGCGTTCGACTTAAACCACATTAATAAACTTAATCGTGTTTAAACAAGGACATAATACAATATTCCATAAACCAACTTAGTGACAAGCACATTACGCGAACAAAGCGGCTTATTATTGAACAAAATGTGTGCGCACACCAACAATACGCTAGATTGAGTATCTGGATGAGTGGGAGCGTGGCTTGAACTTATTAACACAGTTGATTGCCGTGGCAAATTGGATGGGGACTTGCATACGCAATGCCAATATATAAGCCTCATGGCTAATAATAGTCGCATGAAAGTCGTGTGTGCTTTGCATAACAGCAACTTTGGACATGATGAAACAATAATTACATTGTTTGTTATGTCCAATAGGTCAGTTTTGAATAAATTATGGGATTTGATTTCATTAAAAGCGCAATGAGCTGTTGAATATTAATGAGGGATAGGTACGGTGTGTTGTTTAGACTTTTGAGTGTATTGTGCGAACTTCGTGTGAACAATTCGATAATATTTGCATATGTAAATAATAAATATCTTTGATCATACACAAAACAAATACTTTTCTTATCTATAACAAATATTCATATATTACTTGATCCCAGATATTACAAAATAGACAATCAAAATTTCAAGGATCCCTTCAAGTAATACTCTATTAATATTAGAGGAATAGGCAAAGCCGCTCCTAATATTCGTACCTAATATAATTGAATAGGTACGTCTTATTCCACATCGTTGACAGCCCGACGTCGGAACACGTGTAATCTCACAGTACGTAATGCTATGAACTAGGTACTGCGTTAGCAAACGTACGCAATTTCAATCAAGACAACCGCAAATCGATGATTTGGTGGGAATACGACCGTAGACAATTTACCCTGTATTCAAACTATTTGCCTACCTTGGTTTCAGGCTGCAATTAGGGAAAATAAATACCAAATAACATTTTCAACTAAATATAGGTAGGCTTAAGCTTTCAATATACATATTTTGTGTTATTACCAAAAAAGCTACAAAAGGATACACACATTATTTCCACTTCAAATAGGTACGTAAGAAGAAAATATAATTTGTCGAATTCCATCACAACTTACCTCCAGTTACATCTTATAAATCTGAAATATGTTTTCCATATAACATAAATTATCTCCTTAAGCGTAAAATGAAAGAAGCTAGAGCATAAAATATGTCGTAAAACATGATTCACATGTATTATGTTGGTACTTATTACCGGAGCAGATATTATGTTGTATTTTACGAGGCGTAAAATGAACTGTTACAAAAGTACGCACATTCGCTTCCACGTAGGATGTCTTTTTACGTATTACCAAGTTTTATAATAAATAAATAATTTCAATTCATATGACTGAAAATAATTGAAAATGGAGCTGATGATTAATTTTATTGGCAGTGTTTTTTTTTCAAACAGCTAATAGGTGCCTCTCTACCTTACGTAACGTATTTTCTCAACGATCTCACTGACTATTACAATTAACTTTAGTTATATCTAACACAATTACTAACTTGTGCCATCGGAGTAATAATCAAAGTGTGTTGTAATTAACAAAGAAGAGAACTGCTTTGCCCAAACTCTTAGAATAATCCCATAATCACCTTTTACGACATTCAGTAATAGAACCGAAGCGAATTCCTTGACGTGAACCAAACGGACAAAGTTTTTGTTACTTGAACGCCAACCACCCCTAAGTAACCCCTCTCGCGAAATATGAAGGAACAAAGAAAGGTTATTTTAGACAAAGCAATAATTAGCAGCAATCCATTGGTTGCGTCACATGTTCGCGTGTAGCATGTAATGGGTTAACTGGCTATTACAAACGTCATCACTAACAAAGGGTTAACGGAGTCAATTAGCCATCGAAAACACCGCCCCGTGACATTTAGAGGCGCTGGGTGGGACTCTATTTGTCATTAATTTAGGGAATGAGGTGACGGAAACAGGGGCGCGGTTTGCGAACAAATTAATATTAAGTACTGGTATGGCAACGCTCTAACAATACCAAACCTCCTCATGAGCATGATATTACGACAAAATTAGCTTTAGCTTTCAATCGTAAACTGGATTCACTGATGTAATATATGATCTTCTCGACTACGTTTAAAGTCTCAAAGTAAATCTAATAACATCAACGTAAGATTTTTAAACTAATAATTTTTCAGTGATAATAATATTAGATACAAGCTACCGCAAGCGCAACAATACTGTAGCGGCTATATTAAAAATTCTATGCGTTCCAAGCGCTCAAACATGACGGAAACAAACCCCGATAGGTAAGAGATATTCGGGCAAAATGGCCATGTCCGTATGGATTGAGGAGCCACTTTTTGTATCTTAATGAAATTTTGTACTTATTTAGTAGTAAGTTAAAAAGTATTGTAGGATCAATCTTGGAATTTGTAGTATAATAGTTCAAAAGTTATATGAACAAAAAGGTGGCTCCTCAATCTAAATATTTGGACTGAGGAGCCACCTTGGAACACAGAAAGTATACGATGTACATTCTTGAAAATTTTGTATGATTTAGTACTAATTGAGCGCAATGCGTACTAAAAATTTGATTCGAGTACTATTGATATTTAAGAAGATACAATACTTTTAATTTGGCTCCTCAACCCATACAATGAAAGTGTGAATTCCCATGAATCGTAAGTAGCAAATTCAAATTACACCCCATAAACATTTAGTAGTAAATGTGTCTGAATTTGTAATACACAGAAAAAGTACTAAAAGTCAGTGAATTTTGTAAATAAACACATTATATATGGCTCCTCAATCCTGACGTTTCTGTAATGAGAAAATGCTTGAGTTACCTGAAATCGGAAC
>NWSH02000008.1:7537190-7550572 GCA_002382865.2 Heliothis virescens
CTAAATCATACAAAATTTTCAAGAATGTACATCGTATACTTTCTGTGTTCCAAGGTGGCTCCTCAGTCCAAATATTTAGATTGAGGAGCCACCTTTTTGTTCATATAACTTTTGAACTATTATACTACAAATTCCAAGATTGATCCTACAATACTTTTTAACTTACTACTAAATAAGTACAAAATTTCATTAAGATACAAAAAGTGGCTCCTCAATCCATACGGACATAAATGGCCGACCCATGTTTCACGGTGTGTCAAACTATAGCTTCAACGTGATAAAATTTCATTTTGAACCATTTTTTATTGCTTTAGTCCTATCGTTCAACACATAAAATATGTCAGACACAATTATCACATGCTTTTAATTGGGTTTAATCAAAAAGCATAATAGATTTAGTTAAATACATATCTAATACTCAGTCATTTGAACAGGTACACGAAATATAAACACAGAGGGACATTACGCATGTATTGTGGAAATCACTCACAAACATTAATTAGCAAATTGAACCGAAATCAGTTGACAATTTATCATGCGGAATTTCAGACCACAATTGCAATTGCATCCGGGTGGCAAGTAAATAAAAGCCCACGGCTTCCGCCACCAAAACTGCACACAGAGGGATGCGTTTTGGCACAAATTTTGCATAATAACCTTTGTGATGTTGGCTGCAGGGCGTGAAACTGGGAAATGCCGACGAATACTGCAACATACGCGTATATTTAATGTTATTTTTATATACCTTTAACTCTCTTACAGCAGCAGCGATTTCTCTCTTTGTATTCCACTTTTGAACTTTTAAAACCAATCAGTTGGCAGCGCTAGCAATACCCACTAAAATACACTGTGCTAAAACTGAACCTGTGCATTTATACACAAAACATACGTGCAAATAAATTCAATTGTAAGTTTTGGTAGTTCCCAATAATAAGTTAGTTCCCGATAACCTATCACAGATTTAAATAGCGTTGCCTTTACATTTTCTATACTAATATCTATACTAATATTATAAAGAGGAAAACTTTGTTTGTTTGTTTGTTTGGTTGTAATGAATAGGCTCAAAAACTACTGGACCGATTTTAAAAATTCTTTCACCATTCGAAAGCTACATTATCCACGAGTGACATAGGCTATATTTTATCCGGGTACGGGCAGTAATTCCCACGGGATGCGAGTGAAACCGCGGGAAAACGGCTAGTGTCTAATATTGGAATTATATTTTGCGGTAGAATACTGGGAAACTGAGAATCGTATTCCTCTGGACGAACATGTTTATCGTTCCATTTCATATTAATTTATGAGAAAGGTTATACCAGAACATCTGCAGCAATGAGCATAAAGTAAATGGAGCAAACGGAAACTTTTCCTCTAAATCTGAGCGTTACCTATCCGAGAATCGTAGTCCAAAACAATTTTAAAGATTTAATCTCGCCATAGCTACTCAAAAATGAGAAATTAGATTCACCTAAGCCTTAATCCTAGCTAACCCTGGGCAATTTATTAAAACTTCTTTATTTAATCTCGCAAGTTATAATTTTTGTGGAAAACTTCACAGAAACTTGGAGATAAAAGAAACAAAACAGCGGAAAGCTTTTTCAGGCTGTTATCAAAGGCCATTATCTCTTGACCTGAAACGTGGAATTATATTTTGTTTCTTCTTATAAGGAGTAAATAAGTTAGCGGGAGCGGAGACGTAATTTAAAAGTTACCTTCAAGTGGTCTTCCTTCCCAAGGCTCAGTTATTAAGTGGCTGCCTAAACAAGATTTAACAACGGGGAAAAAATGCAAGTATCTTGTTTGATGACAGAAAGTCGTTTACGCGAAAATGTTGATTAGTGACCGCGGGCCCATTTTTATTACCTTCCCTCGCTATATTTATTGCGTCATAACTTCATTTATATGTACCCGGAGGAGCATCCCGGGATAAAATTAGGTCATCACATCCCTCTCTATTAGAAATAAAATGGTCTAAGATATATAAGATTAGGTGCTAAGTAGCGCCATCTAACTGTACAAACGCGCACTAACGTTATGAGAGCATAGTTTCCCTAATGGTTGCGCAGCTCACTGGCTACACTACTCCGTGCTACAATTTGCTATTAGGCATGTAATTCTCAGCAAAAATACAGAAACTTGGCAATAGGCCGCGGCAGTGCTGGTATTTAGAAGAGGAACTACATTTTCATGCTAATAGGGGAATAAAAGAAAAGGCGATATCTACTTTTACAGTATTCTACTTAAGTAGACCATTGTGTTCTGCAGTTATATTACCAATTTTGCGTACATTTAAAGACCATCGTATTAGCACATCATTCAAAAATATAAGGTTAAACATAGCTGGACGAAAAGAATCCGAAAAAGGTGACACAGTGCGAAGTTACGGGGACAAAGGCTGAAATTTTGCGCAGAGAGCGAACACACATTACCTACTTACATTGTCTATATACTTATATATTGATGATGATATTTATACAAGTATACTCGTATATAAATGGTATGCTATTCATAAAATAATTACAGGTATCAACACCCATTATGACTAATGTTTAAACGTTTTTAATATCCCAAAAGCTTTAATTAACAAAGAGTACCTAACAGAACAAGAGGCACATTATTAATATCACGTATTTACATGACAACGAAATTAAAAACGAGCTCTCATTTCCTTTCCGTCCATTTGCTTAATGGACTTATGTGGCACGGGGGACTTTCGCAACAACTTTCATCACACTAAAAGCAACGTACGGAAAATGCCCTCAGATTAATATACCTCATAACATGTTCTCTTGACTGTAAAAGTACGCGAAATTCGCATATTAACTAGCAAATGAATTCGTGCTTGCGAGTTTTTAAGGAATTAAAGGGAGCCGTGTTTGTTATTGAATCTGGCTCAATGTGTAACGTGCCTGTGACCAATGAACAGGTAAATTACTCAACCATATGATGTTCATGTTTAATTTGTAATGTTGGATATTCACATATTGATTGTATAATTTCACAAAGATATATAAATAGGTAAGCTTACCTACACTATAAAACCTTTAAAACGTAACAGTATCTAAAGTTTGGTTAGTACTTAATTAATTTTGCAAAACAATTGCTATCTTTGTAAATTATGCAAAGCAAACTTACCTTTATTAATCTTTTCAGGTACAAAATGGTACCCTTCAGGAATTATTTACTTAAACGTATTGGAGCGGGAATTAAAACTTTCATAATAAATTCACAATGTAGGCTAGACTTTAATAAGTGTATGGTGGGTAGGCGCATAAATATCGCGTATATACTTATTTATGAGTGAGCTTATAACATGGTTACGAGGGAAAATTAACTAGGGACTTGCTGTAAGTGTAGTGTAGAAGAAATAACTAGGATTTTTTTAAACGAGAGCTTGTTGATAGTTTATAGGAAATGTCTATATTAAGTAATATATAAACAAATTCTAAATGCGTTACTTGTGTTTTAAAGTGACTGAATGAACTGGAATAAATCGATGTAGGTACTGTGCCAAAATAACAGTGCAAAATAAAATGATGTTAACTTTAAACCACATAGAAACGTTAGTTTTTTTTATGACCGAGGTCAAATATAAAGTGTTAGTGGTAATAAGCTAATTCAATTATATAACCTTTTTTGAATATTTTTCATTTGAGGCCAGTCAACCCTATTATATTTTACAAACACAGAAACAAAGCTTGTCGAAACCATTTTGCTGTCAAATCCTTTAGGGAGTTGTAACTTGATATTTTTCAGTTTGTTTACAAATTTTTAACGAGTTTCAGAGCTCAAATCACACCAAATATTCCGTTAGAAAATGTAATAAAAACCCTTGTTTATTATTTATAATCTTACCTATATAACAATAACGGAGATAAAATGGTATAAAAAATCCCACTCCTCAATTTTATAAAAACAAAACGACATAAACTTGTGCAGATAAACAATTTACCCCTTTATCGTCATTATAAAGACAATGAGCATCGATATTACATTAGACAGGATCTCAGTGTACCTATGGTCTGTTCGCGATAGGAATAGAAAGAAGTTTAAAAAGGCTCTTTTAGGAGTCCACTTTAAAATAAAATTACAACAAAAATGATTACGCTCAAGATTGATGTGGAATAAATATAATTCATTTAAATAACAGCCGTCACACTTAATTTTACATATTTTATCTATCTACTTTCTGAAATTACAAGATTTCCATTTAATATTGTTTATTTTTACATTCCTTTGTCATGTCGACGTTAAAAAATCTAAAAGAAGCAGGGGTAGAGAGTACCTGGAATGTTTTCATGTCACTGTCAATTTTCACAGACAGTTTCAGACCAGGTCACAAAATGAATAATATCGAAAATTTTCATTCAGTTAATTTGTGGAATCATAAGGCAAGGAAAATAATATCATTAATTTTAATAGCAGCTTATGAAATTATAAAGCTTTCATTTAATATTGTTTTTTTGTAATATTCTGTCGATGTCTAAAATCTAAAAAAAAGCAAAACTTTTTCACGTATTTCTACCAAAAGTAAAATCTTACTCTATTCCCTTCATAAACTACCTACGTGAATTTTTCATTTTGGGAGATTTTGTCAAATATGATCTGTCAAATTGTGTGAGTACACCTTTTCTCGTTATAACTGAATTTTCGTGATTTTGTTGTTTATTGTTACTGTTATTAATTGAAACTGATTGTTACTAAACACTATTTCATATCACGCCATCCGCCTAGTGACGAGTACATGGACAGGAAACAATTTAGAGAAATAATATTATTTATTAAAATTATTTGAACTTAACTTGAAACAAAAGGTATCGTACTCCTGCTTCTGCGAGCCTCTTTTTTCTAACGTTATCGTGAACAGGGTATAAATAAAAGTAAATAAATCAAGGATACTACCGTATACTGATATTTAATTTTGTTGTACATAAATTATAATCATTAGGTAGGTACCTATAGTAAAAATAAATCCCCCAAAACAGAAAAATATCATCAGTGGCACAAACAAAGTACATACATAATGGTACGTAGACTTCGGCTCTAACCATATTGCAGGAAATGTTGTTGTTGAATCTCTTGAATCGTAAATAACAAATGGGAGAAAATAAAACTTTTCCGCCACATCATCCTGTTTATATCAAGATTGCGAGGTGAGGTACTCTACGTACTTGCCATACCTACCTACTCCGCGTACCTACCTAGTCCCCGGGGCCACGGTTCAAACTGAACTGTCATTATGAACAGTTAAAATTGAAGTTTCCCAAAAGAGATTACATCGAGTTACAGCTCGTTTGCAGCCACGTGCCTCTCACCTTGTCTAAGGGTGTTTCCCATCAAAGCAGAATAAATAACGAACTTTAAACTTCTAATTAAGTTACACTACTTTGTTCTATCTGTCTTAACGAGGGAAGGAGTTTCCTATGTGAAGATAGCGGCATGCACAGGTGCAGAACGAAAGTTGCGACGGGGCGAACCAACAATGTAATTAGCAAAAGTAATCGTTTCATATTAAAAGTTTTTGTGTGACCACTGACTTTATCATAGGCCATCCTTACTATCCTTACTAATATTATAAATCGGAAAGTGAGTTTGTTTGTTTGTTTGTTTGTTTGTTCCGCTTTCACGCCGTAACTACTGAACCGATTGCTTTGAAATTTTGCAGACGTAAAGTTAGAAGTCCGGATTAAATAATAGGGTACTTTTTATCCCGAAAAAAATAGATATTCCCGAGGGAAAACAAAAATATTGTTTGCTTGATGGATGGATTGTAGATGGCGCTGTGTGTCGAACCGAATTCCACGCGGGCGAAGCCGCGGGCGGAAAGCTAGTAAAATATAAAGGCGAAGTGAGTGAATAGGCGGATAATTGAGTTGAAAACATCTAAAGAGGTGAATGTTGAACGATGTAGCGTGGGTGGCTCAGTGAAGGCGATTGGAGAATGATTTGGTAGTTTCTGGTAATCTTACTAGATTTTGATCAAGATTTAATACTTCTTTTGACTTTAATTTATTGAAATCTCTTTGAAATTTATTTTTTTGTGGCAATAGGTACTAAGTATGAAATGTCTTTAAAAATAATAAAACCTTTGTGGCAATAGATACCAAGTATCCGGCCATTGCTCTGTCACGAAAACTATGACTAAACTATATCATAATCTTTACTGTTTACTATAAATATAGTCATAGACATTGTCTTTGTATATAAAAATGAACGCCGCTTAACTCTATTAAGTTTAAGTGGAAATCACGTTAAACTTGAAGGCTAGAGGCTACTAAGTATACAAGTAGGGTGGAAACATCGTTAACTTAGATTTTATGAAAGTAATTGCTGGGACCTGTCAAATTATCCAGGTTGAGATGATGGTTATGAGTACACTGTGTAGTAACGTTACTTTATTTTATGAATATGCTTACAAAATCATAATTTTATGGACACTACACATGGTATGGTAAGAGATTCCCTTGTTCAGTGGTAAGTTATGATTTTAATACACATTTGCAATTTCACGGAAAATAGCATAATGCAATGCTACATAAATGCAAAATACAGCATTTATGTAGGTAACTAATTTCGACAAAAAAGATATCACGTCTACAAGCATTTATGTTAAAAAAACGGTTTACTATCGAAACCTGCCACATAGAAGCAGCGCAAAAGCTCCCGAATAGCAATAAAAAATTCACAGATGTTTGTCACGTAAACTTAATTTTTGAACAGACTCCAGCATCTCTCAACTGTACTTCAGGTTGCTGGCTTTATATTATTTCGTTATGCCACTTGAATATCATACCTTGAACGTGGAGAAGTCCAATTTGGCTCGATTTCCAGCCTCCCCCACTCACACAACTTATTTTAGTGGTTGCTTTACAAATGTATGACTTGTGGAACACAGTTGAAAAATTCACCGTTGATATCCCTGCTCTTTCTAAATATAGTCACACTTTTATAAAACCATCCGCCTCACTTAATGCGTTTAAAAAAGGTGTATTATAAATATAATAGAACCAAGCTAGCCTAAAAAGAAAAAAGGCTAAGACCTCTACTTTCTTTTCGTACTTGAGAGTTATAAGAGTACTTAGTACTTAGGTTGGGTGCTACTTTATGTACTTGAACTAAGAAACCGTTAAAATATTTCATACGACAAAATATATTCCGGCTCCATATAATTAAAACTGAAGCACATACTTATGAATAGGACGTTGTAACCACGCGGCAGATACCCGCAGCGAACAAAGAAAGTAACAAAGCAATTTCCCAAGATTATCAGGCGATTCATTAAATTTAATCATAACAAGGATGCTTCCTCCGTCGTCATTGTGACGTAATATTAATCTACAATCTTCAAGCAGCCTCGGCATGGCTGTAATAGCCTCGTGACCACATCTAACAGTAATCCTTTCAAGTATTAAACTCCCACTTTAATATAACTTGAACAATGCGGCGACCCATGGCTCAGCAGTAACAATAGCGAAGTTTTCATTCTAAGACTCCGTTTTATATCTGCACGGACCCTTTTGTTGTTCCTCACGACGGGGTGTGGCGGGTAACGGAGGAACCCTTGTTATTATGACAACGTTACTAATTCTAGTGAAACACAATCGTTCTCTGCTGAACAGTGTACACCTCAAGTTATAACGATGTTTCAACGCTAATTAAAAGGTGAAATTCCACTCCGTCTGTTCCAACTAATTTTGATCTCGGTCCCTCGGTTCGTCTTACTGTGTTCTAGTTGCTATTGTTTCGTTTAGATGGTAAACCATTTACTAGTTTTATTTAACGACGATGAAAACAAAATCTCCAATTGAAGACAATATTGCTTGTTACAATGAATTAGTTATTATTAAAAGATTTTTGACGAAGTTTCTTCTTAAATAAATTCGTAAAAACTATCGGGTAATGCTGAAAGCATACCCTCCCGAATTTACAGACGATAGCAGGTCAACGTAAACGAATCTGTCAAATTTTACCAGTCAAACATTAACCTACTTCCATTGTGATAAGGTTGAAAATCGATTGCAGAAATTTAACAGATTGTGGTAACTTGATGTGCTGTTTGCACATAACAAATATAAAAACCTAAAATTCCACATTTCAAAAGACCCTTTACTAAAATAGAATCAAAATATTGATATGTAAATCATCGAAAAACTGTATAACCCTATAAGTATTTGTTCCAAATGTGTGCTTGAAAGATAAGTGTATTTAAATGAACCCCACGCGCTCTATCCTAGTGAGGGCATCATTAAAATATACCCCTGTAAGATTAGAGGGGCCGCAAGCTCCGACGAGGAATAGTTTCCAAACCAAATTAAATCGAACATCAGCCGTTCAACATAATGGGCATTACAAACATGCTTTTGTTCAGTTATGTACAACCTTCGTGGTATGTTCATAAATAGGAGCAATTATTTTAATATTTTGAACCTTAGATTGCCTAGTTTACTTCTCTAGTAAAAAATGCGCCAGTTAGGTATTTATTTATACATATAGCACCCTGGTACAGTCATGTATGTATATAGGATTTTTTTGAATGTTAAAAAAATCTTATATATATACAAAAAAAATCCGATCAGAGATTTTTACGCGGAAAATGGAGGTTACGGGGGTTATTGCTGTCCCTTCGAGGAATTTGAACATATTGTTACGAGCCTATTTATTCTTAGAATTTGTTTAATGTATCTACGTTATATTCGTTTATCTGTGTGTGTGCTCCTTTAAAAAACGAATAAAAAAAATTTTCAAGATATTTTTATTTAATAGTTACATATGGTTATCAATAGGTATGAATTCTTATCAACAATGCTGGTTATTTCCTAAAACAGAAGCAATTCATATTCATAGTGCGTTGCAAAACAAAGCAGTTCTAGAATGATTAATTAAAACTGCAACGATTAATAAAATCTAATTTCAAAAATTTTAAAGAAATTATTTTGTAGTAAAATTCTTCTTAACTTCGACACCATTAATTATTACATGTTTTATTAATCTTTTCAATATATATATTGTATCTGTTTGATTGTCTGTAAGTGCAGTGAGAAGACAGGCGTCTTAGCGTCAATTCACACTGAGACGCGACGCGACGCTGCACGCAGATTTTACATAGAGCGACTCAAAATATACTTTATTCACTACACGAAACGATACACATTTGATTGTGAGAATTCAGATACGTCGCGCTGCACCTCGAGACGACGCGCGGCGCCGCGCGGCGCAGCGCGACGCATCTTCACGCAGCGTTGACGCGCGGCGTGCAAGATCGGTGCTGCATCGCGCGATTTGCATTGTTTTTAAGATACGTCTCGCGACGCCGCGAGGCGTCGCGCTACATCATAGCCGCGTCGCGTCGCGTCGCGTCTCGGTGTGAATTGACCCTTAGCCTTAAGCGGAGATTACGTGGATAGTACGCCATTGTCGATGGCACGCCTGAGATGCCGCCATAGATGTTAGTTTGATGCCTTTGTGAGTTGGCTGCTGTCGGAACGTACCTGCAGCGTGACTTTTATACTCACTGGCTCATATTACTTACACACTTGAACAATATCTGAAAGATTTTTAAAAACCGCAGAACAGAATTTTCTTTTTAGTATTGTGATACCGCGTCAAAAAAAGTAAATTGACTATCTAACCCACCACTGATTACTTATCATGCTTAACTAATGAACATATGAAAAAAACTGGACTAAATTCGGGGAGAATTAAATGATAGACGTTAGAATGAGTAGTTATCGAAATTATTTAGTAAGTAATCGACCGTTGGCCCTAAATAATACTTGGGTTAAAGGTTTTCCTAGTAAATTATAATTACTCCCACGTACAACTATGCGATAAACTTATATGAACATTAAACGGGTTGAATTAATTAGTTTTATTCGACGTATTGGAAATATGAAAGGCTTCGTATTCACTGCCAACACGCTTAGTTTTATAAAAATGGTGCGCTACCCGATAGCTGTTAATTTAATTTTATATGCATATTTTACAGCTTTGCGTTTTTCGTTCCAGCATAAATTATATTGAACGCGTGGCGAGTTAGTCAGCTTTCAATGGTTCGATATTGTATAAAAAGTATGACTTATTGCTTATAATAATGCGATACGTCAAATATAAGAAAAAAAATATTATTCATGAAAAGAAAATTATATCTAACGTCCGCTGTGCGCTTTGTTAGAAACTTTGAACAAAGTTGAATAACTTTTCAGACGGACCATTAACCAAAAAAAGCAATAACATCACAGATATCACAGTACTACTAACAATGATATACAAAAATAATAAAATCTCAACCGTAATGTCTTCGTAAAAGAGACGCAGTACCTACCTAAAAGTATTCGCGAATAAAGAACAAAGAATACAATAATAACTCTTACTAACTTGCCGTAAAAGAAACTTTTAAGAATTTTCGTCTACAAAACTTGGTACAATCCAATTTCAGTAAAGCTTCAGATTATAATTCTCGTTATTCCAAATTAAAAACTGTTAGCTGCGTACTAACTACGACTCTATTTTGTTTTAAATTAATTTAACTAAGTATTTAGGTTCATTTTGTCATTTAGTTTAATTTGTAAAATCAAAAATAAATTCAATTTGAGCTTATACTAAGAGAACTTATAAAGCATTTCGGAAGACACATTGTGAGTCTGCTGTCATTTGAACATATTCTTCCGGGTGATCAGAAGTCTAAAAGTGTAGACTCGACCCTGACAACAAGTCCTACCAAAGGATATCCATTAACTGGGTTGGAGAAGATAAACAAGGAAGGCTAGGCTAATAATAAAAATGTGCAGAATACCCCAACCACACACTTTTTAGGGTTCCGTAGCCGAATGGCAAAAAACGGAACCCTTATAGATTCGTCATGTCTGTCTGTTTGTCCGTCTGTCCGTCCGTCCGTATGTCACAACCACTTTATTCCGAAACTATTAGGACTACAGAGTTAAAACTTCGTAGATAGATGTATTATATGAACCGCTTTACGATTTTTGTATAAAAATAAAAAAATATTAATATTAGGGGGTGCTCCCAATACATGAAACTGAAACGAAAAATATTTTTTTTTATCAAACCTATACGTGTGGGGTGTCTATGGATAGGTCTTAAAAAATGGTACTGAAATTTCTAAAACCATTTTTTCCTAAAGTCAATCAGTTTAGAGTAGGACACTCCCAAAGTGCCAAAATGTGTGTCCCCTCCCCTGTAATTCTTAAACTACCAGAGTGAAAAATCTGAAAAAAATATATGTTATAGATCTCAATAAAAACTACCAACCAAAATTGGTTTGAACAAGATACAGTCAGTAGTTTTTGAGATATAGCACTTTTTGAGTAACCGCAAATTATAACTTTGTTATTCATATATTTGTATGAAAAACAAAGTTATTTTTTGTTGTCGAGAAAAGTTTGTGTTTTGGCTAATTGTAGGTAAAAAGTTCATTTATTTTTCATATTATCTATGAAAAATAAATGATTTATTTATTTTTCATATTATCTACGAAAAATAAATAATAAACTCATTACCTACAACGGAACGGAACCCTTCGTGTGCGAGTCCGACTCGCACTTGGCCGGTTTTTAATCTTTATCTTCTATTCTTATATCTGCATGATTAATTAATTTTAACCACCAATTGCAGTATTTCGGTAACAAAAGAGTTTTTAGCAGTAATTGCGTTTTTGTTCAGCCCCTGTACCGCAATTGCAGAATATAAGTGTTATTTCGTTAATTTTGTTCAATTTTAATCATCCCAATCCTACCAACACTTGTTTAATTAAATTTTAATTAGCAGTTCGGCAACTGATCCCCTCGATATATTATTCCAGTGTTCATCCTGTAGTTTTCACTGTAAGAGCCTTTTCACACTGGCCAAAAAGTTCATACCGAGTGAGATTTTCCGCTCGGTTTTTCCGCGCGGTAACTAACAATTATACCTGCGCGATGGGTTTTTTTGGGTCGCGCGTATAAAACTACACAAACGCACAACAAACACCGCTAGTGTGAAAGCGCTTTTACCAACATTCTTCATATGTTTTTGACCTTCAGTTTTGTTATTTTTTGTTATTTTTTTCGTATTATTAGGTAATCTTTTCATTTGGTAAATAATAATGATTATTATAGAAAATTATTAAGTATTATCTACGAAGTTGAATTAAATTTCCGTTTCTATTTTAGTTAATTTAGCAAAACTAATGGCTTAATAGACGGGCTTCAAGACAAAAATAATTTTGTATTTACGTACATACAGACGACAGCACATCAGGTTACCACAGTCCGTCAGTCAAAGGACAATGGGCAAGTTGTATGGGATTTGGTACCACCTCCAACAGTAATGTGTGCTACATCATTAGAAACGTATTTACGTGAAGAATTATAAAAACGATGGGGCTTGTCTCAATTAGTTGTCCGATCCGAGTAATCATTGATATTGATTCGACAAAAAAATGAGCTTGTAATCTAAATACACAAATGCATTATAAGGAATATGTCGCCAGAATAATCACTTTAAACTCAGTTAATAGACATCTTTTAATCATTAATATATACTTTATCATGATTTAAAGGTTTTCAATAGACCATGGAGTCAAACTACAGTCACAGTACACATCATGATATATTTCTGTTTTTTTTTGGAAGGAAATCATCAATACTCACCTCTCCTACACTAAGAGGAGCACGACAGAGTGTTCAACTCCAAACATCTACATAATATGACTGTTTTGCATTAAGACAAAACAGGTATTATATGTAGAAGAAAACACAGCAATGATGTGAAGAAGCAGTCTTAATGATTCGTTGAAAATACAGGGAGTATCCGTGATCCGACCATAGACATAGACAATTTCTTACCTTTTTCTTTCACCAGAAGGCCAAATATACTTTACCGCCAATTTTGACAGCCGGTGTCATTGCAGTCTTCATCATCAGCAAGCACCTCGATTCATTGCTGTGTTTTCTTCTACATATAATACCTGTTTTGTCTTAATGCAAAACAGTCATATTATATGCCTTCGAAAACACAGCAATGATGTGAAGACCTGTTTGCTATCTGCTGGTGAACAGAAATCATAACACACAAGAATGCAATGTGAGAGTTATATGTTTTACTCTTATTTAATGAGAATTTAACAACTCTAATTCAATCACCTTTAAATTTAAATATTTATAGTGACAATATGAAACTAATAAACTAATTATTTAAACATAATTAGTTTAAACCATTCATAATTTTCTTACCAAGAAACTCAAATAAAATATAATAATAATATGAAAATAAGAAACATACTATCTTTCTTATCATGATTATCAAATTATTGCAATTTAATTGCCATAATTCACAAACTTTTCTAACTTAGATCAGTTCAGTATTCACAATTGTGATCCAAATCA
>NWSH02000008.1:7554034-7566398 GCA_002382865.2 Heliothis virescens
TGCAATGACACCGGCTGTCAAAATTGGCGGTAAAGTATATTTGGCCTTCTGGTGAAAGAAAAAGGTAAGAAATTGTCTATGTCTATGGTCGGATCACGGATACTCCCTGTATTTTCAACGAATCATTAAGACTGCTTCTTCACATCATTGCTGTGTTTTCGAAGGCATATAATTGGTTTTAAATACTGAAAAGCTTTCATCAAATACATATGCATAGTCGTGCATGAACTGCAAAGGTTTCCATTGTTTCTTTTAATACAGTTGATAGGCAAACGTTCTAAAACGGACCCATTCCTGTTTTTTTTACTCTTATCGGATTTTATTCGATATAGTTAGAATTTAAGAACTGCATCTACGTTGATGACTTAGCAATCATTGCACGTTATATAAGTCGATGTCACGCCAATTGGACAAGGATTTGAGACTAGTCGCCATAGTAAACATTTTTTGCCTTGACAAGACCTACGCAATGGTACTACAATCAACACTGTTGGACGGGGTACCAAAATGCCCATTGTCCTTTCTTCAATAGATTTTCAACTTTATCACAAAAGTGGCAGGTTAATATTCGATGGGCAAAATTTGACAGATTCGGATAGGTTGACCTGCTATCGTCTGTACAAATGCATGTACCAACAATGTGTTTGACATAAAACTAATTCCAAACTACAACCCCTCAGGCATTCCAATCAGTTGAAACGTTTATTACTTAACAAACAGTAACATTTTACTCGGAAACACTCAAATCTGGCCGTCCGAATATTCACAGACCTCAATAAAAGCCTCAAATACCAACCTGCCACACAAACGTTTTATACCAATAAAATCTGAAGCTGTCTATCGAAACCAAATTCCCGAACTATCGGTGCAACTAAATACCTTTCAGAATCTATACCTATATCTGATGATGAAATGTTTTTTTGAACATTAAACATTACGTATTTAGAACATTTTGTATGACGGCATATTTTTTTAAAATTTTTACATGAGTTATCAAAATAATAATGAACTTGGATCAAGCGCTTGATGCAGAAAGCTGTACATCTGGACACGGCACGTAACGCCAGGAACTTTCTCTCTATGGAGCCCTGACCGTCGGTAGCTTGGACCATGTTCCCGATGCCGGTGGGAGTGTGGGACACTATTTTTATATTTTTAAATATTTTGTTTTTTTATGTTTTTATTAAATATTGAAAAATGTAATTACATGTTAAATGAATCAATGAACTATAAATTGGCGATGTTCATAAGTACCTATATAAATATATACTCATCCCCATGAGATGGACGGGAGCCTTAGCCTGAGTTCGCCTGAATAACCAGACAAACGCCAAACTTAGCCAACTCGGTCTAATTAGTCGCTAAACAAACAGGACGCCGATGTCAGACAGCCTAGAAGTGATGCGCTTTTACGGCCTTTTGCCTTCGTATTGATTTTATTTTAGACTAGCCATTTTCCCGCGGTTTCACTCGCATCCCGTGGGAATTACTGCCCGTACCCGGATAAAATATAGCCTATGTCACTCGTGGATAATGTAGCTTTCGAATGGTGAAAGAATTTTTAGAATCGGTCCAGTAGTTTTTGAGCCTATTCATTACAACCAAACAAACAAACAAACAAACAAACAAACAAACAAAGTTTTCCTCTTTATAATATTAGTATAGACTATAAATTGGTACTATTATCGGTACGGTAACCAATAAGAACCTAGTAGGTACGTAGGTATATCAATATCCATAATACAGTTAAAAGTTTTCAAAAAAATCGTCCTTACACAATTCTGGCTTTCTCATTCTCCTGAATTAGGGTTATTATTTAATGACGCAGGTACCTATTCTCTTTTAGATAACCAGTTAATATAAAATCAGTGTTTTCCTTTCACTGAGATTGCTTGATGTATGCAGAATAACTTTTGAAAAGGAATAAATTACACAGAACATGAATTAAACTCGGCAAGAAAATATATCTGATAGGTACATAAAGGAACTGTTTTCATAAACATGTTTATTGGGACTGGAGAAACTATTTTGCGATATCATATAGTTTTTCCTTTTTCTGGAATATTATACTTTAATATTTTCTTTTATTGACAGCAGTAGTCTTAAGTTTGAATGCAGGAAGCATCATTAAATAAGCAAAGCAGTTATGGTAAAATAAAAAAATAGGTATGGGTCACGTACGCCCAGTTTTCTTGAGTTAAGGAATAATTAAGACAAATTTCATATCGTTTTAAATCGGAGATCAGTAATTTACGGGTGAGTTTGCGATAAACAAACAGAGCTACTTTCGCATCAATAATATTAGTAAAGAAAAGCATTATTTCATAAATCGTAATTCACGATGGTTATTAGTAAAAGCTGTAAATATTTCATACGAATACATATTTATATATCTTATTACATATAAATATATCTTATTCTATTTCAAGAATATCTCCATATTTCCTACGTTAGGTTCGCTCTATTTCTGTGAACCATCTAAGTGGAAACCAATATTGCGTTGAGATTGAGAAACTTTCCTATAAACGCTGTTTATTATGAAAATCAAAGATAGGTATAACATACAACTTAACGCAAACATCTCTACGATATATTTGTTTTAATATTTGGTAAGTTAAAGCCGAACGTAAACGTTCAATTACGAATAGTTCACATGACATCTATACTAATATTATAAAGCTGAAGAGTTTGTTTGTTTGTTTGTTTGAACGCGCTAATCTCAGTAACTACTGGTCCGATTTGAAAAATTCTTTCAGTATTAGATAGCCCATTTATCGAGGAAGGCTACTTTTTATCCGGGTGCGTGCAGTAGTTCCCACGGGAAAGCGGGTGAAATCGCTGGCGGAAGCTAGTATGAGATAAAGAGCGTTTTAACACTAGCAGATTTTTCCGCGCGTATACGTTTTTCCGTTCAGTCTTTTTGCTACGTGCGACATATTACGAGCGGTAAAAAGTCTATCGCGCGGTTCCAGGCGTTATTGCTCGAACTTTAGCTGTTAATTGTTGTTTGTTGTGCCGCACACTGTCGCGCGTTACAACCGAGCGGAAAATCGGTTAGTTTGAAATGGCTCTAAGACTCAATAATCGTTCAAGAGAAATTCACTCCAGTACATTGCATACAAAAAGCGAATGCAAAGGAACAGATATAATATAACTTAACTTTAATGGTACCTTTGGCAACTGTAAGCAAATAAGATCATTATGTAAGTGAAATTACATCTCAACGTAAACTTATCTTAGGTACTTGAACATACCAACCAACCTACCTTACAAAGCATCTAAAGTTAGGCAATTTTCTTATCTTTAATCTGTCATACACAAACATTTATTTTAGAGTATTGTCTTCTAAAAATGACTCCGTATAAATGTTAATAGTTCTGTAGTTTACTAGGAAATTGCAACCATTACGAGTTCTGTGGTTGCGTAATAGTGCAATAGACTGGCTAAAGACCAAACAAAGGGTATCTTAGAAACTCGCACTGCAAGTACATTTAACAAGCATTAAAAGTTTATTAGTGTACCCACAAAATGTTTATGGCATGGGGTAAAAATAGTCTACCCCTATTTCTGTAAGCTGCCTATGCAAAATTCCATCTTTATGCAAAATTTCTCCCCTGACACCCGATTCTGCGATGCCTTTCAAATATTAATTAAAAAGTAAAATTAAGCTATTCCCCTGGAGGGGTAGGTAGCGATGCCTTATTTTATGTACAATTTAATTATTTTTGTAGCAAGTAGCTAAGTATGGCTATTAAGGTAAACCGTCGATCAATCCTCAGCAAAGTGGCATGAGTAGGTATTAGATAGTTATGTGTGCAAGTGTAATAAGTGGTAATTACATATATCACTAATAAATATCAATAAATAATACTTAAATGAATCCGTTTTAATATTATAATCCAGCACCTACCAACTTGCACGCGCACATCAAATATAATAAAAAACAAACTCATTTTTAGGGTTCCGTACCCAAAGGGTAAAAACGGAACCCTATTACTAAGACTTCGTTGTCTGTCTGTCTGTCTGTCTGTCTGTCTGTCTGTCTGTCTGTCTCCACGCTGTATCTCATTAACCGTGATAGCTAGAAAGCTGAAATTTTCACAAATGATGTATTTTCATTGCCGCTATAACAACAAATACTAAAAATTAAAAAAGTTAATAAGGGGGGTCGCCATACAATAAATTATAAAGACAGTGCAATTTGAAAACAACGCCATCTGTTACTCAAGCGTGGAACTACAGCTTGGTACGGAACCCTTCGCGCGCGAGTCCAACTCGCACTTGGCCGGTTTTTTTATTTAATATATTTTTTATAAAGCAGGGAACGTAAAACTAATACATAATTTTACATAATTTAATAGTAATACTGGGTATTTTATATATGAAAAAAAAAACCTAAAAAGCCATACATTTCCCAGAAATGAACTAATTTCGTTTTATTACTTTGTCTATTCCTCGAGCGCTTGTACTGCGTAACCGCCTGGACACGCCAAAAAGTTCGCTACCATTTTGATGTTAAGGTGAATGCGACCACTAGAAGCGGGAAATTCAAATATAAAATGGCTTTTTCATGTTTTCAATATGAGGCGTGATCTTATGATTGGCGGTTATAATACTTCTTACAATTTAAATGTAACTGTAAAAAACTTTTTATTTGCGAAATATCATAGTTTATACAGTTAAACTTCTTACAATTCAAATGTAACTGTATAAACTATGATATTTCGCAAATAAAAAGTTTTTTACAGTTACATTTAAATTGTAAGAAGTTTCGGAGTTAAACAAGGACATCAGAAATTACNATGTAACTGTAAAAAACTTTTTATTTGCGAAATATCATAGTTTATACAGCGAAACTTCTTACAATTCAAATGTAACTGTATAAACTATGATATTTCGCAAATAAAAAGTTTTTTACAGTTACATTTAAATTGTAAGAAGTTTCGGAGTTAAACAAAGACATCAGAAAGTACTTTGTTGGATATTATAACCGCCAATCATAAGATCACGCCTCACATTATAACCGCCAATCATAAGATCACGCCTATATATACCATTTTATATTTGAATTTCCCGCTTCTAGTGGTCGCATTCACCTTAATTCAGTTCGCCAAACAAGCCGCCCGTATGTCCGCCACGTTATCTCTCATAATGTTGGGTACTCTGCTGTTTTAGGTGATACTTTATCTCACTTTGCAAAAGTTTCGTCAGCCAACAAAATTAAATGCAAAGTTTAAATTAATTCTAGGTTCCTGGAAGATCTAAAGCTTTGATGAGCAACCATTTTGGTTAACTTAATGTCATAATATTATGACAAGGATCCGTGGTATTTACCAGCAATGTAATTCGCGATATTCTTTACTCATTTCTGAGTAAAACTGCATTTGCCTGCCTTTGACATTTATGTGTGTGCACTAAATGCATAAAATCAAAAGTGAACATCATTAACGGTGTGTACGAAGCTAGTAAAATACGCGCAAATTGTTTATTTTGCCGAGTGATTTAAGATTGTATGTTACCATTACGATATCTATCGCTAATAATATGGCTGGACTGTGGCGCCAACCGATTGAAAAACAGCCCTAAATCTTTTATCAGCGGCGCGCACGCCTGCTCTGCCACCCAGCTGGTAAATTTCCATATACTTATCGACACCGCACTTTATTGGAAGCTCGATTGCAAGAACATAAATATTTATGAATTCATGCTAAAATAATAGTTGCAGAAGTATGATAACCACTCCGAATTTGACCTCAAAGCGTATATTTGATGAAAATGCAAGTCTTCAGTCTAACTACTATAAATCTAGTGATACCTATAATCTATAAAGAATATCATTCTATTATATTAGTGTCAGACCGTCAGCACTTAACCAGTTTTCTTATTTGCCATTATTATGCCCGGTTATTATAGTTATTGCTGTAAGGCGTATACGATTAATACTGCTATAGTAATGTCAAACACATCGTTTGATCTCAACAAAGTGGAAAGCACTGAAACAGAAGACGTGCAATTATCAGGAATCCATTAATCACTGTAGCGCTTTCTAGCGCACACTACAATAAGTAAACTTTACGATATTTCATTCATTATTAAAAGAAATTAAGACAAATTCGTTTGCAACAGAACAAAACAGCCGTAACGAAGACATAATAAAAACAAGTCCTGAAATTGTTTCAGTGTAGTTACTGTGCGCTAATTGAGCACAGTAATGGTTGAATAAATTTGTTTGGACAATAAAGACGCTTAAACTGAACTATGTCCTATTGTTGGGGTCCAAATTGCTAATTTGACCGCGTAGATTTAATTATGCATGCCGTCCGCCGAGAGGGGGTCATAAAGGAGGGGTGTCACAGGCAGACTTGTTTATAATGTAGCAAGTAATGCGCAATCCAACCCAGCCCCGCCTGCGCCAAGTATTAACTTTTTATTACACTGAACGAACTTTCGCGGTTTACAGCCACGCTGGGAGGGCACGAACGTGTCAAAATTTAAGCGCCTGTTATTTTAAATGCAGCATACATTCATTTTCGGGCCTGTCAGCAATATAGGCCATTGCATTTTTTAAATAAACGATAATTATAGTGTAACGAATTTGTTAACAATATCCCATATTCAGTATCTTTAAGAATTCTCAAACATCCAATCGAAAAGTCCATCCATGTTTTTAATCAGCATCTCATTTTTAGTAAAATGGCACAAAGTGTACATTTTCCAAAGTCTATTCAGGGCTGTGCAACAGATTTAATTATCGGTTAGAGTGACGTCGTTCAGTTCAATTCCCTGGTAGGCATCGGCTGCCTAATAATACCTTTACAATTAACGTAATATATAGTCAGATTGACACTGGCCGCGGTCCATTGAGATGAGAGTGTTTGGCAAATTTTAGTCCCTAATTGGTCGTCCGAGCGCTCCGCATCGGAATTGGCAACACGTTTGTATCAATTTCGGGGAAATATGCTCTTTTAGGTGCATTGTAAGGAATTCATGGGAAACAACTCTGGTGAACAATCAATGAATATTCGTATTAATTTGGGTTCATAAAATATCAAAATAATACTTGTTTTCTAGGAAGAGTTAGGCAGATTTTATTTAAATTCTATAAAGTGGTGACAGGTACATGCCTCATTTGTATTTTCATCAAAATGTTCTTAAAAAAGAAGCGAAATCACATCACATTTGAAATACCTATTGTCATGATAAGAATCGTCTTCAGATATGATTTTCACCCGAAATCGAAATTCAAGCGACCATTAAGGCGTTTATTTTTTTATTACCGAACACAAATTGTATATGAATATCGGTTCCAATAAATCTGGGTCAAAGAGCAAGATAAAATCGTCGATACTTTGAGATGCAGTATCGTGTTACCATTATCGCGATAACGTTATGAGTAGGTATAGAATGTAGGTTAATAGCTTTCATGTTTTGGTATAAGTGGTAATACACGCACTCGTTGCCACAAAGTCCAGATTACCGCTATTATCCTTTCCATTTTGTTCAGAATTTACTCTATATCAATATCGACCGATATTGTGGGGTTTAAACTCTAGATGGTAGAAGTGAGACTACTTATTAAGAAGAATGTTTGTTTATGAGATGAGATACTTAACGTTAAACAGAATATTTGGAAGACGAAGACACTATGTTATGCCATGCCGACTCCAAAGTAGGTACAAATTGAGATAAGAGCAGGAAGATAATTATGATGAACTTTTGGAATCATATATCCAGCAATACATTGACCAGTCAGGGCTTATAGATCCGAAAATTCTTAGGAAGCACTTATCAAACTGGAGGCGATGATTAGAAATTGTTCCCCATTACCTACTTGGGACTTTATCATAACAGACAAAGTGTAGACTTACTATTCAAAAATAATACGGTAGGAAAAACCCTCAATGTTAGTTATCAACGAAATTGTTCAACTAATTCTTCATTTCAGTAATCTTGTACACACATGGAAAGCGTCTTATAAATTAAGCTTGTTTTGTGTCTCTTACTCGCGTTTGCGGGAATTATCAAAAACTTCATACGATTTATACTTTACGTGGGTATAATATAATACGTTGAAAGCTTTCTGTGATACCTAAAATTAATTCTGATGTTCTATTAAATACATAATTTAATTTATTTGAGCATCGTATTCGACAGCAAATAGAGTGGAAATATGGATAAGTATTATAACACGGGTATCATCAAGTGACGCAAAGAACATAATATACAGGTGTATTATTAAAATTATATTATTAGATACATTTGTACAAACAGCTTCGTGATGTCATCACTATCTCGAGTTGGGCGTAAGTAATCATACAGATTTGTAGAAAAGCTATGTACAGTCTTGCGTATACGCGCTTGACTGTCAATTGTTGTCAGTAAATATACAGGGTTACTTGTAATTCGATGTATATCCGGAAGGAGGTAATAGAAGGGCCCAAGAGCAACAAATTAAGCCACTCTTACTTCTGAGCAAAGTTTAGTGGTTTCCGAGATTTTCGCAATTTTTGTTTTGTATGTGTCTTACTAACACAATCGTACCAAATCCAATACTGTTAGATTTCGACATCGTTAAGCTGTTCTATGAGGCAGAAAAGTGCGTAAGCTTGAGAGGATTAGTCAGAAGGTTTTCAAATGGTGTATTATTGGCCAAAAAGGTCTAAGCTTGAATGTCGAATTTTGGGTAAATTTCCAAAAAATCCAAAAATTGCCAATATCTCGGAAACCACTGAACTTTGCTCGGAGGCAAGAGTGGCTTAATTTGTTGCTCTTGGGCCCTCCTATCACCTCCTTCCGGATCAGTACCGGATTAACCACGTCCCAGGTAGCACAGATAGTTGAATAACCACTCACTTTTGGAGATATTCTAAGCTCTAGGCGTATTAAAGGTGGTTTAAGAGTTCACTGGCGATCCTACAGCTGCATAAGAGATGTCAGTGATATTTAAACAGCTAAGAACTGCGTTAGGGCTAGATAAGACCGAAAAAGGTATTATTTCAACGCCTCTATTCAGCTTTTAACCGTTTCTACTTCCTTTGGCGAAATAAGGGCTGTTTAGTGGATAAAATAACGCCAATGGCTGTTTAAGTAGGTATTTGTAGATTCTTATTACACTGGCTTATTAATGGGGCACGTTTGAGCTATTATGACGGTAATAGCTGTAAAATAAATGATTTGTGGTCCCCATTACAGCCTATTACTGTGTATGTCACCCTTAAACAGCCCCTATACAGCCATTGATAAGGTCTGCGTACAGATAGGCTGTTGAAACATTCACTAGATGTCTCGCAGGCTGCTTAGAGACTCACTAGTGTAAATTAATTAGCTTAAAGCTGCATAAAGTTCACATGTGCAATTTTATTTAACTGTTTGCTGATCAACAGTACACTTGTGAACTATTAGGTAGCCTTCGACTAAAAAAGTAACATGTGTATAAATGTCAAATAAATTTTTGACTTTTATGATATTTTGTGTATGTATTAGGAATGTATCGTAGTAGTTTTTGCTTACTGATAACATAACAACAACTTTTTATCTTATAATTCTTTTAAAAGCACAAAAAAATATTAATTCAAGTTTTCGTCTCAGCATATTTATATCACAAAACTAATTTAAAACAGCATATTTTCGAGGCGCACAAAAATTTACTTAGACAATATATATGCATAATGTCAGTAAAATTAAATTCCCAATCATTTTTCTTTTATTAACATGTAAAACAATGGACTTCACAATATTCACTTAGATATCCGTCACTCCACGAAACAAGTTTATGGCATCTATTTGCTTTTATGTATCTTTCCACATAAAATTCAAGTTTCACTTTTACAAGCGTGATGGGCATGCCTTATGCAGCCGATAAGCAGCCTTCGAATGTCAATTTGTCATCTCGTGGTCGTCGATTCAGCCCATAGATCTGTCGTTACCCTTAATACCTCTTTTAAATTGCCGCTTCACAGCTCCTAAGCAGCTAGGTGAACTTTAGTTCAACTTAAGGCTGTCGGGTTTGTGCCCATTTAAGATGAATAAGGGCTGCATACGACCGTATACAGCCCTTCGACAGCTTTTTTTCACAGCTTTAAGCGTGATGGGCATGCCTTATGCAGCCGATAAGCAGCCAAGTGTGCTACCTGGGGTAGCAAGAGTAGCAAATGCTACGGGCCTCGCGACTCGGGGGGCCCCGCGGTCTAATACCTGTCTGACCGTAAAAAAATATCAATTTATATAGGAGCGTAAAAATATTTTGCTAGGCTATACTTCACTCCCATCTGAAAATCTAAAACTAGATTTCGTCATATTAAATCTTATCTGACATTAATCATTTATATTTATATGCACTGAAAAAAAAAAAATGTTATTATAACGATACCGTATAGATACCGATCAGTTGATTAATTTCCTATGACCAAAATTTTGTGACCTATGTTCTTGGCGAAAATTGTGCAATTACATGGCCCGAAACCCTTAAAATATTTGCGCATAAAAAAAGTGACCTTATATAATATCCATTATATTTTGAGAAAAAGGCGAACTAGTGATGTTTTATCACGATCTGTGGTTGTATGGTAGGTATATTATAAAACGTAGATTAATTTTATGAGTAAATATAGCTGACCTTTTCTTGAATCGATTATTATATCGATCATGTTTCGAGATTATTGAGAGTTAATGTCGGTAGTAATAGTACCCTTATTAGCTCTCAATAAATTAATAAGCATAGTACCGTACTATCCTTACTAATCATCATCATCATCATCATCACTAATTTAGAGCAAGGTGTTTCAGTGTAGGTATAGTACCTACCACGAGAAACGTTGGTATCAAAATCTAAAACAATAATTTAAAATTTTACCACGTTTCTACAATTGAGCGCTGGCTACACCAAAAGTTGTGTGGTACGGCTTGCACTGCGCTACACGAACATAAGTTGGTAGCACTGCAAAACTTACAGGGGAATCCCCTGATATTGTCATCGAACGAGCTAGTCGTAACATGTCAACCCGATCAAATAAAATAGGATTCTATCGACAATAAGAAAATGCTGTACATTTATGTTTGGCACAGCAAAAAAAAAACTTTTAAAAGCACTTTACATGTGAGCCATTCAGTGGCGGCGCTAGGCATCGGCGACGTCGGCGACCGCCGACGGCCTCGCGCCTGAGGGGGCCTCGCAGAAAAACTCATAAAACTTTTCGCGCTCGCTACGCTCGCGCTACATATTGCCTGCAACTTATGATGGCGGCAACTTCAGCTTTCAATACGAGTAGGTAGGATTCATTTTAAAACATCGATTCACAGCTTTGGTGCCATAGTGACTATTGCTCCAGATAGCTTCTTCTAAACGCACGTACCAATTTTTTTTGTTGGCCGGCACTTTGAAAAAAGGCCCAAAAAAATTATGTCCGTTGCCCATATTAAATGCAGAAAAATTTATTTGTAATAGTTTTGTTTTATTTAATACCCTTTAACTTGAGAAACTATAGCAAACCAAGGGCCTCTAGACAGAATTTGCTACAGGCCCCGCGCTGGCTTAATCCGGCACTGTTCCGGATATACGTCGAGTTACAAATAACCCTGTATTTCTTAACGTTTTTCGTTTATCCGGGTTTCGGTACATGAGGCTCCTTGTTGGTAGTCTCAGAGTCTCGTCGCTTGTGATAGTAAACGAGAGTGTCTGTGCAAACACTACCTATCTACCTGCTTTCATCAATGTAATAAATAAAAAGATTTGACACGAATAAGATATTATCCGAGAGTAAATTGCTGTTTCCTCTAGAATAAACAACGTTTCTCTTTAACCAACTACTAATACAAGAGTCAGCTCACTATGGTTCGGCCGCTCAGAGAATGCGTTCCTGGCACCTGTCAGTTAGACACGACTAGTGATGGGCACAACATAACACTGAGTTCGTAACCGTTCCTCCAAAATGAACCGCCGCATTATTTTAAGATTATTTTCGTTTTAAATTAGCGGAATCATTTAAAATTTATATTTTAGTTATTTAAGTGGAAACCAAAAAAAGGTAATATTCATATAATAAAATTGTTTTATTTATTCTTTGTTACAAAGTTACAATCTGTATTTCTATGCAATAAAGTAAGTACATTGAATTGAATGTGCGTACAGAATATTAATCAGACTCCGATTCGTTTGAGGAGGTGGTGTCTTCATCATCATCTTCGCCTACATGTTTAATTATATTATTATCAATAGCTTCTGCCCGCGACTTCGTACGCGGAACGTGTCGCTTATGCCAGCGATAACGGGTCGTCAAAATGAAAGATTTTAAACGTCTGATGTCGAATTCTAAGAGCCCGGGGAAACGACGGGTTGCACGAGACGATTCGAGATGTTTCAGACTTA
>NWSH02000008.1:7568608-7624288 GCA_002382865.2 Heliothis virescens
AAGCTAAGTGAAATAGAAATCTATCATACATAATTAAATAAAACAATGTTTTATTGGTTTTATCTTTATTAAAAAAATCAACTTTATGTATCCCGCAGTTAGTTACAATACTTTGTGACATTAACACATCTTAAAGTAATTTCAATTATAGTTAAAAAGATCATATTTTTAGGAATTTAAATATTAACAATACAATTAAAACTAATCAATTCAGGATACCAACTGATGTTCCAATTTTATGACTTTCATATCGCTATTTCACAAAACTTAATCTAGTAATATAACTATATCACTAAACTTGGACCGTTTTATAACTATAATCCTAGTGAGATAGTAATGAATCGCTTTCGTATAACTATGTTCCGGTATATAATTATATCCCTAGGGATATAACTATATTACGGCTTTATCTATCTTACTGCGACATATATATAGATAGAAGATAGATATAGATTCGTAACGTATTATTTCATATTACAAGTATAACTGTTACAGATTACGATACTTGTCTGTTATTTTTAGCACAGCACTACAAATATAAAGCGATGACATGACATGAAACATGAAATGACATAACCTTGTAATAGCGCAGTATAGATTTAGAAAAATATTGTTTACCAAATTATTTGATACTCAGTTTTTATTTACATATATTTACAACATTCTAAAAAAAACTTAAAACTAAAAACTAAAACTAAAAAGCGTCAAAGAATTCCTCCCCGTCGCTGTCGACCGGGCACAAAATTATAACATTCATTGAATTGATATAATAATGTTGTTTTAATGCTCATCAATTTTTAAAATGGTAAACAATCAGCAAAAATATTTTTTTTATCGTAACTGCAACGCCATTACAAAGTTACGTCGTCAGTTCAATCGCGATGTGTCAGAAACGCATTCTCTGAGCGGCCGAACTTTAATCGAGAATAAATAAATTTTATACCGCTCATTTTGGCGGTATAGCAATAGTATTAGGGTCAACTCACACCGAGACGCGACGCGACGCGACGCTGCACGCAGATTTTACATAGAGCGACTCAAAATATACTTTATTCACTACACGAAACGATACACATTTAATTGTGAGAATTCAGATACGTTGCGCTGCACCTCGAGACGCCGCGCGGCGCAGCGCGGTGCAGCGCGACGCATCTTGACGCAGCGGTGACGCGCGGCGCGCAAGATCGGTGCTGCATCTCGCGATTTGCATTGTTTTTAAGATACGCTAAATCAAAGCCTCGGTGTGAGTTGACCCTTAGGCCTTTGCCACACTAGACGGAAATTCCGTCGCCGAAATTCAGCGGCGGAACGCAAATACATGGTATTGCATATAAAATACAAATAACGGAACGACCGATCTTCCGTGCGTAGTGTGCCCGTTACTTGTATTTTATATGCAATGACATGTATTGGCGTTCCGCCGCGAAATTTCGGCGACGGAATTTCCGTCTAGTGTGGCAAAGGCCTTATTCTAACATGGCGGCCTATCATCAGCTGATAACCAATTGACAGATGTGACTTAATAAACTACATACACGAGTTGACACAACATTCGCTGAAATACAATCCCGTTTTGGAGCAATATTGTTTTACCGGGTAATACCTACATTCGTTCAACGTTGACTCCTCTAGTCGCGTAGGTATAGTTATTCCATACCTCAGGCTGCATGGAAAAATGACTTTTGATTTACTCGGCATTAAGATCGTGGAATAGTTAAATCTTGAGATAGTAACTAGAAGAATAGTTCAAGTTTGGTCGAATCGACCCTAACTAGGACACAGGCGAATTTGTCCCGCAACTAAAGACGAATACTTGTCTATAAATCCCCCAACTTGTAAGTGACCGAGTGTACGTTGCTCAACTCAACCGTGCCCATTTACATACACTGAGGTGTGAGTAAAATGCAACACAAACGTATCCAAAGAAGCTTAACGTCACCTGGAACGTTCCACACTCACCGCACCACAGACAAACACTTTAAGCTGATTATGACGGATAGGTACGTCCCACTCGCTAACTCACAGGTAGCTATAATTATGCAACATTCCTACGCAATCCAAACTACAATTACATTTGTATTCTGAAAGATAGGCGGTTTGGCTTACGTTGACCACCTCGTCTCTAAGCTAGGGAGTTGGTTAATGTTATTATGGGAAAGATGCCTAAGCCCACAATAACACATGTCGTCTATCCACTCAGTTATATCGCGTCAATAGTAGTAATGTCGCGAATTATATATTAATGAAAACATATTTTATATAACTTTTAAGTCTAAACTTCCATCTGATACATTTTAGACATGGTTCTAATAATACAGACCAAACAAAACAGTAATATAGTACAGGTAGAAAGTGAATACCATTAAATTGTTCTATTTCAGCAGTAACATTACACCTTCCCACATTCAGGTCACATATTGTAATTTTAGGGTTGGCAATTTGTATGCAATGGAAGCAAGAGGCTAGTCTAGTCTTGTTTGCAAACTGTATTGCCCTACCGGCTACCGAGCCGTCCGCGTCCGTCCCTAACAAGTTAATTTAAACTTCCAACGCTTAGCAGACTTAGGTTGATGGAGCTTTATATTGTAAGCAATTCACGCAGAAATCTTCTATTGAAAACCAATACTTGGCATAGTATCGCGACCAAAAAATACCATGTTTGGAGATATTTTTAGTACTTACTAATAAAACAATCTGTTCTAACCCAGGAAGTGTACCAACTCACGTAGCTTATCACCAAAATGTCCAAAAGAACTGATATTAAAACAAAATCTTTAACTAAAACATAGTCGACCTTTGAACAACCACAACATAGAAAATCATCCTAAATGGTATTGCATATTTATTCTTCTTTGAAAGAAAGGTGTGATGGAATTGGGGTTGTCCTTCCCATGATATCGTATGCCCACGATGCGGGAACTTAATAATAAATTCCTTTGTGCAAAAGGAACAAAAAATTAAAATTCTTTTCGTGTCCCAGGGCCTTCTCCGGCGCAGTTTTGTCATTTTGTTTGGAGGGATCTTGCGTGACATACGCAAATCCCTCTACTGAATATATGTATATAATATGTACTACTACGAATACCTGAGTGAGCAATATTAGACACGTTTTCTCATAAATCTCACCATATTCATGGTATGAATGCTCGAAATATAGTATTTTTCATATTTCGTGATGGACAATACGTACATCTGTCAGATCATAATATATTACATTTTGTAGTTTAACACTACATATAAACATTTTAAATGAGCTTTCTTGAAAAACAATATAAAGTATTTTATATTTATATTACAGTAACAAATAACTTCTATTGAACTGTAGAATCTTCTATTTAAAATCAAAAAAGAAAACTAGCAATAAGAAGTTTCATAACAATCAATCATATCCAAAAAAAAAGACAATATATATTTCCAACTTTTAATTTTACTCTCAAATCCGTACTGTAATTTTACTATAGTGCTTTTATTTTAGCATGAGTTCCCTGGCAGTTCATATCTGATAGTTAGAGTGATGTAACCTAACGAAACTTAATCGATTATTTTATAAAATCGAATCGGTTGACAAAGAAAATGGAATCGGAATTTAAAATTTTTCATATGGCCACTACTCTACATCGATTTTTTTTCGATTCAGTAACTTGCGTCAATCTCTATTGACGCAAGTCACATTCCGTTTCGTTTATTTGTCATTTTCGACATTGTTTAAACTCATATTTTTTTTACATCGATTATTTAATTTATAAGCCATTAATATTTATTTAGTTCATTTAAAATATGAAAAAATATCGTTTACTGGGTAATTAACAAAGATACAATATTTTAAAATAATTTTATTTTGTTGGTTTGTTGTTATACCTTTATAGCAGTTTGCGTGTGATGGAAAAATTTGAACTGTCAGGGAACTCATCATAACGCGAAAATGGTATAGTGGTGAGTAACTACAATCAAAATTAATTTCATGTAAAGTTCTGACGTTGGCCGTCGGCTAAAGTTTCGAATTTTCTGATATGCCGGTAATGTTCAACGTAACATTAACGTACCTATGCCGAATGGCTGCAACGCTTTGATAAGAAGGTCTAAGACAGGGGTTACACGATCAGTCTGGCGTCAGTCCAGTCCATCAGTCTGGTCATGAATGATGGGAGAATGATCGTGTAACCGGTTGATTGATGGACTGATGGTCCAAAATGTACCGTGTTTCTTGTCCGTCAGTCTTTCATCAGTCTTTCGTCAGTCTGAGACTGATGCCAGAATGATGCCAGACTGATCGTGTAACCCCTGTCTAACTTGAGAGCAACCACGGTACACAAAATCTTCGAATTTCAATATAAAGAAAATCATTCGGCATTAGCTACTAACTAACCTACTTTATTTGGCTTCCAGAAGTGAGTTCCTTGAGGCTTAAACTGTCATATCCAAAAATTACTAAATATTGGTTAAAAAAACAGTTAATAAAATATGAACGAGAAAAGTTGAAAGGAAAAGTCGAATAATAATTAAGATTAAGATTGGATAATACAATAAAATGTGGGAAAAGAAAAATCTACAAACTTAGATAAAGTAAAATAATCCTAAACATGGTTGTCAGTGAGATAAGCTTTAGTTTACAAACATGGATCAGTAAACAAACGAATACTACCGTACGCATTATATTCACGTAGTCTCTTGGTTGTACCATACATCTGTCAATATTCCGACGACGGGACATGGATCGAGGATTCGTCCCCACGCGCTGTTTTTGTAGAAATCGTACACAGACACTCGAGCCCAAGTAAGACCTCCATTTGTTTACTTCTCCTTGTTTTAAGGCTTGCAAATCATTCTTCGAAGAAGTAATATCGGACATGTTTTGAAGCAGGGTCGAAGAATTCGTCGTGCGGGAGGTCGAGGGCTGAGAGTACGGTGCCGAAGTAATGCCTGGTGAAGTGCAAGGTGTCTTGCGGGCGCAGCAAGAGGATCGCTTGGAGATAATCGCGCACAGTGCCCGTGAGGGTCCCACTCTCTGTGACGTAACGCCCGCCTTCTGATACACGGGTATTCTGCAAACAGAATTAGACAAATTCTGCACAATTATATTAATATTCTTTGTGTTATAAAACAGCGACATCAAAATAATAATTAGATCAACACCGTGCCTGATTTCCCCGAGGGTTAAGGGCAGTAATATGGTGTCCCCCTATGTATGTTCGGCAATATCTACTCTATTGCAATAAAAGAATATAATTTCACATTCTGAGCTGCTGCTGACAAATTGATTATAGCCTAAACTCAAACCGATGTGGGAACCTTATGCTTCTACATTTCCGACCATTTTAGGAACGACGCGGTTAATTAGGTAGATTTAAAACAATTACTTAATAGAAGAGCCCATTTTATTGCATTCTATGTTATTTGTTCAGTATAAAACGCTTGTGAATCGGGGCAATGAAATCAAACATGCTTTAACTGTCTATGCCAACTATATAATAATAATGGCTTCACAGATGCATTCCCTATATTGCCACCTAATAATTAATTCAAAAGTTAAACAATATTCTTGACGAAAATTGCACCAGACAGCAATACTTAAATAGTACTCTTTTTAAGATTTGCCTCGTCGAGACCACAGTTTGAAGCTGTTGCTAAAGGATTACCTACAGTTTAAACACCGTCTGTACCATTCGCTTTAGTGGACTTAACTCCGAGACTTGTCGTGAAAACTAAAGTTCGTCTTGCTTCAAGCCTTATTACTAAAAATAAGTATTTACGGAATTGTCTTTCGGAACTAAAACGAGACAGCACAGTAAGACAACAATAAGCTTAATCTTAAAGTTGTTTTAACTTCAGGATCTCAATTATGACAAAAACCTTCATCAGATATCAAAACTAAACCTCCCCAAGTATGACCCACAAGTAGTTCTACCCAAGACTAATCTGTTGAATACGCCCGTGGCAACAAGGTCACCTTGAAGATGTATAGCTAAATCTATAATAATTAAAGACTATTATAATAATATACCTTGAAGTCCAGAAAGTCGGACATAAGTTGCAAATCCTCGCGCCAAGCATCGCGCAAAGGCTCATGTGTCTCAATCTCGTCTCTTTCAGGGATCACTCGCAGTAGTGGATTTATATGCAAAATGTAGCAATTGTCCGCCCACTCGTGACTAACAGTATAACCTTAAATGTAGATGTATACAATATAAAGCAATCAAGTATCTTAAATTAAGTTTCCAAATTAGCAAAAGTTATCCAAAGGCAGCATGCAGCTGATGCAGCTAACAGAAGAGTTATTCCGTATGACTGATTTCATAATTAAGATGCGTATCATTTGAGAAATAGTTTAGCTGAACCACGACCCTTAAATGGACTTAGATTACCTACTTTAGGACATGGCTTCGCTGTGTAAACTTGTGGTAACTTCGTGATCTTTCAGGGATTGTACGATAGGCCATTATTAAAATAATATTTTATTCCCACTGTTCTTGGATAACAAATAGTAAAACGATAAAATGTAAGTATTCTTCTATTTCCTTTTTCTCTTCTATTTCATTGTTAAATCCGGTAGATATTTATCACACATATAATGATTACAATTACCTTTAAGAGTAAGCACAGTCAGAGTCTGATGCACATATCCAGAAGGTTCTATAATGTGCCGTTCAACTTTAACAACAAAGAACGGAGTGCCATTCACTACCCCTTGACTTACACCTTGAGAAACCTAAAGAAATGATATAACCAAGTAATTTCCGTATATCATTGAACTATACATCAAATAAATACCTCACTTATAGGAAAGCAATAGATACTTATCTTCATTTTAACCCAATACCTAACCCAACAGTCATAAATCAACAATTTAGCAAAATCGTTTAATAATGCAGGTAGATTACTAGTCTAACAAGAAATTTTCATTAGTCAACCCAAATTGCTAAAACTAACATGATATCTCTCCAGTTAGTTCGTGAATTAGTTATATTCGCTTACTAGGCATCTGATAAGATCTATGTATAATTGGCTCTATCGTTTCATTAGCAGAATAAATTTCGTTTTAGACAGTACAAATGATTCACAAAAGGAATCAATTGGCATTCCACTGAAATCCGATTTATAAGTAAGTACATACATTAACTTTTCTTTCTACAATAAATAATTAGCTAAACTTACATAAATACTCTGACAAATTGTACCATCCATCATGACAGTATCAGTTTTGACTTGTCCTTTGAACCGTCGAAGTGCGATGTAGCGTAGAAGGACAATATTGGAACCTTCTAGAATGAAGTTGTGAGCCTTGTCGAAAGAGTGATAGAACCGCTTTACAACATGCCTGTCACCGCAAATGCGAGTCACTTTGTTATAGTAACCGTTCTCGCAGATAGCCGTATAACTTCGCCGCTCCTTGGTTAAGTCTTTCTTCGTTATGTGTCTGAGATAATTAAATAAAATGTTTTTATAACTAGTGTCAATCCTTTAAAAGTGCTTGCTACAAGAATCTTTAATAACTTACTCGAGTCTATTCTCTTCCATTGTGTGCAAGTTACAATCCAAAATACTAACAAGCTTCGAGCCTGTTTTTGCACCTTCCTTTGACGAATACGAGACCACTTGAACCAGGAGTTTATCTTTGTCCTCGCCGAGAGTTTCAACACATATGCTTATTCCTTTAAAAAATATTCTTTTTATTGCTTTGAGGACCTACACAACGTAGGTATAAATTCGACCCCGGACTTCCCTAGACTGTGATATCATATCAATAGTAATTCCCTTGCGAAAAGAGAAGAGGCGTCTCTGCGGAGATCTTAAACTTTACTACTATAATTTACTAATTCGTCCCTGTAAACTGTAGGTACTAGATGCAATGATTTATAAGGAGATACTTACCACCAACAGCACTACAGCAATCCAAAGAGGGTTTCCTAGGTTTCTTTACAAACGGAGGAGCTTTCACACCATGAATAGGGCATTCATCTTTCTTTGCGTCTGTATCGTGAAGGCCTTGTATCGTAAACGGCTTTACTTCCAACTTTTTGTCTTGAATTGCGGGCAAATCATGTTTTCCATAAGCGTAATCGAAATACGTATGTCGTGGATCAATTTCGTGGCACCAACGATAGCCTTGTCTACCCGCCCGAACTTTTTTAATTTTTTTCATTGATTCGTCAGTGCATCTACAAGTGCAAATTAAATCCGATATTCCCTTTTTGGGTGTCTCCAAACAAACACATTCATCAGGTTTTACAGGAGTAGTATCACAAATACAGGGATTTGTACAATCACAAGTAGTAAAGCACTTGCAATCTGCTGGGTTATTGCAAGTACAAATTTTTACTGGAAAGCATTTGCAAACACCACCGATACTTTCCTCAGCGCAAGTACATTTTTTCGGTGCATCACAACTACAAATTGATTTGTTTTCATCCTTTCTACAGGGAATATCTTCGAACTCTTCTGGTTCACACACACAAGTGCGTTGTATACCACAAATGCATTCGGTCACACAAATACAATCTTTTCCTTTAAGACAGTAGCACAATGGTTTTGGAGGTGGCTTTTGGCAGTCACAGGGTTCTTCCTCACTTACTGTATCGCCTGCCTTTTTCAGAGCCTTTTCTCCAGTTTCACTACCGGCGAAGCTAGCTTCTCCTTCGGCTCCATAATGTTCCTCTTCAACTGTTTCATATTTTAGTTTTCCGTCCGTCGTAAACTTAGGTTTACGTTTACATTTGCAAACAGGGCAAGGACTCTTGTCAGGGTGGCAAATACATGGTTTCTCTATTTTGCCACAGGTGCATATTGGCAATATTTTCCCGTCCGGATCACAGACACATACGTCACTGCTTTTACATTTACAAGTAACTTGAGGGTATCCTGGAGCACAAACGCATATTTCTTGCAGCTCTGAGCAGGTACATGTAGCCTTAGTTTTAGCTCCACACTGGCACGGCAATTTCATATAACATGGACATTCGCCTGTTTTATCTTTTTTACAAGTACAATATACTTGTCCTTTTGCTGCCTGATTTATTTTTGGCATTCCATCAACAACAACTACACTTGTTTTGCTATTTACTGGCGGTGGAGGTTTACTACAATCAGGGAAGAAATAAAAATGAAATTCATCATCGTCTTCTTCTTCCTCTGCCTGTGTGGATTCCTCTGCAACATAATCTTTTACTTCAAAGGGATGTTCGCCTTTCTCTTCGTCCGACACAGTTGGTTCGGTAGTGTCTTCGCATGACCATTCTGAATCCGAATCCTCTTCTTCTAGGTCTCCCTCATAATGCCCACAGCTAATGATTAATGTTTCCCCAAAACAAATGTCCGCTTTGATAGCTTGGTCTGAAAGTAAAAGCAAAAGCCTATCGTCATAGAAAAACTAGCGAACAATCACCCTGGTGTTATTGGAATTCATAGTTCCAAACTTTCTTGCAACTAAGAACAGGTACTTAGGTGCCTACTAACCTAGCTCAAGACACCCTCTACACATGGTCGATTAGCCGAAAGGCGAGCTATTTACACCAAACAAAGATAAATTATTGGAATATTTTTATCAAAGGCGGACAAGGATGTTTAATATCCAAATAAAAGTTTACCTACTTACCTATTTCAAATGGTAATTGTTTTGATAAATCTATAAGGGAGACGTGATCTTTCAGGTCCATTTTGCAGATATTGAATTAATGGAAATATTTTTTGACGTTATAACATTATATTTATTTTATTCTTCTAAAGCCAAAATATTACCAAAGAGTCACAGACCTCAAAGGGCTTTAATTACCTACACATGAAGGTTTTAATATACTTAGGTAGGTTCTAATAAGGTAGGTATGTATCTATAACAGGTATTTATAACTAAGTATAATAATAGAATAGGTGTACGAACCTGAAGCAAACAGATAACAATAATTATGTTTCTAAATTCCTAATGCAGAAACAAACACAAAAAGCTAGTCATCCAACTCAACAATATCAGATAGGTAGAATCATTTATTAGGCAGTAATCATATTTACCTACTCTTAAAATATGCAGTGAAAATCTTTACAATTAATATTTTTCATTGGGAAATTGTCTTTATTCTGTTTTCTCAGCGTTTCCGAATATTGTACGTTCCATTCCACATTTTTGCTCATTCATAAAGTTATTATAATATAAACTTGTATAAACTTGAAACAATGTGGCACAAGGAATATGAAAAAAATATTATGATAAGAAAGAAAAATAATTTTAGGTAAGCACAAAACAGATTTTAGTAAAAGTATTATTTTCTAATTCTGCTGCGTGAAACAGAACGACCGAACGATCGACTTGACAGATGATGTGGCCTCACGTCTAGCGAATTTTTTAAGAAATATTAATATAGAATTATTAGAATGCGAAAATGATTGTGTTAAAACTTATTTTATTTACGTTATTTATCTCAGTGTCACAATGCAGGACTCCTGACAAAGTATATTGTGTTAACAAAGAATGCAACGGTAAGACACTAATGCATTACAACGTCAGTTTTCGGAAGATAACTTTCTAACAACATATTTGTCACTCTTCCAGGACCTATATCTAAAGCGAAAACCTTGCTGGGTTATAATAGTGTTGATCCAGACCTAATATCTTTCCGCGGTAACACTGAAGCTATCGTTTACATGAAATCAGCTGGTACCAATGAAGACTTATGGTTTGTGGACATCAACGGAAAAGCTGGCCTTGTTCCCAGTAAGTTTTTAAGAGAAACCAAGATTATAGGGAGGAACCTACAAGTTGTTGCTTTTGAGTCTGTGACACAGAGTGATGTTAAGCCTGATAAGGTTCAACAAGCCCATGAAGTTTTTGAAGGCACAACAATATACACCACAGAAGCATCTGTCAGTGCCGAACAGGATTCTTCTACTGATTCACCCAAAACTGCCTCTAATGAAGATCTTACACCATCACTAAATAGTGCAATAGAAACACCAAATGAAAATGTAGATAATAATGTTCTTAATGAAAACAGTGATGAAGCTAATGTCAGTGATGAACATGAGTCAAATGAAAATGTAAATTCAGAGTCACTAAATCATGAGTCTACTACTTCAACAACTGCTTCGCCAGATATTGCTGAACAAACAGAAGCACCAAATATTTCTAATGATGTCAATGAAAGTGCTGAGTCTAATCCAGAAACAGCACCCGAATCTGTTGAAGAGCAAGCAAGCAGTGAGCAGTTTGAATTGCAAAAAGAAAATTATAAAGAAATACCACCAGAAACAATCCCACCACCAAACTTGTTAACTACTGGCAGTCAAGGTTCATTGAATAGCGAGTCTATCATTGAAGTGCCTGAGAAACAAGCCTTCTTGCAAGACACTCTAACTGAACCCGATCAGAGTGACAGCAAGGAACAAAATACATCCCTGAATAATAACTTGGAAAATGTACAAGTGCCTTTAGACTCTTCAGCTGAGACAAATATTATTCCAAATGGTAATTCTTTAACTGATAACATTGCACTCCCAAATGAGGAGCCTGTAGAAAGTCAAACAAAAGAACCAGACAGCTTGACTACTGAACCACCCATTATTGCTTCAAATGAACCTGTCATAGATCCTTATAGTGAACCAGTTGCACCTGCTGTGAACGAACCTGTAGTGCTTGCTGTAAATGAGCCTGTAGTACCTCCTGCATATGAACCTGGAGCACCTCCTGCAAATGACCCTGTAGTGCCACCCTTATATGAACCTTTGCCTCCCCCTATCCATAACCAAGTTCTACCACCAATCTTTTCCAACATTAATGTAGATAACAACAAACCTCAAGTCCAAAGCGACGAATCTAATGAAAATGCTGCTTCTACAGTGGCAGACACAATTGAAATGATTCCGGCATCAATGGAAACATTCACAACAGTTGAACCTGTTCCAGAACCATCTACTGAGTCACCACTACCTGTAGAAACTGAAACAAAACTACCAACAACTACTGAGACAATACCTGCCACATTCTCTGAAGTACCTCAGACTGTGCAAACCCCTGAAACAATCCCTCCATTAGTGAGTGTAGAAGCTCCACCTACAACAGAAATCCCAATACAAGAAGAACCCCAGCAGGACTTATTTGCCACCACTCCTGCCCCACATTCTGAGGAGTCTAGCCAAAGCTCTGAAGTACCAGAATTTGTTACAACTGATGAGGTTCCTTACGAAAGTGTTGAAGATATTATCTCATCTTTGCCTGATCCTGTAGAAGATATTAATAGTGCATCAACAGAGGCTCCAGTGCAAGATGATAACACTGAAGGCTTCTTTTCAAATATGTACTCAACTGTAGCAGATATATGGCCATCCTCAACCGAGTCGCCAGAGCCTCTATACAATACAGAATATCCAACATATGAGACTGAAAAAGCTGATGGCGATGAAGGATTCTCGTTCATGAAATATTTTATGTCTACATATTATTCGGTAATGGGGACTAGTGAGGAGTCTAAAGCTTTGTTTCCATCAGTTGGTAAGTTAATAATGAATAACTTGGTCTTGTTTATTATTTAGTCAATGCTCTAATTGTTTCCACATAAAGCGAATTTTAATGTTATGTTAATATGTAGCCGAGTGTGAGTAATCATAATCACAAACATAATGAAATCATTATTATGGAGAAGTATTCAGTGAAAATGATTTCATTTCAAAACATTTAATTTGTTAACATAACACCAATGTTTTCTGAACATGCTTCGTAACAGTGAATAGTTACTCATACAGTTGTATCTACAATCTACATGTGATAATATTTTTATCAAAGTGGTTATAGTAAGTGTAGGATGTTAAAGATACAAGTTTCTGTCATTGAGTAAAACAGCTGGAATCTGAAGTAGGTTTATCTTTTACTGTATCTGTTATTTAACTGTTATATCACTAAGGAAAAATAAGTTAACAATTTATTTGCTCTCTAACATAATATTTTGAAACAATTTTTTAGATCTGTCACACTCTAATAAAATTTTTCTTATCAGTACGAAGTGCACAACAATAAAAAGTATATTAAATGATTATTAAGAATTAAAAATGCATTTTTAATTATAACAGATCTTTATTTACTGATTAGAAATGCACTTTTCGTGATGAGTACCTATCATAAATGTGTCTAGTTTATCACTTAAAATTTTCAATTTCAGGAGAAACATGCTTCAGTGATGAGTACTGTGATGGCACTTCACATGACGGCACCAACCGTCTGCTGACATTCCTACTCACCACGGCTAGTTCTGTCCTACTGTTCACTCTGGGATACTACTACTTAGATAATAGGAGACAGGATGGAAGACTTATAGGGACTATCAATTCATTGCAACGGGATTTACTTTTCACCACTAAGGTGAGTTTAGTTCCATTGAATGGTAATATGTATAAAACTGTAATCCAAACCAACAATAGATTATATGAATATCTAATATATTCAATTAGAACAATTGGGGTTTTGTGCCTATGTGCACTATAAGTAAAAAAATATGTTACTACTCAACCAAAAAATATTATGCAGTGTACTGTGTAACCTACTGAATTATATGGCTTTTGTATAAAACACTACTGTAACTGCAAGACTGAAAGTCAACCCCTGAATGACTAGGCGATAATGACAAATTCTAACTTACATATTTTTCCAGGAGTGTGAGATCCTCAAAGAGGAACTTGCGACTACTAAAAGCAAGTTAGCTGGCATTGAAGACAGCTCATTCGGTATGGACGACATGGTACAGTCGCTGAAGGAAGAAATCAATGAGTTGAAGGCCACAAATGATAGGCTACGGAATTCCTTAGATGATAACGAGAAATTGCTCAGGGTATCGGAGAATACTGCAGGGGAATTGCAGAATACCTTGAGTGAGGTGGAAAATACTCTTAGTGAGCTCTTGGCAGAAAGAGCTAACTTTGAAGAGCAAATTGTTGAGTTGAATGGTAAGTTTACCTATGTCCAATTTAATAAAATATTCATTATGTGTAGTATAATTTTTTTTATTGTAGCAAGTATCTTTTTAAACAAATCATGTGATTGTCATTTTTTTTTATTTCAAACAATAACCAAATATGAAACTGGGGAAAAATATGCAAGCTTGTATTAGTTTTTAGCTAATACACCAAAATTGTATTAAGATTACCTGAAACCAGGTCAAGGTTTGTTACACACGTTTACAACAGTCAGCATGACAATATGAAACAAAGGCCGCATAATAATTATAATTAATTATATTATCTACATTACTACCATACTAAATGATTATATTTGATAGTTCTTTCAAGTTATCTTCTAGCTCATAAAAACAACAATTGCACATTATCCACATTAAAAATAAATCTGAATGCTAAACTCATTTGTATTTACTTTTTAGGAAAGATTCAGGCGTTTGAAGAGGAATTAATATCCGTAAGCCGAGAAAGAGACAACTTCCAACTCAAATATGTATCGGCTGAGTCTATGTTAGAAGAATACAAAAAACAAAAGAAACAATTTGAAGAAATCAACCAGCAGTTGTCAGAAGCTAAAAACACAATAGAATTACAGAAACATGAGATTGAAGCCTTAAAGGTAATCTTATGGAAGTCTGTTAATACTATTAGAAATTATTTATTTTGTTAACCTGAAGATACCTCGTAAGGTTACTTATAATATACAGCCAAGACTTGTTCAATGTTTTTCACTACCTGTTTCCTGCGTCCTCGTCAAACTTATTCCCGTACAAATGTTATTCGGGGATAATCTAGCCAACCAAGAGTGAAATAATTATTCAAATGGATTTAATAATAAGCTTCGAAACCTTTAAAGTACAAACAAAAAAAAATCTACTGTGTTATTATAAATATTTGTATAATAAAATATTATATAAGTATAGATTTCTGTTGCTCACTATCTTTACAAAAATATGGTAATTTTAGGATGCTATAAAAGATTTGAAGAGTGGAATGTCAGCAGACGTGGATGTCACATCTTTCATAGACCATACTGAAATCAAAGCTAAACTGTCCAAAGCGTTGCAAGAGAAAAACTCTTTTGAGAGCAAGTATGAGGTAAGACCTTTTGTTTCAATAAGTTTTCTATTGTTTTTGTACAGACGCCAACACATTATGCTACTACAATCTGTTAAATAAATTTCATCTTTATCTTTGAGGTATAAAGTTCAATGTTGATTGGGAAAATTGTAGCTTGTTGTACTAACATCTGTACATTTATGCAGTTGAAACCATATTTGTTAAAGTTTATAGTATAGTATCCGTTTAATTTTCATGATATCCATAATGCTTTACAGATTGAACACAAAGAAAGGACTCGTCTTGCCGAAGAGCTGAAGGCTACTCAAGAGACGTTAACCACTACGAGTCAAAGTGCCACTGAAGCGCTCACAAGGCTCGAGGTCTTAGGCAAATACTTCCAAGAGAGAGAGGGAGAACTGTTGAAGTAAGTTGACTTATATATAAATTATAGTGTTCTGAAAAAATATTATTTAAGAAACAGTTGCTAGTGAAATCATTTTAATGTAATTTTGAAAGTAGTATAAGTGTTTATTTTTTTTAAATGTGTTGTTTATTCATTTATAGAGAACTTAGCGCCAAAGAATCGTTATATTTGAGCAAGCAAGGCGAGTCAGCTAGCACGGTTGAAAAAATTGAACTTCTACAGCAGGAAGCGCAGCGATATAAGTGAGTATAGTTTTCGCCAAACTTTTTGTCATTATGGAACATCGCGCGGGTCGCTTGGAGTGGCGGAGGTGCGAGATCATTTACGGATTGGTACTTTAAAATTAACGAACATAAGTAAAAATAATACGAAAAACAGTTGCCTACATCACTGGCCTACACTTTTCTGATTTGTCGCTTGGAGTGTAGATGCAAAAAAAAACTTTAATTTTGCAAGTGATTTCTTTCAAACTTTAAAATTAAATATTTTCGATGTAGTATCTCACGTATTATTTTCTTTTCAGAGAGAAATGCGACGCACTAACACTAGAGCTAGCGGAGCAGGAGTCGTCCCGGCGCAGCGCGCTCAGTGAAGTAGAAGCGCGCGCGCACGCCGCGTGGCTGGAGGCGCGCGCCGCCAAGCGTGACGCCGACGCCGCGCGCGACGACGCCGCCGCGCTGCGACGCAAGCTCGCCTCGCTCAGCGCTGCTGACGGCGCCGTGTCGCCGCATCACAGTAAGTAGAAGCGCGCGCGCACGCCGCGTGGCTGGAGGCGCGCGCCGCCAAGCGTGACGCCGACGCCGCGCGCGACGACGCCGCCGCGCTGCGACGCAAGCTCGCCTCGCTCAGCGCTGCTGACGGCGCCGTGTCGCCGCATCACAGTAAGTAGAAGCGCGCGCGCACGCCGCGTGGCTGGAGGCGCGCGCCGCCAAGCGTGACGCCGACGCCGCGCGCGACGACGCCGCCGCGCTGCGACGCAAGCTCGCCTCGCTCAGCGCTGCTGACGGCGCCGTGTCGCCGCATCACAGTAAGTAGAAGCGCGCGCGCACGCCGCGTGCGCAAATTGCGCAAGCAGATACGCCGATAATAATTCTAGGTATTAACGAGTGGCAGTAGTGGGGGAGAGGTGTATACATGCGCTTACTTGAGCTTGGAATTCAGTTTCGGAGCGACATCGAGTTTTACGAGAACCATATTATAATGGGCTAAGAGTGTAGTGTGTGTGGTTAGAAGCACGTACTTGTATACCTAAGCCTAAGCGGCCAGAGACGATGCCGCCCTTCTACAACGCAAGTTCGCGTCGCTTAGCACGGCTGACAGCGCTGTAATTATGACAGATCCACCTATCACGACGAGTTACTGATCCCAAGCCAGCAACGATAAAAGATGATCAAATAGGACAGTACTTCTGGCCTATTCATATTTAAACATACACCACTAACCCAGGGGGTCTAAACTACAGCAGGGCTTTGTTATAAGCACTTTACAATTGTGATATTTGTATTGCAGAAGTGTCTTCCCCACTGGAGAACGTAGAGAACCCGGTGCTACCGCCGCCGCTGCCGCCGATGTTCCTGCCGCCGCCGCTGCTGCCCCCGCTACCGCGTCCGCCGCCGCTCGGCAGGCTGCCCTCACCACACCCACCTAGGTATTAACTAAACCTCTTATACCCAACCTTATATCTGAAGGTAACTACTGTTCCAAGACCAGCAATCACTGGCCTGTATTTGTGTGTGATCATTTGATTCTCAGCTTTTTAAAACGATTCTAGACTCACTCATATTTTTGCTACTTATAAAGCGACACCTCTTTGACAGAGTTCATAACATTCAGCACTTTTGCTTATGTCTACCAATCTTTACAAAATTATTTACCCAACCTACCACGATTAACGTATTTTAGATCTATGAATTTCGTATTGCTCAAGACTAAAAACACAATTCTGAACAACTGAGGTCTCAGTGCCCAGCCGCCCTTCAGCTACAGTTGTCTTGTCGACCTGTACTAAAGCCTCCTGCCTATTTACACACACACGCTCCCACAGATACGGCGACCGACGCTACTCGCCCGACAGCCGGTACTCGCCGGAGAGTCGCTACTCGCCCGACAGCCGCTACTCGCCCGAGACGGTGCGGTACTCGCCCGACAGCCGCTACTCGCCGCGCTCCCGCCGCTCGCCCTACTCGCCCCGCTCCAGGCGGCGATCGAGGTCTAGGGAAAGGTATGGTGGTACAGTTCTTTCAAAGAATAGTACAGTTCTCCCTAAACTTTTTGCCGTCACTCGAGATTACGCGGGTCGCAATTTGGTTTGGGAACAACATCGACTTTCACGAGAACTACTCCGAGCCAACCCACCAATCAGCATTCAAAGTGCATCCGCATCTATTTCCCCTTTTGATGGATACACTGCGTAAGGTCGTAGGTAATCCATCACAATATAATACTTATGATCTTTTTACTTTTATAGTCACATGGATATCATAGTTGTTTTTTTTTATCGAAATCATGTCACCGATTCTCTTTTAAATAAAAATCTAATGTATGACATGATATTATTACATAATTATTTTATGATAGGTATGACGACAGTCGTTCCACCCGATCTCGGAATGGGCCTGCGCCGCCTCTGGACACAGAAACTGAGTACAACTCAGACAGCCCCACGAGGCAGCCGCGGAGACGTGGCCGATACTCAAGACATTCAGGTACATAATAATCCTTTTATATCTTATCAGGACTCCTAGGTCGACTTGTGTATAGTTCTTTAATTTGTTTATCTTTAAATACACAGTTTCAAAAACAACAAATCACTTTCCCAAGAAATTGAAAATATACTTTTTGAAATCTAAACAGGTCATTTAAGTTTCCGGAAGTAATTTTTATTTTGTTTTTCAATAACAGCAGCACAACCCAGGTAATTGATTTAAAATAAATACTTGGAATAATTTAATTTCGTTTAATGTAAAACATATATTTTGTTTACATAAATTTTACCTTAATTCAAATATAATCTGACTGGTTTTGTTACAGGTCCTAGCTCCGGTTCAGGTTGTTCGTCGGAATCGGATAAATGAAACTCACGGTCTCAATAGGTTATATAACCAAGATCTACATTATGAATATGTTGAAATGATGCCAAATTGGTTACGGTGATTCACGAATATATTAGTTGTGAAAATAAACATTTTATAGCTTATGACGTGCGTTAAAATCTACAGCATAAGGGTAGTTTTGATTTGGTTTTATTCGGTTCTATATCCCTTAATTTTCAAAAAACCGCATCAATATGAAATGAAAACAATGACTCAGAAAAGATTGCAATTTATTCCAAAATGTCTGTGATCACGGTGTAGCTTTCCTTATAAAATATTTAGGGATAATAAAAAGTTTTTAATCAACATTTCAGAGGTCCAGGTTAATAGGAATTGCAGTTCTTAATTAAAAATTTTTGTCATGTAGCAACTGTTTGAAAACATTCGAGTACCTTCCTGTATAGTTGCACAGTAATGCCTTGCATTAGTAACTAGTATAAATGTTATCGAGACTGGGTTAGGTGCACGTTGGATTATATCAGATTTTTATTTTCGCGACACTCAGTTAAACGGTTCTTCGAATAATAAAAGACTTGAGCCATACTATATCTGGAAAGACTGCTTATATTGCATTAGGAGAAATAATACTTAGCGCCAGTTTCACAGGTCTGTAGTCTGACAGATAATGCCATAGAAATGTAGTCAACATTCAAACATTTCTATAGCATGCTGATAGCTATTTAGAACCTGTAAAATTGGCCGCTAAAGTTGTTAATAAATCATTACTGATAGTCGGTGAATAAGTCTTCCGTGTTCAAACTCAATAACTCCGTAAGTCTTGTTATGAAATGTTTCCAGCTTAAAAATAAGGATCTTTTACATAGGGTGAGTTTATATGCCCTGCCTTACAGTTTTCGAAAGATCAGTAAAATCTACGTATAAATATTACGCGTTGGTCACGTCGCTTGCGATAGATTCTTAGCATTCCTTACGCCTAGTTGTGCGGTAAACTCTCTCCGTGTAAATGAGGCCTGATGTCGTTGTGTACGGTCAAAGTAAACATTAATACATGCAACGGCTTTCTACAGTCACGCGTGATATATAATGTAAATAAAATACTCGAACCACAAAATAATGTAAAAAAATACTATCCTGTTAATTTTCTATAGTATTTTCAATTTCGGTGCTGCTATTTTTTATGGTAGTCCACAACATTTTAATCGAATTTATTTGTTTGGAAGTCACTTCTTTATGCATTTAAAATTCCATGAACCAAAGTGTTTAACTGTTCTGTTCTCTTGTACCTGATTTTCTTTCGCATTCAGTAATTAATTCTGTAATTTAAAATTGTGTTCCTAACGTAAAAAATATATCGCCATCGTTATTTTTATTTCTTATCTAATTCAAATATACTTACAGTTCACATTGTATGCCTTTCACTGTTAACTAATAATAGTTGTCACCTAATAAATTAGCAATATAAAATAATATTGTAATAACAATAGTAATCCGTCATAAGAATTGCAATCTTTAATTTATTGAACATGTTGTTTTATTAGTCAGTTAATTGTATTATAATTATTAGATACGATTTTAAAATAAATAATTTTATCATGAATCTGATTTTGTATTATCAAACCCTAAACTAGTTAGCACTAATATACATGTGCTAACCAATTGCAGCTAATAGAGATAAAAGAAAGAAAAAACTTAAAAAATAAGAATAATGTATATTGTTTGCACAACTAAACATTTTTTTACAAAAATATTATATCAAAATAAATATTTTGTTTAAAAAATAAACAAATTACATAATATTGAAGACAAAGAAGCTAAACAGATGCTTTTAGCTTAATTTATTTTAAAATATAAATTAAAATTACATTAAATAACATTTATACGAGTTATTAGACAATTATTTCACAACCTCTGTTTTGGCTTGTGTAGGCTTTTATAAACGACAAATTACGGGACGACATTCCATGGTACGAAGGTGCCTGGTTCTGGTTTGTCCAACTGAAACAAAAATCCATGAATTAAAATAATGCTTTTCACATGGTTACGAAGAGCTTGGAAAGGGCCTCTTTATATTCCCTAAATTAAATTTCACCACGTCTAATTGAAAAATTACCTTCTTAGTGATATGATCCTCGCACGCCATTCGAATACGGGCAGAGGTCGCGGGCGCCTCGAACGGGAAATCTAATGATACGCCAGCATCGGCGCGCGCCGCTCTTATTGCCTCTTTTATCGCAAAGAACGCGGATGACGCCAAAAATAGTGGCGGCTCACCGACAGCCTGAAATTAGAAGGGATTGAATTAAATACCCCCTTCAGAACCATAGTGCTGATTTAAATTAGATAAATATAGAAGTATCTGTTGCTTACCTTTGAAGAATAGACTGCTCTTGGATTTGGTGCTCCTTTAAGCAAGGATACATTGAATTCTTGAGGAATGTCACCAAAACCAGGGATTTTGTAAGCACCAGGCCCTCTTGAGAACAGAGTACCATTCGGAGAATAGATCAGCTCCTCCAATGTGAACAAACCGTAACCTTGTATAAAGCCGCCTTCAATTTGACCAATGTCTATTGCTGGGTTCAAACTTTCACCTAAATCCATGACAATATCACTTCTTATGACTTTGTGATCACCACTGAGGCAATCAATCTCAACCTCAGTACATGCAGCTCCAAATGTGAAGTAATTAAAGGGTGTTCCTGAATTTTCATTGATGTTATAACCAATACCAGGAGTTGCGTAGAAACCTGAAGCGGACAGACTAACTCTGTTGATCCAAGCTGATAGCACCCAGTCTTCCCATTTGCCATCGGGATTCTTCTCTTTGAATGGTTGCAGCCTTTTATTAAGAATCTCACAAGCTTCCAGAACAGCCATGCCGTTCAAATCGGATCCAGCACTGGCAGCTGTAGCTGACGTATTTGGCACTTTGTCCGTTGAAGTTTCACTAATATGAATCTTAGAAACATCAATTCCTAGTGCACGAGAAGCAACCTGGATCATCTTAGTATGAAGACCTTGTCCCATTTCAGTTCCACCATGGGACAGGAGAACTGATCCGTCTACGTATATCAGGACTAATGCTCCAGCTTGGTTGAGTAGCTTTTCCGTGAATGCAATTCCAAACTTCGTTGGAATAATTGCAATACCACGCTTTCTCCATCTGTGCTCCCTGAAAATGAAGAAGAATTTATTATTAAAGTAAAACTTTTACTCAATAGTTACTGTAAAACTTACAAATAAGTAGATAAAGACTTTTTTGGAATATTGATTTCGAAAGAAAATATAAAAACTTACTTATTAAACTTTTCGATGAGCAGCCTCCTTTCGGGTAATTTACTTTTCTCCACGCATTCGTCCCAGCATCTCTGTAGGGTGCAACTCTCCAAAACTTGATGGTAGTGGGTTATAGAATTTTCTTGATACAAGTTAAGTCTGCGGATCTCATCAGGGCTCTTGCCAAGTTTAAACGCAATATCTTCGATTATACTCTCGGCGCCAAACATTCCCTGTGGACCGCCGAATCCTCGGAAAGCAGTATTTGATGGCAAGTTAGTTCTACAGACATGTCCGGTAACCTCAGCGTTCGGAATAAAGTAAGAATTTTCATAGTGGAACATAGCTCTTTCGACCACCTGGAAGAACAGAATGTTTGGTAAATTAATTAGGTACTTATAATTTTATGCGATGAAAACAATTATAAGGAAACTTGTACTCACTGGGCCTGATAAGTCTATAGAATATCCTCCATTGTTGTAAATATTTACTTGTGCTGCCATTAATTTCCCTTCAGGAGTTACAGCCACCTTATATTTGATCAAGAATGGATGTCTGGTGCCAGTCATCATCATGTCTTCGTCACGATCAAGCATGCATCGTACTGGCTTCTGAAGTTTGTGAGCTGCGAGTGCAACAGGTAATGCCACTAGCATACCACGAGATTCTTTGCCACCAAATCCGCCGCCCATACGTTTAACACGAGCTACAATTCTGTTCATGGGGACGTGCAGTACGTGGCTCACTAATTTCTGAAAAGATACGTTACTCATGAAATGTCTTAAAACATTTTATATGTTTTAAATAAAGAAAACTAGCATGGAGAATCAGAAATATTTACCGCTATTTCTGAAGGATGTTGACTGGAACAAAATATTTCTAATTCGTCATCTTCTTTCTTTGGAATCGCAAACGCAGCATGAGTTTCCAAATAAAAGTGTTCTTGACCTCCCATTCGACATTGACCTTCTATTATAATATGGTTCTTATCTTCGAAGGCGCTTTGTACGTCTCCTCTCCTAATCGTTTTAGGAAATTGTGGGTAAAATGAATTCTTTTCAATAGCATCTTCTATTGTTACAATAATGGGTTGAATATCTTCATATTGGATTTCTACCATTCTAGCTGCTTCTTGAGCTGTCGCTTGATCTTGTGCTACTATAACACCAATAGTCTGTCCCTGACTTGTAACTTTCTCAGTTATAAATAATTCCTCATCGTGGAAAATGGGGCCAATAGCATTTTGATCAGCAGTTAAATCCTTAGCAGAAAAGAATGCGACGACTCCTGGTTTTTTCAAAGCTTTCTCAGCATTTACGGATAGCACTTTAGCGTGAGCTCTTGTGCTAAGAACAAATGCTAGATAGAGCTCACCTTCTGCAGTAGGAATATCATCGCAGTATATTGCTTCTCCAGTTGTCTGTTTAAATGCTGACATATGTGTCAATGGCCTTCCTACAGCATCACTTTTAATTTGTTCATCTCCAACTAAATCAAAATATTGAGCACTTTTTGGAATATCGCCATGAAATTGGTCAGCACCACTGCTATGATACGGTATAATAAGATCTTCATGTATGTAATCTTTGGTCATTTGCTTAGCAATTGCCAAGTAAGCCTTGAAGAACAAACTCATTGTTAAAGTTCTTCGAAATTGTATATTACCACCAGGGGCAGAAGGACTTAATGGAAATTCTTCTATCAATGATGAAAACGCTTTGTCTAACATACTTTCGTTCCATTTTTCTCCTTTCAAAGCTTCGCTTGTTTTTGTGCCCAGTTTAGTAACAGGAGCCATACCACCGTAAGCCACGTTAATGTACTTTATAACATTACTGTTATCTTCGAATTCAACGTTGATTGCTGCGGTGACGATTGAGATATCATCTTCTCTTCTCTTAGCTTGCTTAAACGCTCTAACGTACTGGTATTTATTCGAATAAGGAATCTCTATGGACAATAAAATTTCGTTGGGCTTTACAACATTTTTTCTGTAGCCAGTGAAAAATGTTTCATCCATCAAAACAGACCGATGTCCTTCGTCTTCGCTCACCAAATTAAGCTTAACTTTTAGGGCCATTAAAATCGGATTCAAATCTGATATGGGACTACCAGTCATTATATTCCCACCTATCGCTGCAACATTTCTTATTTGTTTGCCAGCAAACCAATTAAGCATTTCTACAATAGTTACAAATGATCGCGTTTTATATTTGGGCAAGTCATTTATGTATTTCCTTAAATTGTTCTCTAAATCCATTAGAGTAGTAGCGGCTCCTACTGTCAAACCATTTTCATTTTCGGTTATCGAAGTTAATTCTGGTATGGAGTTGGGCGTTATTATGGTAGGATAAACGCAGTGCTTAAATTTAACTTCGACACCAACTTCAGTATTTCCAACTACAATTTTTGCATCAGGATATGCTTTTTTTAATTTCAAAATTGTATTTAATTCTTTTGGTCTATACCAAGAAACTTTTGGCCCTTTGAATACCAAATATTGATCGTCATAAATGGATGACAGCTTTAACTCTGGTGGAAATATGGGTTCTTGACTTTTGTCATATGGCAAAAATGAAGATCTATCAAAGATATATTCTGTTTCACTCGCTTCCTCTTCTTTATCAGTCTTGTTTTTACAACAGTCTTTACCCATAGCACATACATTATTGTGACCATTTTCTGTGCCATTGGTAGACCCATTAGGGACACGTTGCGTCTCCCAATCTTCTAAGAAGGTTTTATATCCTTCTATAATAGCTCTGTATCCTGTGCATCTGCAAAGATTTCCTTGGAAAGCAACTTCCATATCACTAAATGTAATAGTACTGTGGGTTCTAAGTAAAGTGTACATAGACATGACAATGCCTGGCGTGCAGAATCCGCATTGTGAGCCGTGCGCCTTAGCTATACGTTCTTGTACTGGGTGTAATCTAGTTTTCGTTGACCCAATACCTTCAACTGTAGTTACTGCCAAGCCATGCATGGCGCACACAGGCGCTAGGCATGCATTTACTGCCAGGTGGCTAAGTAACAGAGTTAAGGAAATGGAAAGTCGTTTGAAAATGAAATTGCATGATACGTTTTGTTGATGTATGTCCTAAGTGATCATTAATGAATGCAAATTACGTAAATACATGATCTAATTGCGTATTTTGCTTTAATAAACATCTCAAACTTTAAAAGCAACAATATCACTAGTCAGTGATAGTGTTATCTCAACAAGTCACTTTAAAATTATCAATAAACAAACTGTAACCTACGCAAATAGCGATCTTCATCTATCTCCGTTTCATTACAAATTAATACAGCAAAACAAGCTTATAAATCTATCCACTATCAAGTTCTAAATGAACCTACGAGGGCCTAAAAAATATATTAATTTTAAGTGGGCTAGCTTAATTTATTGCTTTTAAAAGGATACTTGACTTTCTTCTCAGCACGATTGTATTTAGAAATCATGACTGTGCAGGCGCCGCATCCTCCTTCAGCGCATCCTAGCTTGGTGCCAGTCAGGCGCAGCTTCTTCCTCAAATACCAGAGAAGCGTCCATTCTGGATCAGGATTGGGTTCAACCACCTGAAATGTTTAAAACGCCATAATGAGTTACACATTTCCAAAGCAGCTTCTTAGAGGATCGTTTCAACATGAAAGTTATCAAGTGTCGATACGTTTATTCTGTTTATGATCTGCGTATGTTAATAGTCAGGAAAATTATCTGTCCTATGCTGATCGGTACCTATTGACAAAGACTCGGTAAGGAAAGTCGTGACAGTATAAGGTACAAAGCAATTGTCATGATGGTTCGGCAAAAATTGGTTATCAGATGAGTTGTGAGCAATTTTATGGCCCAGTCAGTTTCTTTTTATGAATTCGCAACCACAGAAAAAATGTAAATAAGTATAAATAATGGAAATTCAATACTTATTCTAGTTGATAGATAACACTAGTTTACAGCATTTTTATACCCGAGGTGAAATATATAATTTCTTGTAGATTATTTGATACTGAATCGAAGTCCAGAACATAAAGTTGCTCTATCACGTCGGGATATGGAGATATACCATTCTTATAGTGCTAAAAACGCGATTTTAGCCATCTTTGGTGTAATTTTTGAAAGACAGCAATTTTTTCTGGAAATTTCTAACTATAGCATCATATAGTAGTACTCTTGCCGATACCAACCCATTTTAATTCCTAACGCTACGAGTTTTCACTGACGTACTATATGTTTTCAGCTACGGTAGTTCGATCTCCCCTATAGTCTATTTGACCTACTAGTATGAAAAACTACGATGTAAATATAAAATGCTATATCTTGGGAAAGAAAACTTGTAAAAATATAAATTAAAATGGGACGAATGCGGGGAAAGTAGTACTATATGATGGCATAGGTAAAAATTACTATAAAAAAATTCTATCCTCCAAAAATTTTACATCAAATATCGTTAAAAATCGCGTTTTTAGCACTATAAGAACGGTTTATCTCCAAATCCCGACGTGATAGAGCAATTTTATGTTCTGGACTTTGATTTAGTATCAAATTATCTACAAGAAATTATATATTTCACCTCGGGTATAAAAAAAAAATATTTTTTTGTAAACTAGTGTAATGTTTTTAATTATGCCTGAGATTCTTTGTTATTTACTATTAGATGTTTACGATGCACTTGAAACAATGTTTATTGATTAAGTTACATACGATGCATGTTTTTGCACAACTATACATAGGATTTTTCTAGGCTTTTAATCTCAAACATATTAATTTTGTAAAAATTATATGAAATGCACTCGTACTCTCACAAAGGCAAAAAAGTACCCGTGTTTGTATTGTAAATAAACTAATCAGTCATGTTTATGTTCTTAGCTAGCTAGGTAGGTAAGTAAAGTACATTAATTTATTATTCACTAGCTTCTGCCAGCGACTTCGTACGCGGGTCATGTCGCTTATGCCAGCGACAACGGGTCGTCAAAATCAAAGATCTGAAACGTCTGATGTCGAATTCTAAGAGCCCGGAGAAACAACGGGATGCGCGAGGGCAGATTTTCGTAAAATCCGTTCTTAGATAAATGTCTACACCCTATAACGGACCCATCTGTTAAATTTCATGTCTCTTACTTCAAAAACATAGGACTTCGATACAAACTATCAACCCCCGTTTTACACCCCTAGAGGCAGATTTTCGTAAAATCCGTTCTTAGATGATGTCTACACCCTATAACAGACCTGTCTGCTAAATTTCATGTCTCTTACTTCAAACACATAGGACTTCGATACAAACTATCAACCCCCGTTTTACACCCCTAGGGGCAGATTTTCGTAAAATCCGTTCTTAGACAATGTCTACACCTTATAACGGATCTATCTGCTAAATTTCATATTTCTTACTTCAAAAATCATTGGACTTCCATACAAACTACCAAACCCCTTTTTTACCCCTTAGGGGAGGAATTTCAAAAAGTTGATTCTTAGAATATTTTTACACTCTATAAGGAACCTACCTGCCAAATTTCAAGTTGGTAGGTGTTATTGTTTCTGAGATTTCGTCATTAATCAGTGAGCTTTCATATTACCGCGGTTTTACTCGCGTCCAGTGGGAACGACTTGCCGTACCCAGATAAAATATAGCCTATGTTACCCGCGGATAGTGTAGCTTCCCAACAGTGGAAGAATTTTTCAAATCGGTTCAGCCGTTTTTGATTCCATCGCGAACAGACAAAAAATTTAAAAACGATTGTTTTGGCTTCAGTAGCATAAAAATAGAATACTCATAGAATCATATCTAATAGAATACTCGGATCTACGAATCAATTAAATTGACCCAGGTTTTACCAGCGTTTTACCAAATTGATTGCAGCTACTGGAATAATTTTCAGGCTTCATATTCCTTGCAAGTATTGCACAGCAACATTATACATCATACCTATCACAAATGATAAATGGGTGCCTTTATAGCGAGCAAACAATATAATAATATAAATTACTGAATACGGGGCATATCGTTATTATTACGATTGGTAGCAGGAGGGCGTAATAGGTCAGTACTATCAGGGCCATGCTGCCGACGACCCTCCTTAAACATTCTGAGCTAATAACAAGTCTCAAATGCATGACGCAATTTTGTACATCGTATTTAATATATTCTGATGATTTGTTATAGAGCAGCGATTTTTGCGGTTTCAGTTGCGCCCTGAATTAATTTTAGATGCACCAGGACTGAACTCTATCCAGGATACCCGCCTAAAAGCTAATCATTCCCAAAATTTTAGTCTATGTCGTCACACGGAAGTTTAAATGACTTACAAAAAATAATCTTGTTTAGATACTGTAGAAGTGTTTTTGGTTAATTAGAGTATAAGTCTGCTATCAAAATGCCCATTACTCAATCACAACAATATCTTAATGCAAACAACATGTGTTTTGACAATTCTCATCTAATTGATTAAGAAACACGTGGTATCAGAGAACTCAAAATATTTTTTTATATAGCTAAGACAAAGACTGAAATGGCTATAATACTTTATTAGTGTACTTAATAGAGTACCTACTTATACTTTAGTAATGATACAATTGTAATTTTATTTTTTGTGTTAGTACACTTAATTGTTTTGTTATTGTATTAATTTCATACAAACTTATGTATCAGCATTCTATTTTGTGGTTCCTTTATTAAAATTTCGAAAGAGACCTTGACCTCTGAGTTGGTTTCGATATTCATATCAGGAATGCAGTCAAATAAGATAAATGTGAACACCTGCGAGCTCGTAAAACTGGCCTGTGTCCCTCTGATTAGTGAAGTCACAAAAATAACCAAGTAATTCCCATCCGTCGTTAATTGGCAGAATCTTCATCTTCCGCTTACCCACAAGTGGCGAATCGCATTCGCCATTATAAACCTCACAAAACTCCAAATCTCTTATTTCCAAAAGAAATGTGTTTTGATGTTACTCGATAACCTGTTTCGTGTATATCACTTCATTTTTTTTTAGTAATCAAAATATACTCGTTGCTGGAACAACCAGCGTTAATCCCTGACGACCAAGCAACCATTTGTTAACGAAATACCTACTTATTGCATAGATACACTTTTATCGATATCTCGGATAAGATCAGTTTAGATCAAAATTCAATGAAATATATGTTTTTATTATGGATACGGATAAATACATCTATCATATGTATTTACCCTCAATATCTTATCAGTTGCGATGAAACACGGTGTGGTAATGATTACGACTTTACAGAAAAAATAATGCGCGTATAATCAATAAGAAAATATTAATATATAAAAAGTTACGCTTCATCGTAGAGCATTAATAAGTGATCTTTTGTTCCGCAAACATTAAAACTAATTTAGATACCTATTATCTCGTCACATGCTCAAATATTACTCACCTTTTTCCCGTTAACAAAGAATACCAACTCTGTACTAATATCACCGCTTTCCTCTTCTATATTCAACAGACCCATAATCGTAAGGATTTTATTTATTTGATCAAACAATAGTGAATATATGTAAGAGATGGACACGTCTAACTATATGACGGTTCGAAACACAACTGGCGAGTGACGATGTATGATGTATGGTCGCGTGGTCGTCTGCCTGCCTCTTGTTATCCGCCTCGAGCGCGGTACATCCACATGGACAGACAGCCAGTAATAAACAACTTGTTATCTCCACCGTCTTTATTATTGAAGTTATAAAAAGAGCAACTTGTGAAATCTTTCTGTATTCCTAATCATACGAAATGAACTTGATACATCGAGGTCGTTAATAACTCGTTAGAAACAACGACATCAAAACCTGTAGGAGCCAGGTGTTGTGAAAATAGTAAAATCAACATATTTATGAGACAAACTGACTAAGAGATCGGGTTTTTTTTTTCATTTACCTTATTAGACTAACATCCGTGCAAAGCTAATTACTTCCTTCACGAGTAGGCAGAAGCTGTTATGAATTGAATTTTTCTAATCAAACCTTAAGGTATCTCTTAACCCAGCTACAACAAAACAGTTAAAATCATGAAAATTAGAGAAAGCATTAAATGAGAGGAAGGTTTCTCACCCTTTCTCATCACGTGGTTTGATGTAGAATAATTGAAGAAATCCTCTTGGTTTTATTGCAGTCCTTTCTTTACCTAATACTTTTTGCAAACTTTAGTTGAAGTAAGGACTTTACCGCTGCATATGTAACAACTAGACCATTAAGGCTGATAAGGCAACTTTACTTTGCAGGAAATATGATCGTCGTAGGTAATTTAATATGTGTTTCAATATATTCCAAATTATCGAGCACTTGCGCAAAAAATTGCCTTGCTATGCCAGAAAATGTGCCGTAAAATCAGTGCTTCTTTTAGTGATATTTTAATAGAAGTATTTCTGTTCCATGATGAAAATAAGACCTCAATAAATTATGGAAAAAAGTCCTTAAGGCAATCAGTTTCTAGAGAAAAGATGTATGAAGACTTGTGTTGCCAACAACTTGGATCATCCTATTTTAAGTCACTACAATGGATGAGTCAAAACGTACTGCTGTGCAGTGATTGTTAGCACATTAAACATATTTTCTTTTATCTACATAAATTTTACTCCGAGTAACTTGACACCTGCTTACGTTTGCTCGTGCATTATAGCAAAATCACTGCACCGTTGATTAGGTTTCAAACTTGTACACATCACAATCGCCAAACTAGTTGACACCTCAGTCATTGCGCTATACTTACTGAACACAATCTTTGGCTGCGTAACCGTCTGAGAACGCATATGTTTATTAGGTTTATTACATTCTTAATATAGGTTTTTTTTCGTTGCAGTTTAGAACAGTCTAGGTAGAAGTCATCCAAAACTCATTAGCCACATTTTGCGTGGTTTTGCATTGCCAATTTTAGATGGAAATCCTACATTAGTTTCAGTCTCCCATATAAGCGCTGTATTGCGTAAAAAACTGATTGAAGGCAAATACTACATAGGTAATATTCGTGTCGCAGACCCAAGACTAACTTTCAACCCGCTTCCTGCACTTGGCTCTAAGGTCATATACCTACGTTGCTACCTATATTTATTGTCATCTAGAGCTGTTGGTCTTGAACAAGATAGAAAATACTTGAAATTCTCTTACAGTAGAAATGATTTAAATTTTATTATAGACAGTAAAGTATGAACCATGGAAAAAAATGCTTATCTAGCATTGGCCTATATTTTTCCCTTTTTATTTGTCATCCTTCTCTTTTTATACATAGCATAGCATATAATTAAAGGAGGAAGGCATGCCAATTAACAAGGATCAACTTCTTCCTTTTCCTGTGTTATCTGCAAAAATGTTCTTCCATTGGCCATTAAAGCAGTTTAGGAAAATAAAACATAACAATATTTAACATGCAATTGATATATTATGTACCTATTTAAATCATTTTGCGAAGTTTGCTAGGTAACACACATACTTTCTCATAAAACTAGATACCAGTAGGTATTTACTGAATTTACGTAACATCAGATAGTAATAGATAACGTATTTACATCATAGCTCTGAAAACAGGTAATAAAATTTCTTAAACTTCACAATATAATTATGTAATTTTATAGAACAGCTCTTCAATGTTCAAGCGATAACATTCCAAGGTTTTCCTTTGGTGGTTATTGTAGGTTTGACCTGAAACAGTAAGGTATCTAGATAAATACAAGATTACGCATTAGGTATCGATAAAGCTAATCATGTTTAATCTTCATGCAGATAAAATTTAGGTCCCAATCATTAAAATAGAACCCGACTTCTCATATGAAAAGTAAGGGAGACAAAATGCTGCCCTGTGGTACTCTGTATTGCTTGCCGCAATGTTGGCAATTTATAGCGGGCTCTATTGTAGAAAGTATTCGGTAATTATGGGCAGAAGATTTAAATTCTTATGTATTTTTTCGAAATTTTATTGAATTGTACAAATACAGACGACAGCAGGTCAACGTACACGAATCTGTCAAATTTTACCAATCGAATGATAAGGTTGAAAATCTATTGAAGAAATTTGACAGATTGTGGTAACTTGATGTGGTGTTGTCTGTACTTCAGTCTTCATAAGCGAAAAATTTATTTAAAAAATTACCTGTTTTGTGATTAGATCTTCACAAGTCATCCTAATTCGAGCACATGTTGCTGGCGAATCCAGCACAAAGTCTGGAGATTCTCCACTGTCTAGCCGGGCTGCCTTTATAGCTTCTTTGATTGCGAAAAATACTGATGCGGCGAGGAATAGTGGCGGTTCTCCCACAGCCTAAAATAAAGGTGACTGTTTACACCAGTTAAATTTCAAACAATTTATGAAACGTAAACTATAAAGAAGAAAATCACCTTAGATGAATAGACTGCACGTGGATTCGGAGCACCCTTTAGCAAAGAAACGTTAAACACTTTCGGAATATCCGAAAATCCTGGTATCTTATAAGCTCCAGGACCTCGCGAAAGTGCTTCCCCGTTAGCTGAGAATACCATTTCCTCCAAAGTGTAAAAGCCATACCCTTGCATAAATGCACCTTCTATTTGGCCTATATCTATGGCAGGGTTCAAACTTTCTCCGACATCCATAACGATATCTGTTTGAAGGACCTGGTGATCACCGGTCAGACAATCGATGATTACTTCAGAACACGCCACTCCATAAGTGAAATATTCAAATAGATTTCCAGAATTCGTCTCGGGGTTATATTCTATCTTTGGAGCAGCATAAAATCCTGTGGCCGATAGTTGTACTCTGTTTACGTAAGCATCTATGACCCAGTCTTCCCATTTACCAGTCGGATTTTTTGCTTTAAATGGCTCTAGTCTTGCATTCAACGATTTACACGCTTCTACAACAGCCATTCCATAAAGATCAGAACTGATACTTGCAGCAGTTGGAGAACTATTAGGGACTTTATCTGTCGACATTTCGCTAATGTGAATTTTCGTGTAATCTATTTCAAGACATCGCGAAGCAACTTGTATCATTTTTGTAAAGAGTCCTTGACCCATTTCTATTCCTCCTATTGAAAGCAGAACTGATCCATCCTTATACACCAATAATAATGCACCTGCTTGCATTAGAACATCGATTTGGAATGATATCCCATACTTAGTTGGAACTAGGCTGAGACCTTTCTTTTTCCATCTATTTTGCCTGAAAAAAGGTTAATAGTATAATTTATAAGCTGGTTTTATTATTTAACTAAAGTAGAATCACGTACCAGTGTATTATATAATTAATCATTACTTTATTTACCTATTAAATTCCTCAACGTCTTTCTTCCGCTGCCAATAGCAAGAAGATTCAATGCATTCATTCCAACACCTTGATAAAGTACAATACGTCAGCTTTTGGTTGAAATGTGTCATTGAACCCTCCTGATAAAGATTAATTTGAACAATCTGTTCATAGCTCTTTCCTAATGTTGAAGCTACATGACGCATCATAGTTTCTGCTGCCAGCATTGCCTTTGGTGCACCAAAGCCTCTGAATGCTGTATTCGAAGGCATATTGGTTTTACAAAGATATCCATGTACTTCCACGTTTGGTATGAAATAGCAATTGTCAACGTGCATCATCGCCCTTTCCATCATCTGCAATCATAATATAAGTATTTGTTATTGTTTATAATAGTAAATAGCTGAAGAATTTTCAATAAGAATTAAAAATATTTCTTACCGCACAAGAAATGTCCAAGGAATTGCCTGCGTTACCATAGATCTCAAATTTAGCACCAGTTATTTTTCCTTCTTCGGTAAATCCTACTTTATACTTGATTAAACAAGGATGTCTGTACCCAGAAGCCTGCATGTCTTCATCCCTGTCCAGTACAGCTCTAACAGCCGTCTTTAGCTTATATGCCGCTATAGCAACGGGTATGGCCAGTATGGCAGCTCTTGTTTCTTTACCACCAAAACCACCTCCAACCCTTTTAACTTTAGCAACCACTTTATGGTTAGGTAATCCAAGTGCTGCTGAAGCTATATGCTGAAAAAAAGAATTACGTACTTATAACACTTATCTGGAAGACAATGATTGCATTTAAATTAGTAAAATGTTTGAACTTACTGCTACTTCCTCCGGATTTTGTGTTGTGGCTGTAATTTCAAGTTCATCCTCTCTTCTTATAGCGTACGCAGAAATGGTTTCAAGGTAAAAGTGTTCTTGTGCTCCGCTTCTTACGTGTCCTTCTAAAACATGACTTGATTTTGTAAGGGCCTCATTCAAATCGCCTTTTCGAATAATTCGTGGATACCCAGAGAAAAATGAACCGTGTGCTATTGCATCTTCGAGCGTTACAATAATGGGTTCTATACTCTCATAGTTAACAACTACTAAATCTTTTCCTCTCCTAGCTGCACTTTCTGAACTGGCCACGATTGCTCCAATCACACAAGCGCGGCTAGTAACTATTTCACTAGAAAATATTTCTTCGTCTTTTATTATAGGGCCCAATTTATTACATTCTTTATCTAAATCAGCAGCAGATAGGAACGATTTTACACCTGGCACCAAAAGAGCTTTACTAGCATCTATTGATATTATTCTTGCATGTGCTTCTGTACTGAACACTAGTTTTAAATATAGCTCTCCTGTTACGGGATGAATATCATCACAATATATCGCCTCTCCGGTGGCTTGTTTTAAGGCTGACGTATGAGTTATTGGTTGCCCAACCGCGTCTGATGCTACCTGATTCTTGTTCTTTATTTCAAAGTATTGTGAACTACTTGGATGATTTATTTCTATTTCCTCAACACCGCTAAAATCTTCATTCACATTTGTGTCCTCAGAAGTGTTGGGTGTGCTGATGTTTTGTAATACGTACAAATAAAACCTAAAAAATAGGCTCAAACAGAGTGATTTTCGATAATCGGCCATTCCTCCGGGCGCTGAAATATCCAGTTGCAATTCATTTGTAAGAGATTCGAATGCTACATTTAACATTTCTTTATTCCATCCTTTCCCTTTAATCAATTCTGAGGTAGCTTTAGCACTAACGGTAGTAGCTCCCATACCTCCGAAACATAATGTTGCACTTAATACTGTTTTGGTAACTGGATCGTAAGTAACATTGAACGCAGACGTTACTATAGAAATATCGTCTTCCTTTCTTCGAGCTTGTTTGTACGCTTTAAAATATTGCAGACTTTTAGTGAATGGAATTTCAACAGATACAACAATTTCGTCATCTTCGAGTGCAGTCTTTCTATATCCTTTAAAAAAATTATCATCGACAATAACTTTTCTTTCTCCCCTGCTATTGCTGCGAATATTCAATACAGCGGAACACGCCATCAGAATGGGATTTAAATCTGATATTGGACTAGCCGTTATTATATTACCAACAAGAGATGCCACATTACGAATTTGATCACCAGCAAACCAATGGAGCATTTCTTTTATCGCTTGATATACTTTCGCTTTCGTGGGATTTTCAACAATCTGTTTTTGGAGAATACTGGTCAATTCATTCAACGTTGTTGTAGCTCCTATTACAATACCCTGATCCGACACTCTGCAAAAGTTTAATTCCGATATTATTGATGGGCATAGCAGCACTGGATAGACTTTATTTTTAAATTTAACTTCTACTCCTATTTCACTATTGCCAGCAATAATTTTTGAGGAAGGATAAGTGGATTTTATATTCAGTAGACCGTCAAGTGTTTTTGGCCTTATCCATGTAACATTTTCTCCAGCGAAAAATAAATACTCTGCAGAATAACTGCTATCTATCTTCAATTCTGGCGGAAAAATGGGTTCTTGTGAAGGATCATACGGTTTAAATGAAGATTTATTAAATAATTCACCATCACCATTTTTGACTATCTTATTTCGACAGCAATCAGCGCCCATTGCACAAGAATTGGTTCCACCTTCACGGCTGTAATGCCTTTCCCATCCTTCGACAAAGGTTTTGAACCCTTCAATGATCGGTCTATAACCAGTGCATCTGCAAAGGTTTCCCTGTAAGGCCGTCTCTATATCAGTATAATTAATTTTGCCCTTGCTTCTAAGCAGCGCATACATAGACATGACTATGCCGGGTGTGCAGAAACCACATTGTGATCCATGAGCTTTCGCTATCCTTTCCTGCACAGGGTGTAAGCGTTCTTGCGTAGAGCCAATCCCTTCAACGGTAGTGACTGCTAAGCCGTGCATGGCACAAACTGGAGTCAAACATGCATTGACCGCCATGTGCCTATTCGAAAAATTCCAAAGTTAAGGAATTTTAAAATTCCAATGTTACATCAAGTAGGACCTCCCTAAACTTGGGAATAGAGCTATCAATCAGAATAGTGATTTGTATGCAGGTTGAAGTAGGTATCTCATCGCACTTTGCAGTGAAAGGGCAATTCAGAATATATAAAAAAAGAATATTCCAACAAGCCCGGGGGCTAAGGCTGAACTATAAAGATTAACCATAATGTCAACAAGGTGTTTAAAAATTTAATTCCTTGACGCACTTTTTTTAATATTATAGTAAGTATTAAGTTTTGTTGTAAATATAACCTCAATGTTTAATTTGAATACAATGTCAATAAAGTTATTCAACTAATTAAAATTTTAAAATCTAAATATTTAACTAAAATTAAAGAAAACAAAACACATTTAAATCTAATAGTGCGTGAAGTAGTGTTCTAATTATTTAGAAGACCCAAAAAGATGCGCCCAACGTGGGGCTCGAACCCACGACCCTGAGATTAAGAGTCTCATGCTCTACCGACTGAGCTAGCCGGGCTGTGAATGATTTAACGAAATTAGCTATAACTTTGTTATTTATTTCATAAAGGATACTTGACACGATTTTCGTTCTTCAAATATTGAGAAACCATGACTGTACATGCACCGCAGCCTCCTTCTCCGCATCCATATTTGGTACCCGTTAGCAGAAGTTTTTTGCGAAGGTAAAATAATAATGTCCATTCTGGATCTGGATTTCCCTCCACAACCTGGAATGTGGAATATTTATAAACAAATACATATTTCTGAAGGTCTCTACGGATATAGCATCCTCATTTAAAGCACTTATTAAAAGATGTTAAGTATGGTGGCTAAGTGTTTAAGTGAAAGGGGACATAAACACAATGTAATTCGATCTAGCCTGACGCTTGACACGATTGCGTAAGTATTTGATCAAGGTTGTCATCAAGCAGCAAATGCAAATCGTACTAAAATACCTAGCTATCATAAGAAACTGGGGTTTACAGGCAAAATAACTCCATACAAATTCGCTAGTAGGTACAGGTTCAGCGATATAAAAAAACTAGACACTATCAGTGCATCTTTATTTTCTTACCGTCCTAGAAGAAATTGAACGTTATTTAAGTATCTAAGCAATGGGCTCCAATCCGATCATTCACAACACTTATGTAACTACGTCTTACATCTTGGGTTATCGCAACGCGGATATCAAGCCACATAAGGGTTAGATTGCTGACCGACCCCTTTGTTTTTTGTAGGTAGATATAACCAATGAATCTGTTTAAAAAGTAGGTACCTACACCTACTTGGGTAACAGATGCTGAATTTTCTTTAATCGAATAAGTACAAAAGTAGGTACCTTCCTTTTTGCTTTATAATCCGAACCCATTGATAAGGTCATTAATTTCGGAAACAGTTACTTATCACCTCTTGTTTACTTTACTTATTTCAAAACTTACTTTAATAATCAAAGAGGAAACATTTTTTGTTTGTTGTGCCGTAAAGGCTCCGAAACTACTAAACCAAAAAGTATTTCACTGTTGGGAAGCTATGCTATCCCAGAGTGGCATTGGCTGCCACGCACGTGAAACCGCGGGAAACAGCTAGTTTCAAAATATTGTAAACTCCTTTGAAATTCCTAGCCCTAGCACTGTGGAGGTAATCAACACTCACATCGCCACTGCTTAGCAAAACGTGTGGTAGGGACTTGATTACCAACATATTGAACAGGTGATTAAGTAGGTACCTAGGTACCTATATGCTATGTAAACAGAACACCATACAGATAATAATGAACTAATTTAGTGTTTAGCTATAATAGTGATTAGCAATTTTAGGTATCCCGCTTCAGAACCTAATCCTGACTATAAATTAGATGGACAGACTGTAAAAATGTAGGTACCATTAGGATCGCTACAATAATTACAAATTGGATAATTAATTAAATGTTGACTCATCAAATTGTTACCCACAGAATTTTATAGAGTCAAAATTGTAGGTTGGCAAAATCGATTGCTTGCAAACTAAAGACGACGACACTGCAACAGGACTATAATAGCTTAGGTCACATACTACAGATAGTTCCATCGCCTGAAATCTTTAAATACAGTAGACGCGTTCCAGCTAGGTTTATTAGTACCTAGTACTTAATCTAGACTTCATTTCATGGCTAAGGAGACACAACACATTGATAATTATTAAATTATCAATGTGAATTAAATTTGCAAGCATAATTTGCTCTGATATAAGGTACCTATTTTTTTAATTTTATTAACATTTCGTGAGGTAGACAGTTTCTTATAATAAATAAGATGTTATTGAAATTTCTAACTTACCTTTTTACCGTTGACGAAGAACACCAAGGTCCTTTGCGCGTCTTCTGGTATCAAACTGCTTATCAAATCCATTGTATAGTTTGCGCATTGATTTGATTCAGTCGATTCGAGTAAGTAACCGGTTTCTTAATAAATTATTACAGGCACGGCGTCCGATAGAACGTGCCGCTCTAGTGTCACTGGCGCAGAATCAATCGCGTCCGTACTAAACAAAGTAGGTATAATCATATTTAAGTTCAAGATAGTACCTACAACTTTTTTTTTTGCTTATTTGTAGGTATCTAATGGGTATCAAAATATTGATTTAAGTGCTTTACAAACCAGTTTGTAAATTAGAATANATGATTTAACGAAATTAGCTATAACTTTGTTATTTATTTCATAAAGGATACTTGACACGATTTTCGTTCTTCAAATATTGAGAAACCATGACTGTACATGCACCGCAGCCTCCTTCTCCGCATCCATATTTGGTACCCGTTAGCAGAAGTTTTTTGCGAAGGTAAAATAATAATGTCCATTCTGGATCTGGATTTCCCTCCACAACCTGGAATGTGGAATATTTATAAACAAATACATATTTCTGAAGGTCTCTACGGATATAGCATCCTCATTTAAAGCACTTATTAAAAGATGTTAAGTATGGTGGCTAAGTGTTTAAGTGAAAGGGGACATAAACACAATGTAATTCGATCTAGCCTGACGCTTGACACGATTGCGTAAGTATTTGATCAAGGTTGTCATCAAGCAGCAAATGCAAATCGTACTAAAATACCTAGCTATCATAAGAAACTGGGGTTTACAGGCAAAATAACTCCATACAAATTCGCTAGTAGGTACAGGTTCAGCGATATAAAAAAACTAGACACTATCAGTGCATCTTTATTTTCTTACCGTCCTAGAAGAAATTGAACGTTATTTAAGTATCTAAGCAATGGGCTCCAATCCGATCATTCACAACACTTATGTAACTACGTCTTACATCTTGGGTTATCGCAACGCGGATATCAAGCCACATAAGGGTTAGATTGCTGACCGACCCCTTTGTTTTTTGTAGGTAGATATAACCAATGAATCTGTTTAAAAAGTAGGTACCTACACCTACTTGGGTAACAGATGCTGAATTTTCTTTAATCGAATAAGTACAAAAGTAGGTACCTTCCTTTTTGCTTTATAATCCGAACCCATTGATAAGGTCATTAATTTCGGAAACAGTTACTTATCACCTCTTGTTTACTTTACTTATTTCAAAACTTACTTTAATAATCAAAGAGGAAACATTTTTTGTTTGTTGTGCCGTAAAGGCTCCGAAACTACTAAACCAAAAAGTATTTCACTGTTGGGAAGCTATGCTATCCCAGAGTGGCATTGGCTGCCACGCACGTGAAACCGCGGGAAACAGCTAGTTTCAAAATATTGTAAACTCCTTTGAAATTCCTAGCCCTAGCACTGTGGAGGTAATCAACACTCACATCGCCACTGCTTAGCAAAACGTGTGGTAGGGACTTGATTACCAACATATTGAACAGGTGATTAAGTAGGTACCTAGGTACCTATATGCTATGTAAACAGAACACCATACAGATAATAATGAACTAATTTAGTGTTTAGCTATAATAGTGATTAGCAATTTTAGGTATCCCGCTTCAGAACCTAATCCTGACTATAAATTAGATGGACAGACTGTAAAAATGTAGGTACCATTAGGATCGCTACAATAATTACAAATTGGATAATTAATTAAATGTTGACTCATCAAATTGTTACCCACAGAATTTTATAGAGTCAAAATTGTAGGTTGGCAAAATCGATTGCTTGCAAACTAAAGACGACGACACTGCAACAGGACTATAATAGCTTAGGTCACATACTACAGATAGTTCCATCGCCTGAAATCTTTAAATACAGTAGACGCGTTCCAGCTAGGTTTATTAGTACCTAGTACTTAATCTAGACTTCATTTCATGGCTAAGGAGACACAACACATTGATAATTATTAAATTATCAATGTGAATTAAATTTGCAAGCATAATTTGCTCTGATATAAGGTACCTATTTTTTTAATTTTATTAACATTTCGTGAGGTAGACAGTTTCTTATAATAAATAAGATGTTATTGAAATTTCTAACTTACCTTTTTACCGTTGACGAAGAACACCAAGGTCCTTTGCGCGTCTTCTGGTATCAAACTGCTTATCAAATCCATTGTATAGTTTGCGCATTGATTTGATTCAGTCGATTCGAGTAAGTAACCGGTTTCTTAATAAATTATTACAGGCACGGCGTCCGATAGAACGTGCCGCTCTAGTGTCACTGGCGCAGAATCAATCGCGTCCGTACTAAACAAAGTAGGTATAATCATATTTAAGTTCAAGATAGTACCTACAACTTTTTTTTTTGCTTATTTGTAGGTATCTAATGGGTATCAAAATATTGATTTAAGTGCTTTACAAACCAGTTTGTAAATTAGAATAATTACGAATTGTTGCACAATATTGATTAAAATCCGCGCCTGTAATAGTAACCAGGCTAGGCAGGAAATAGGTATATTTTTCTGTGGGAAATTAAATGACCCCTCCCGCTGTGGATGCAGCATGAGGGGGTGTCAGACTCTTACTAAAACCCACCATGTTCCTTCTTGAGCCCTTTGTATACCAGGGCCGTGATAACTCTTTCGAACAATCCGGCAGGCTCAGGCTCTTACAAAGGGCCCCGCTGGGTTTGCACTTTTTGAGAATGGCGCGCGTATTGCTCACCAAAAATTTAAGAATAAAGATGAATAAAATAATAACAATTTATCTAATTACCTTTTTGGCATCATTTCGCCACTTTCATTGTTTTTCTGGGCTCTGTTAGCACTTCTGTAATAAAGTGGACCTACATAGTTACTCTGATAATGATGATAATCAATCCAAATAGAAAAAAAAAGAATTTGAATATGTTACAACATTTTATTGCCTACACTAAAATCTAAAATATTACAATGTCTTCAATACTAGTGTACAATTTACATACAACATAATCTGCTTGTTAATTTTTACATACAACATAATCTGCTTGTTTAGTTTATATTATCATAAAGACTATTGATTAGAATGATCTCGCACTACCAAACAAAGTTCAAACATATCATTAATAAAAATACCTCATGCAAAATATAATTGAACTCAGTTTCATTTAATCAATTGTTATGCTTATCTTTAAGTATATTAATTGTTTATATTACATTTTATATGTACAATAACATCATGTGGGTACTCAAATTCTATTTAGGGAACAATCTGTAAAATAACACATTTATTAAATAGCTTGACAAGGTAGAAGTATGTTTTCTTTTTATTTTACATAATGTGACCCACCAGTAACTACTCAATATTTTATAGTGTGAACATATTGTATGAAAATGACACAATGTTTTTTTTAAATATATCTGTTCCATGTTCTGTGATAAAAGTCAACTGCAAATAAAATTTGTCAATTATGTTATTTGGTACTGGTATGTCATATTTTTAAAATAACATATATAAAGCTTTTTAATACTATACATCATTGTGTCAATAGTTGTTATCATAGATATTGCCGACATAATAGTAAAAAAACCTTTACATATATTCCATTCCTTCTTACGCAGATTTCAATACACCTTTTTGTTCCAACTCCCTTTCTACCGCTGTTCCTTCATACAGGATTTTATCTTTTAATGCGTCTTGTAGAACCTGTGCATCAAACCGTTGCTTAGACCATGCATACCTACAGTAACACCAGTAGACCATGGTGGTCATGGAAAATGTTCCAACACCTATGTGCTGAGATAGCATAGGCCGGGATGTTTTTATGAATGCAGCTAAACCCACACCAACTCCAGTAGCTATACCATACAGGAAACTTTCTCTGAAGCATGGTATTTTAGACACATCCCTACCAAAAATCACTAACCCCTGTAAAAACAGAAAAAGGGGAAATAATCAATTATGCCCAAACAAATGTTTTTTTATTTAAGTGTTTAATGTATTCGTGAATCCTGTGCAGAATCTAAAAATACTTTATCACGAAAATTCATAGCATATTCATCAGTAAAAAGATTAACATTGTATACTCCAAAATAATACATTTACAGAAACATTATTTAATTATCAAAACAAAATAGACTTGAAATAACCTTTTTCTCTTGCTCTTCCTCATCAAGTAATTCTTTTACTACTGTATCCATTGTAAATATATGCTTTTAAGACAGCTGAAAATATATTATTTTTAAATCTGATAAAAATACTCTAAGACATAACCTCAAAATCAATTTGACAATCTGACATTGACAGTAAATTACAGAATGACAGTTGAAAATAGTTGAAAGGTGAAGTAAAAAAAAGATACGGTCGAATTGAGAACCTCCTGCTTTTTGGGAAGTCGGTTAAAAAGTTCCGAGGTATTTAGGTTATGGTGGCGGCCTGGTAGCGGCGATCTGTCACGCCCGGCCCAGGTTCAAGCCACGGTACGCGGCGAGAGGGAATAGGATGCCGTCGCCTCCTTCTCATCATCGGCTCATCGTCCTTCCGTCTTCTAGGCGACGACAAACCTCAGCGGGGCCCGCTAGGGCAAAAGTCTGCCAGGGCTGCGGGACTGTTTGTGTTCGGCCCAGGTACACAAAGGGCTGAAGAAGGAACATGATGGGTTTTAGTCAGCAAAACACCTTTTTGTTCCAAGTCTTGAAACTCCCTCACTCTGCCACCCATAGCGGGAGGGGTCATCCTGTGATAATATTTAATTACTACTTTTCAAAGTAGACGTAGGATTGTTATAGCAATATTTTTATTACATCCTACGTAGAGATGTGCCGTTGCCGGCAATATTGCCCAAACTCTCTACGTAGGATGTAATAAAAATATTGCTAATAAACTAGTTATTTATCTAAATTTCTCATATTGTCACAGAGTCTTTTACGAATCCGTGATAATAATAAGTTTCGAAGTACAGACAACAGCATATACATACGAATATTCCGAGATCTCGGCATTGCGGGATCCCGTGTAATTTTTCAATCCTGCGTGATTTGGAGTCACGGGCGCGGGACTCGCGGGTTTTGCGGGACGGAAAAATATCGTGCAATCGTGCATAAACGTGCTAATAATCTATATATATGTATACTATACATATAAACTAATATAATATCGGGGTACGTGAAGTACGCGGGCACCGGACACCGTGGGCAACAGCTACGTAATACGTAAATAAATGTGGGGTTAGTTGATCCATTCATTATTTTATTCGCGTTATTTATGGAAATATATCATTTTGGAGCTTTTCGACCTTTTTCGACACTCCCGCTCGCACTTGACTACTATTATCAATAAAATGTCAATTTGACTGGAAGATTGACGTCATTGCTATGCGTTTCAAACTAAGAAAATTTATATATTTGGAACATGAAGTATTTGTATCTCCCTTACACGCTCTGGTTTATTCATATTTTCATCCTGTTGTCAGTTTAAGAAATTTCATTCGTAGTTTCGTAGTTCGGCTGAAGAAAGGGCTGTTGGTTGGTTGGCTAACATCTCTTTTATTTCAAGTCTAGCCTTTCAAAATCCAAAAATTGGATTTCATAAATTCTTGTGTTATTCTATAGCTAAGAAAGTTCGGAATTATTCAAGTCTTTACAGTAAAATCTATTGTATACATCGAAGCCAAGTACCTGTTCCTTAAACGTGAGTGATAAGTTTTAGTTATTTTAGAAAGCTTATCGCTGTTACTGTTTATAAAAGCGAGCGAGTAGTTTAAATAAAAAATAATATAAGTAGCTTTATGTGTAGATATATAGAAGAATCTTATTAATACGCCAGCTGTGAAGGATACCATAGCATTCTACATTATATGATAGGTAAGTATATTAACTGCAAGCAAGTTATCATATCTATCAAGATATCCGCCTGTAGCGCGCGGTATCAGTTACAGGTCACGCTTTACTGCTGTTTACTGCAACTATGATTTATTCAGTACTTTTAATTGATAAAATTGTAATTATTCATAGTTATGTTCAGTCTTATAAGATTCTGGCTAGTACCTATTAATTAATGACAAAAACTTGAAAGTTTAATAGGAATAACAAAGTGAAAAATAATCAAATATTATTTTTGAGGTATTTTTTTCTAAAAATACTTTATATTTATTTTATTTTTCCTTAGTTGGTTATTATGATATCATAACACAGAGAGGTAAAAGTTGTGGCATACCATGGCAACAGTAAAACAATGGTAACTTATCTTGCAGTTTGATATTATGAGCAGAAAAATATTACTGGCAAGTTTATTACCTGTGTATAGTATCATAATGAAGTAATAAATATCATATAGATCTTAATATTTTAAATTAATACCATCATCATCTTGCTGCCCCGTTCTGAATATCAAACCAAATTAGTTGTTGTTTTCCGAGACTGACCCATATTGGTTTATTTTTAGATTAATGCTGTGTGTAAATAGTTTTGATAAAGGTAAATTATTCTATAAATAAAATAGCAACAGCACCTACCGACTTTACTTCTAACATTGTGTCTAGATTGTAGTTTGTTTATTGAATTGTAGTTCTAAACTCAGTCTCTAAGACTCAAGCCGTTTATAGTGGCTCTAACAATACCCTGAACAATATATTAATGTTCAGAAAAATGGATGACAGCCAATGTAAATGCCTATGTTCAATGTAAAAACTCTGGCAGTATGCCTTAATAATATATCATCCCGTCCCATCTTATATGTACAAATAATATAGTACAATGAATCTTGACATGAGTTTTCTCTGTTATAAATGAACTTACTAGCATTCTAAATGAACTGTCGCTATGTTGTTAACAAAGTTACAGTTTTATGAAACAGGCAAAGAACTGTAAATAACTGTCAAAAAACATATTTAAATATATACTGGAATAAACAGCAGTTTAGACAATGTAATCAGCAAGCACAAATCAGTCATGCTATTGAACATTTACATGCTTATAATTAGATTCTGTTTATTTGTATTTATATGATATAATGCTATGATTGAGAACTCAGATTATAGGGTAAATAAAACTGCCCAGGTATAACTTTTACCTCGAGGCAAAATACATGCATGTTTTTCTCAGTTTCAACGAAAGCTAACTAATGTATGGAATGCACACCCATCAAATGTAGTTACAAGCATGTAGCAACTGCAAATTAAATAGGAAACTATCAATTAGAGCTTTCATATCCGTTCTGTCGTAATTTCACAAATTGAATGACGTGGTGTAAGTAGGTATACCAACTAAACATCTATTTCAAATTAATAATGTAGACAGTCATCCCGGCGCCCGATCTCGAGCCACGTCATTCGAACTTATTGAGCGTTAGTCGTAAAATGCTGATCAGTACCAGAATATTAGATCCTTAATGACTGTTATGTAAATGGGCTGGTAGGCGTACAAGAAAATAGTCTTTGTCTTATATATTTGAGTATTTCTTTAACAATTACAGACACCGCTGATTGAAAAGCTTTTGGCACGAGTTTCAAATCGTTTCACGTGTTTCATTTATGTAAGAGTCAAGAACGGGGCCGTGCTATGGTACATTATAGTACCCACTCATAGTTACTTTGCAAAACAAGAAACGTATTCGCAATAAATGGCTCTCGCTAGCTCACTGGAATCTTGATAAAAATGTGGTCATTCAGATCAATAGCTTTGTGATAAAAAATGTTCAATAAACCTAAACTGGGCCATCTATTCCTATACTTAATTGAACAACTCTAGCATGAAGTATACCCTAGGATGGGTAGTTCACAAGCTCCGTTTACTAATTAGATCAGTTTATTACAACAACGCAAAGTGGTTACGCTGTACGTAACAGGAAATATGAGGTCTGAAGGGCAGCATCGTAAAAGTATGTCGCCTTCGATTTAAAAATATCTGTGTATCTATGATACAGTTCATTTCTACAATTTCTAGGCATTACCTAATCACAATGTCCCAAATTCTGTGCGTTAAATATTAACGTTGAAATGAGGATTGTGCCTAGGACATAGACTTATTGGATATTTATTATTCAGCCCTTTATAGGTACTACTTACATCGAGTATCACAAACAAAATAATTTGTCTGGAACAGTATGGCACATCTCTACAGGGTGGCTAGCGCGCAAATCGATCGTTTCATAAGGTTACACGTTGCCGCAGTCACATCTCGCCACAACAATCCTTCTACTCCTACACATAGAGAATAATGTCGTCGACCACATCATTTGTCAAACAGCCAAAACTATAGGCATTTCTGATGGGCATTCAGAATAAATGCTGTTCGGTAAATGAAAATGAAGATCTTGATTTCATGACCTTTGACTTTAGCATTATGCATATCTAATATAGATACTTACTGCTGCTGACTATTAGTAGCAAGGATCTAAATTACTAAATGTAGATTTATCCTATGGTACATAGATCAACGACAAAATCTGGCCAAATCAACGTCATCACCCGAAACTCCAATATCCTAACAAAATTATGTGCAATCAATGTTATCTATACTAATATTATAAAGAGGAAAACTTTGTTTGTTTGTTTGTTTGTTTGTTTGGTTGTAATGAATAGGCTCAAAAACTACTGGACCGATTTTAAAAATTCTTTCACCATTCGAAAGCTACATTATCCACGAGTGACATAGGTTGTATTTTATCCGGGTACGGGCAGTAATTCCCACGGGATGCGAGTGAAACCGCGGGAAAACGGCTAGTACCTATATAAAATGATCTAAACAAAACTTTAATAATAGGTAGTGAAACTGTTGCAATAAACGTTAGTAAGTAGGCAAAGTGTACGTTACGCGAGCTATCAAAAGAAAAATGTACGTGTAAAAAACATAAAACAGTTGAATATCACCTTGAGTAACGATCGGCGGCGCCTCGGAACCATCGCCCGCCTACTGCAAATAGATTTTACAATCAACCCATTGACACAAATAAAGTGTCCTCTTCAGTTCAGCCGAACTGGCGTATATACCTATATTGAATCAATTAAAGGTCATTATTTATTAATTAAGGGTGTACACAACACTTTCTCAATTTCATATTAGGAACATTACCAAAGACTCAGGATTATGCGTCAAAGTACGTAAAATCCCATTTAAAACTTTGCTACCGCAGAAATAGAATGCTATGATTTTAGCAGAGTCATAAATTTGTGTTGCCATGTTAACGTTCGTTCAGGCTATCAGGATTCTGAATCTCAACGACGAGACGAGAATCTATCTGCCTTCAGTTAGATACGATTTGTTAGTGAACGTTCTAAAGGCAGATGTTAATCCACAGAGGTTTTATTCATCCAAACGTAAGATGTTATGCAACTAGTCTACCTACTTGAATACACATGGGTGCATACGCGGTTAGTCATTGTCAGCCTACATAAAAGTGAAGGGATTCAACGCAGATAATTTTGCAACTGGAAGTGTAGGTGAACTATGCATGCTTTAACCTAAGAAAGTGTAATAATCACAATCATTTATTAGCGCCTAAATAGCATTTGCACCAATTAACGTGTTTGCCGTTTCTGATAACAGCTTGTTGGCTATAAAGATAATGATAGATATCATTGGTTCGTATTCCTTACAATTCGTTGAATTCAACAAAGATCATTGATATGCCATGTTATAACATTTATTGGGTAGATACTTGGTGATTCATATTCATAAATTTGTTTTAGACCACCATCTCAATAGTATAATTTTGTCCAATTACTTAGCAACCAACATCTGTTAACAGCAGTCAACAGTGGTGTAATATTCGCTGAAAAATACAAAATCAGTATGTAAACCTACGACTTCATGAATACTTATTAATTAAATGTCCAGAAAAACAATTAAAACGTACAGTACATGCAAATTAACATTTGGATGAATTTCCTACTTAACAAGGGTGCTGAATAATTTGAGAATCGGTCGTTTGTATGTATTTATTGAAGTTAAAAGTTGATATACACTCGGTCTTCCGATCATTATTGAAGTGTCAAGCCGATAAACACTAAACAACAAATTGCAAGCAGCTGTGCTGCCCACGCGACTACTAACACTACTACTACTAAATTTAACCGACAGTTTGTGTTAGGTTTTAACAGTTTCTGAATACATTACTCTGAACCAACGTAGGTACGCCTTACTGTTTGTTTTATGTTTGAAATTTATTCAAGACAGCAATGAATGGGTTTCTCAGTCGACAGATATTCGTCTGTAGCTATCAGAAGCGCGACCTTCGGTAATTTCTGTAGTGTTGAAACTTTCAGCCAGTTAGTCGGTGTTGTCGATCGCTATGAATCAGTCTACTAGAGTGGTTCACGTGCTCACGCGCCTGAAATAGTGCAGTGTAGTAATTAGTGCAGTGCTGGTGTTACGTATCGGAACTTGGCACTTCGGCAAATATTAATTTTAGTTTGATCTTCAACTCTAGTAGAGTTAAACGTCATTGTCGGAAGGCGGAAAATATACTACGTTCTTGTATATAGATATCATAACAACTTTTTGCTGCAAAGTTTTTAGCAAATTCTAAGAGTGACAAAGTCGAGAGTTCATTTTACGTTCTGTGCTCCCCAGTGTATCGATGTGTAGTGTTCTACAGAAATCTTGAGCGTCAATATAAATTGAATTTAGATCGTAAGTAGTTCATTGCGAATAAGTTAATATAACACACATTATCATTTGCTGTTATTTATTTAATCAGAATAACAGCAAGTATTCTACCTGTTGGTATTTATTGAACTATCTATTAATAGTACGCTTTACCTTTGCTGTTTATTATTATCCTATACTTAATTATAGCAAAAATGGTATTGAAATGTAATTTACTTAATGTTAAACCTAAGTTATTAATGTTGTTTATATGATTACAAAAGTTTATACTTAATTGTAAATTTATTCACACGATATTACTTAATGAGATCGTTACACTCTGTTAAACTTAGCAAAATTTTGTTGTTTCATATTTGGTTTACGTTCTCTTTCAAGGATAACCATTTTGCTAAACCCTTAACCCAAATTAAAACTACCGTTTGTATTTCCACTTATCGGTGAACGAATATTGACCTGATTGACTCATACCAAATCACATTTAAATGTAAGTGTTCATTCATTAGCCTGATTTTGAAGACAAACTGTAGCATTATCTTTTGAATGTATTTCTGTTATTACTTTTAGAGACGACTGTGCCTGTACATACTTAAACCAAATTGAATCTAAAACACTCCTAACGAGAAGTAGTAAATTACTTATTCAAGTTAAATCAAACCACAATTTGTTATGTCCAAACATTTGTGGCGCCAAACAAAAATTTGCAATATTATAAATAAGTATATGAGTGTGATAGAACTTCTAGGTTATTTCGTATACCTCTTCATATTATGATGAAAACATATACAATAGCATACAAAGAAAATAAAACATGCTAGTAAACAGATGTGATTGTAAAACCGTTTTCTTCGCGTCATATAATTCAATCGCAACTGTTCATTGTTCTGTTTAATAGTCTGCAAACAATCACGTTCATAGGCACAAATGTCAAACTATACATGTGTACTTTTATCAGCTTTCCATTGAAACAACTAGCAGAAAATACACTGCTGGCAGAATGAATGAGACCGTCTTCGTTGGTAAATAATACTACAAAGACACAAAATTCACAGGAAAAAGTAGGTCAATTACTTGCATCACGTAGTCGGTTTCTTCTTAAAGCTTGTAGCTTACAGTTGCTAATGGCTCATTGATGTATCAATGTGTTGATGATATGCAACCATAATATTACGCCGATCCCAATAAATCTGCATTTAGGGTGTCATTTTCATTTACGGTATTTGTCTCGTACAATTTCAGCGACAATGTCTCTAGGGATCATGGTAGCACTTGCAGTTTTCGTCAGCGCTGCCTTGGCGCTTCTCCCTGGCCGTCTGCTGAAGTACACGTAGACGTTGTACACCAGTTGCCTGGTATCTGCTGGCAGCTCGATGTGACTCTCTTCCCCACAGTCCGCCACTCTGCCGTTGTATAACCGACGCCAACTAAACATTGTCCAAGCGGTCATTGCTTCTTCTCCGTATTGCGCCGTTTTGGTAGGTAACCAATTTCTAATTCGTCCCACAAACACACTGCTTGACGTATGTATCACTCTCTATTCCACTTCCAAGCACAATAAAGTTATTCAACTGCGTAAATCCCAACAGCAAAGTTTGATTTTAGTAAAACTGATTGTCTTCCACTTCGGAGAATAAAAACAATGATCGAATATTAAAATTTCTTGTATAGAATGAACAGCAGGTAATCACGAAAATATCCGTTCAATCGCAAAGACGCTCACATACTGGTTGCTACAAAGCCTTAGAAGACCACATTTGCAAACAAGTCACATGGTCGTGACATCCGCTGTGTTACAAACGTGATCACAATGCTATAGGAATCGAAGATACAGCACAAGTAGACCAAGATGAGCCGACTTTGTATGCGCAATAGCATTCTTATTCACAACCTTGGCCAGGGATGGCATAATGTCCGTTATAAATAATAAAAAAAATGCCACTAACAAATATGTCCATCGCCATTTTCAAATTCACCGTTGTTTCATATTTTGTTATTGACAATGCCATGCAGAAAGTACTTTTTATACTCGGTCTGGCTATGAAAATTCACATTATCATTATTTATTTATTTTTGGGAACAAATATAACGACCACCAAAAAATGTTGTGATACCCTTAGATCTATCACCAAAAAAATTTACTTAACACCAAAAAAATAAAGCCTAAAATTGCAATAGTACTACCTATTTTAGTCACAACTTGACTTTAAATTGTATTCGAACACCAAATATAGTAAATGATCACCAAATCTTAGCGACCAAATTAATGCGCTATTTCTCCCTAAATAAACCACTGTGATTACCATAAAATGTAGGCTTATTACCAAATAAAGTATTATGATGCCATATTTAGTTATGTTTCCAGCTTTAATGACAGAAACGAATTGCTGTAAATCCGACTCCACGCAGTCTTGTCTGCCCTACCCCTAGAGTGCAATTCCAAATCGCGTAGGCGCGGAGGAGCGAGGCGGGCCGCGAGTTGAGGAGCAGGTGGTTGTAACACTCGCCGCCGTGGCTGAGGCTGGCCGGCACCGCCGGCCAGCAAGCCGAAGCTGCGGTGGTGAGTGTTAAACCTATCTGCGACGATAAACTCGCGTGAGACCGCCGGAGCTCCGCAGCGCCGGAGCCGTGACAGAAAACTTCCTGCTGCAAAAAACCTTTTACTCGTTATAACCGGAGAACGGCTGACGCTAGACGAAAAGTGATCAGATCGAAAAGTGTTTATTTTTCATCCCTCTACACGATAGAAACCAAAAAATAATGAAAATGTAAAAAAAAAAGTCCCAAAAGCCTTGCACACTCTGACCATATTTTGAAAGAAAATTTATAACTGTGCGGAGCGCAGAGGAATTTATCAAAAATCAGAAGACATGCTGTTACCCGCGGTTCCACCCGCATCCCGAGGGAACTACTTCCCGCACTCGGATAAAAAGTAGCCTATGTTCATCAGTATATCCATAGGTCTAACAAAGTAATAAAATACAAAATGCTTAGTCTTATACAAAATATAACACCATACGTCCACAATTGAATCCAAACTAGTACTTTAGTTGGATAGCAAGTGTTATTTTTTGCGTGTCATTTTATATTAAAATGGCGTTCATAATTTGGTATTCATTAACTAGTTTTGGGTTAACAATAATTTTCTTGGAGTTATTTTGCTTAAATAGGCTACTGAAATGTTATTTTTTTGCATATCATTGTATATTAAAATGTCGGTAATAATTTGGTGTTCATTAACTATTTTTGGGTTAAAAATGATTTTCTTGGAGATATTTTACTTAAATAGGACAGTGAGATGTTAAAACTTTGGTGATCATTTTACTTTAAAATGGGGGTACTAGTTTTGGTGATCATTTACTATTTTTGTCTGTTAAAAGTTACTATATTTGGTGGTCCGTTAAACATAAGCCTTTATTTTTGTAAAAATCTTATCCTTAATGGCTTCAAAGTCGCCAGACAAACTCGATCCAATATGGCTCACCTTGAAGTTATAATCATCCTCGTGGATTTTTTCTGTTACTTTTTTATTAAAAATACTTAATACACCTTTGCTACGTTATTACATATCTAGTAAGGTAAAGGTGATGTTAATCTCCGCTTTTTGTTCTCCGTTTAGATGAAATATTTTTTGGGAACACTTACCAAGATTAATTTAGAGCCCAAAGGGGCCGCATTAAGTTTTCTTTTAGGAGTATTTTGTAAATTAATGTATATTTATTTGTCTAAAATATGTTTCCCACAAGGATCTGTTTTGGGACTTACATGTGTATATTAAGACAAGGAAGAACCACTCACCTATAGTATAAACAAATGTGAATATCGCAAATGTATCTCATAGCATGATCTAATGTAATGGCGAAACCATTTTAAACAAAAATAGTGATAATACATAATTGAAAATCAATAAATTGTGATTTATTTGCACTTTTATAGTTAACCGTTTCGCACACGGAGTCGTAGCGTAACCGTATCGTAAACCACGCGTAGGACGAAAGCAACACGATCTTGAATATCTTCAAACAAATCCGCACACGAAGCGGTGTCGCAGCGAATCGTAAGAGGTGTATGTATCTGTTACCGATGCAGAAAATATTCCATGGAAATTGTTAACAAAATGTTTCAGATCGAACGGAATTGTACGAAGTTTGCAATTTTCAATCAATTGAATTGATTTTGATTATACATAGACTTGTAGAGCTTCACATCTCAACTGGACTGTTAGAGTAAAGACTACTATTCGTTTGTACCGATGTAGTAAAAATATTCATGTGAAATCTGCTTTATGATATAGGCAGAGGAATTTTCTATTCCCCATGCTTAATGCACGTCTGCTACACGTCCTTCTATTAAAATTTACATTATCAAAACATATATGCTTTTATATGAATACTAGCCGTTTTCCCGCGGTTTCACTCGCATCCCGTGGGAATTACTGCCCGTACCCGGATAAAATATAGCCTATGTCACTCGTGGATAATGTAGCTTTCGAATGGTGAAAGAATTTTTAAAATCGGTCCAGTAGTTTTTGAGCCTATTCATTACAACCAAACAAACAAACAAACAAAGTTTTCCTCTTTATAATATTAGTATAGATTAGCAAGATTTCACACAAAGACATTCAGAGACTTTCAATGAGAACTTGGTAATTCTATGACCCAAAATGCTAGATTTCTTGGTATTCTGTATTGCAATAAACGGAAGAACTTAGTAAAATTAACCTTAGCGATCTTCCCCTTCTGTCTTCAAGTCTTCCGTGACATTGTTTTAGTTGTCGGCACTCGTACTCAGTAGAAGTAGCAGTTTATTGGCACTGATTGTTCATTGTGCGCTATTAACGTCAACATTTATTTATTTGTTTGTGCTGGGTTTTGTAAGCACTTAGTATACACATTTATTGAAATTATTAAGATTTACAAACGAAATAGTCTTGCACTATTTGAATTCACAAAATTCATTTGTAAATCTGAATAATTTCAACATCTATCTGGTCTGAATGAGTCTGTTAGAGAGTGCTATCATTGCCCAAATTGAGGTCATTGTGTTGTGAACTATGTAGGAGTAGATACCTAAGTGTCAAGTAACGGTACTGCGATTGAAAGGACGGTACTGTTGGCGGAAATTATTGCCGAATAGACAATGATCGTGCTGGCAATTTTACGGTTGCTGGAGGCGGAACAATGTCAGTGTCCTCTGCACTGCTTTTTACTGGTTCTGACACTGTAATGCTAACACTAAATTATTATTTACTTCTTCAATTGACGCATTAGTATTATTTATTTCATGTATTTATTTGCATAAATTAACGGCACTGTAACAAAACGCGGGATATCCTCTGTAATGCTAAGTGCTAACAAGTTGGTCATAGATATTATGTCACACAGTAGGTAATTGCATCAGAGTAGGTAAACAACTACAAATAGGGTTAGTAGGGTTTCCTCTAGAATGTCTCAGAGTTGATTGACATTATTATGATAGGTAATTATGCAAACGTTATAGATGCCTATTTTAATTGAACAACGGCATGCAGTGATTCCATTTGAGTTATTTTATGGTCCAATCAAAATTATGGGATTTAATTGATTTTATGAGGCAGTGCGATTTCTTTAACTTCCATGAAATATTACATAGCCGTACATAATCAAATTTTTCTGCGGTATTGACGTTGGCTTTTTAAGTTTCTTTGTTCTTATCGATATCCTCTTTGTTTCCTGATTCTTCTATTTCTTTGATCTATCTTCAGTTTGCTAACGTTAATTGAAAAGCATTTTGGCTAGCTTAGAGAGTTGCTTGTCTACTAATTCCATGGTTAAACAGTAGCTCTAGTGAAAGCCACATCGCCTGCAAAATGTCAACATTGACGGACAGGTACGTTCAAATAGCTGGCGGCATTGGTGAAAATCGATTTTGGAATTTGAAGCATTTAAAGTGTAAATATAGATGCCTATCGATTTCTGAACGAGTTACCGCTGATAGAAGTGCTTGTTACAAATAGGGCTTTCAATACCGGTATTCCGGGATCCCGTAATACCGTGATCACGGATATAATATAGTCCTTTTTCAGTACCGGTATTGACGGCCCAATACCGTGATATACCGGTATTACAAATATTACATGTGAATTTATTTCTTTAAAATAATATTGTCCAAAAGCAGACCCTCACGTTCGCTACACTCATTTAATCGAACAGTAAAATTACTCATGACGGCTCTGCAGGTGGATTCAGTGATGACCGTATAGATAAGAGAAATGCTTGGCAGCTTGGCACATCATTTAAGTGGCCAATCTCTCGAATGCTTCACAAGCTTCCTCGCGCTACAGTCACTGAATTACCGGTTTTGTAAAACTCTCGTACGGATATCGTGCGGTCTGCTCCTGAAAACGTTCCATAGCAACTAAATTCCCAAGAGCCAGGCTACCAATTGATATAACCCCTGCGCCCCCCGGATACGCTACGTTAACGCAGTAAACTTAATAAATATAAACTTTCTTTTGAGACACCCTGTATATACTACAGGTATTTATAAGATCATGCGGTCCATGGCCTTTTACAGGGCCCCAGTGTGGGCACGTTCACTGCGGCTTCAAGCCGCGAACTATCTGAACGAGCCCCAAAGGGTGATAGCCATCCGGCTAATCCGGGGGTTCCGCACAATCTCCCGCAAAGCGGCTGGTCTTCTTGCCGGGCTGCCACCGTGGGATCTGCCTGGGAAGGCCACCACCGTGTCCTCATAGCGGCAATTGGCGGCGGCGACCTCTTGCGCCCAGCCCTGGTTCAAGCCATGGTGCGG